>CM052143.1:4950465-5329544 GCA_028454255.1 Halictus ligatus
GATTTCAGTAGATTAAAAAATGCTAGAAATTCTTCGTGACGCCGCGGGAAGGTAACAAGTGTCACAAATCGCGTCGCCATCGCCATCACTGACTCATTACAAAACCCACCCACGCGGGATCGAGCGATTAACCTGATCGCGATGCCACGCGTGCAACATTTTCTCCGTTGATAACGATCCGAGGGATTTTCACCGCGAGTAGGCGGAAAATTCCGCGTGTCGCACGCGGAACGATCGCTACACATTATTGACCGACTTCGCGCTCGTACTTTCACATTACTGCTCGTGATTTCACGGCGAACTTTTGGCCGGCCAACGATTGTTAGAGGCCGCGGACGTATTCGCGAGTGGATCTCTAGCAAACCAGTCCCACAGTATGTCAACTACTTGCACTTGAAACTGTACCTGCAGAACCCAGAAATATTTTTACAGCCACAAATTTCATTTGATCCAGGACATTTTAGGAACGGGGGAAAGGGAAACTAAACGAATTCACATGAAAAAATGATTAAACAATTGCCAGCTGATTTTTAGCGATTTATTAAAACTGGACAGCTCTAGTAACGAGAGAATCGCTTCAAATTATATCATAAGTTTCGTTTGTCCTTAAGAAATGATATTGTAATAAGCGACTGTCATCGGTCGTTTCTCTACTTCCCAAGTGAAACTCGGCGTTATGCTAAGCAGAGCCGAGAAAAATGTTAATGTCGTCTATAATCGGCATCGTCCGAGCCTTCGGACCATCGAAACCGTTAAACACTCCGAACCGTTTCTCCTCGGATTAATAAATTAAAAAATTATATCCACAATTAAGCTAAACCTCGAATTTACGATTCAAACACATCCTCGCTGTTCCTTTTTCTTTACGACTTTCTGTCCGAAGGATTCAGGCGACTTCGACTGGTGTCCTTGACATAGATCAACTATGATTGAATAAGGGTCTCCCCGTTCGTGATCGGCGATTTCATTTCTAAGGTAATTGCCAGGCCGTTTGACGAGTAATTTGCGGGCATTATGAATGGCAATGAGGAGGCTAAGCGTCGCCAGACGATTTCTGAATAAAAGGTAAAAGTTTCTAGGCCACGGCAGTCATTCATGATCTCCGCGACACCATATTTTCCTGAATTTCGCGTTTCACTGTACGCGTGCATAGGAATATACAGGTCGCTTCATGCTCGCGAGATGCCACTAATATTTTCTATCGCGTGACAGTCACGAGACAGTCAGGAATTAACGTTAAAATTGAAAGTGCCTGTTCCTTGAAAGGCAAACGGGAATTCGGACTACTGACACCGTTTAACTCGAGCCAAATTCGAAAATAAGACGAAAAGTTCGGAAGACTTCGAATTTTTTGAATTTATCTCCGATCGTACAATCTTTACTATTTAGAGCCTGTACAATTTTTATTACAATATATGCTTCAACATAGAAACTTAACTGTACAATTCCATTAATTTGGAATTTTTAAAACATTAGTTGGAATCCTCTTTTCGCGTCTTGATTCAGCTCCGAAGTGAACCTCGAACTCCATGGAATCCAGCCGGATGTACACGGATGTTCGCAGATTCCCGGATGTCTCGCAGTGTCAGACATCGAAGTATGGCGGTTTCACACTTCCGTGGCCGCGACAATGACGAAGAAAACGACCTCGATTCACCCCGGGGCCGGGAGACAAAGGATCGACGTAACTCGGCTCGGTTAACCGAGTTTACATAATCGCCGTGCCGCCGTGGAAAAGTCTGCGACGTCGGTGGACAGTAAGAACCGCGCAATCACGCTAATAAGCCGGATGTACTCTTTCTCTCTCTCTCTCTCTCTTTCTCATTCCTCGCGATTAATTCGGCCGGTAGAGAGACAAGGAGGGAACGGGACGCGAAGGGACGTCGATGAAAAGGAAATTCGCGTGATCTTACGTCAGTACTCATTCATCCTTTCTCGGCGATCTCGGCCAGGCGAGTTCGGTATCCTTTCGACTCGATCCTTCACTCACCGGCTCTTAAAAGTAAAACCAAAGTTTCTCCTTTACGCCGGATCGGCAACGAGGAACGCAGGACACGCCCAGAAACACCAACGGCGAGCATCGCTTAGATCACGGGGAAAATAAGAGGATGAGGAAGAGAGCACGATGATCACCGAGCACCAGCAAGCCGATACCGCGAAATTAGGTGCGCGCACAGAGATGCTTATCGATGAACGGATTATGTAAACTTTCACCGGGAGGATCTGTTATACAGAGCGCGTTTTTGTTGCTCGATCGCGAGCCTCCGTGCCGCTGAGTCGCAACGAAAAACGGGGATGCTGGATCGAACGCCCGGGGACTTTTTCCCGTAACTGTGTGGACCATTGTACTCTCTCGATGATTCGAGAACAATAGCGATTCATTCCATCGATTGTGGTATTTGCACTTCATTTTAAAATGTCACAGAACACAGTCGAAACCCAGCAATATTTTCTGAATCAGCTCGATAATGTATTTGGAAAGAAAAAATATAGAACAGTCTTTTAAATTCCTTCTGAAAACACAAATTTTCTGTATGGGGCAAAAGTTGTTTCTCTCTTAATAAAAGGAAATGTCAAATCCAAACAGTGTTTCGAAAGGATGCCACCATTCGAATTACAAAATCTTCTAATTCCTCTGCTGAAAATGGAAGAAAGAAAAAGAGAAAAGAGATTTTGCCTATAAAATATAGGCGACGTTAACAATTCGAGAAAGAATGCCTCGGCGAAGGAAGTGTTCCATGATACATAGAGTTCGGCAATAAAACGTCTTATGGTGCCTAAAACGCAAAAGTTTCTCCGCGCGAGAGAGCTCTAGATTCCGGGACGAATAAAATGGAAAACGAACGCGGTTTGTTGATTCTAGGCTACCGTGGATCGTAAAATCTGGTCGTTCGCACGATAAATCTCTTCGGTTGTACGTTCCCAGATTATCGACGAGCGTGACGAGATCGGTAGCCGGTTGCGCGCACCGCTCGTCCAGAATATCGATCGGCGTACGAACACGAAAAATTCCGTGTGTCACCTCTACTACGTTCTTCTGTTTCGCAACCCGAAATTCCGAAGGCGGCTTTGTAACCGCAACGGGCGAAACGAAACGAAAACGACAAGAGGCGTTATCGGCGCGCCCGTGAGAGCGTCAGAGCCCGTGGGGTCAGAGTAGAAAGTGGTGTCCGCTCGATGAAGGTCGGATCCGGGATGTTTGAACCTGATCTATACCAGTTTTCTTTCATTCATGACGATCCCGTGTGTTCCGTGGTTGGTGAGAGTCCAACCGCCGATTTCTGCGAGGCTTCCTGTGGAAATCGCGACCGACACGCGGCTTCCCTGACGTCGAACATCTCCGGCATATTGTCCCGGACAAGTCTGGAACAGCGTGTCCTCCTCTCCCGAACCCGGCTGTTCCCTACTTTTCAGTCTTTCAGTTCTTATCTGCGGCGTTTAGCGCTACTAACTCGTACACGGTTTGCCGCTATTCCCGTGGCGTCGTTAATTGATGGCCCCTCGATAATTGTCCGTTCCGAGGAGAGAAAACGCGGCGAATGAATCAGACCTCCAGTCGCCGCGTTATTAAGATGTCTCCGATGAAATAGCTGTCCACTTTTGTTTTTTAAAAACGAGGATGGCGAGGATGGTCCTCTAAATCTAATTCAAAATAAATCCAAATTAGTTGGGAACTAATGCAATGTTTTATCTTGGTTTATTCAGCTCCCTCTACTTTTAACTGGCGTAGCAGAAGAGAAACCGAAGACCCATATTTCCCCAGAAACGATACAAATCGCAACTCCTGTGAGCTAATTTTCTTTTAGAAATCCGAATAAATTTAATTCTGTTATTACGATCGAGGAATGAGTACATGAGTTTTGATCAAGGCTCGGTAGTTCTGCTGTTAGAAATAAATGGAGCTTGCTATGCGGAGCAATTACACGATTCCCTCGGCAGTAAATAATTTGTAGGTCACCCGATAGGTTTCGGATCGGCTGTTTCTCATGCTCGCGAGGACCCACCTAGCGAGCAGCCTAGTATGTCGGTCTGGGGTCACCGGTGGTTCACCGGAACCGCGTTTAAGCGTGGTTAAACAGCTCCGGGCACCTTCTAGGTCACCTGTTCGAGTCGTCTTCGGCTTGATCCGCGTTATCTGTGAAGAATAACAGTAAATCCTGCGTATATTCGTGGTCCTTCGTGAAAGAGAGAATCGAGCGAGGACCGTGGAAACTTCCTAGGCGACGTGACGGATAAAAGGGAACAACGGAAGAGATTTCTCGCCCGGGGCCGGTTCCCCTGGTCCCGTATTTACCTGTTGGTGGGCAGGTCGCAGGTCGCGGGGGCCCGATGGGCGGTGTGCACGGGTGAAACACCTATCCGCCGCGCCGGTTCCATTGGGCGAATACTTTCGTCGGTTAGGCCGCTTAGCCGGGCCCAAAGGGGACCCCGGGCACGACGAACATCGGTGACGACACTCATGCAAGGCAAATAGGAAGAAAAAAGAGGCGAGGTGGGGCGGCGAGGCGAGCGACGGTAGAGGAGGGGCCCGCCAAATATAAGCTAAAGAGATTGTACGATGGACCACACGAAATTTCACTACCGACGGGACGGGTTTCGGAAAAGGGCAGCCTTCCTCATCCCAAGTTCTCGCTCCGCTCGCGGCAGTTCCGTCTCGTTTAAACGCACACGCCATTGTACTCTTACGCTTGGTGAAATCATCATGAAACTCTTCGCGTTTGTGCTCCTGTCCGCGGTCGTGGTCTTCGCGGCCGAGGGACAGACCATCGAGAACTGTCTCGAGAAGGACAGCATCTCCTGCGTGCAGAAGAGCCTCTACAGAAAGGCCAAGGAGTTCTTCGATACCGACAACATGGAGATCTTCAGTGGTGTTACCTTGGTGAAGAGCGCCGACAGCCAGGCCAGGAGCTCCAGGACCGGGAAGGATCTTGTGTACGATCAGGAGATCGATACCGCCAACAGTGTCTCCGAAAGACAGGACGCTCTTGTGAATTATGTTAGCGAAGAGGCCACCGAGTTCCTCACCGGACGCAGCCTCAGGGTAAGTGGAGTTTACCGTGGCACTTTCGATTCGTTCTTTTCGCCCTTTTGTTACAGTATTTTATTCGTTGTTCTTGGTAGGTCAATTTCACGCCGATCATAGAGAAGATCGGCTCGTCTGCTCGCGCCATCAGTGACTCCGCACCCGAAGAGGTCCGCGAGGCTGTTGACTTGGTTGTTGAAGGTGAGTTGATTCTGTATAAATCTTTAAATTCAATTTTTAGAAGACCAAGTGGTGCGTAGCAGTTAGTGCTAAATGCAAGATGGTTGGAAGGACGCTCCCACCACCATAAATCTTAACATTTCTATGTTTATTTCTGTCGATAAAGTTCTTTGATTCGATAGAATTTTGGGGGTGATAGGTTGACAGAGGTTGTTGCAGATTTTGGTGATACTTTACAATATTAACACTTTATCTACCAGTAGATTGGCTTGCCAGAAATTTCATTCACGAAGCAGCAAATTGTCTCGAGTAATTTAGTATGATGGCTACTTTCAAGAAATTGTTACTTAAATGACAATTATAAAACGTCTTTCGGTGTAATTATTAAAGAGCACGTCAACAGTCTTTCGGTAGCTACAGTGTTGATAGTGGATGAAGATTGATAAGATCGTAAATATTTGTGAAGGAACCTGCAGACTTTACGATTAGACGTAGATCATTTGGTGAACACTCTAGACTCTAGATAATGCAGGATAAATTAGTGAACGTTGCAGACTCTCTGACAGAGAGTCAGAGTTCATTCTTTCTGAGAAATGAATGAAAATTGACATCAGCGTAGACATTTATGGAAGAATGCGTTTCACGATCTGGTGCAGATTATTTAAAAGGCTCTGTAGATTAAAGAGTACAAACAATAAATTAACTTAGTGAGAATCGTAGATTGTATAATATTAAAAACGAGGGAATACTGATGCGGCCGTAGAGATTTGCAGAAGAGTCTGCTGACTCGTGTGTAGACAATTCGGAAGATTCTATAGTGGATGAAATTGGGAGAGAATACACCTCTTCCGGGCGCAAGTAAACGTGGAACGTTTTCAGGTCGAGGCAGGAAGAAGCAGCTGAGACAGCTGCTGCCCCTGCTGCTGGCGGCGAAAGCGAAAATCGGAGCTCTGGCCACCCTGGCTTACTTCGTAACTGGTTTCATCGCGAAGAAGGCCATCTTCGTCTCCCTGGTTTCGCTGGCGATCTCCGCGTTCGTTGGCTTGAAGTCCCTGTGGTCGAAGGGCGGCCATGATATCACACCTTACCACGGTTGGAGCAGCGGTCCGGCAGCATCCGCAGGATGGTCTGCCCCCGTATCTTCCGGAGGATGGTCCTCGGGCGGTTCTTCCTGGGACGATGGTCACGGATACGCGCAGAGCCAAGCCTACTCTGGCTACCATCATTAATTTCTTAGGAGTTCCATTAATGTAAACTGTCTCCCCCCCTTCACCCTCCCCGCCCACCTTCGTCCTCTTTCGTCCCTATTGTCTCCCCTTCCCCTTTCTTCTTCCCCTTCCACCGTCTTCCTTTCCTCGAGAACGATTCACGGATCGTCGGAGAACCCGAAGAACGCCTCGATGACGACGCGGATCGTTTCGAGAACCCGCTCGAACCCTCCCGAGATCGTCCCGCTGGAGAGGATATATTTATTGTTTATTTATCACGATTGAATAGTAAGCGGGCCAGCCCGCGGCCCGATGTAAATAATTAATTAATTAATCGTCAAGGTGTGCGTGGACACGAGTAATATAGAATGGACAGACGGAGTCACAATCAAAACATAGAGGCTAGTCGCAACGCTTCCGTTCGAGCTTAAGAAAGAATCGTTGTCGCGGCTACGACGCGCGCACTATGGTACAACACACATAACCCCCCGCAAATCCCCATCCACCCCCGTATCATCGCAGCTGAACACCATCTAGTCCAGTACGGTTTAAAACGAACTCCTTTGGAACAGCTCTCAATATTTTGTAATACCGACGATATCAGTCAAATACATTTTTTTATAAAAAATAAAAACTACAATCGCATTCCTTCATTCATTCAACAGTTGAATCATTGCGGCGGCGGGCGAAGTCTCCGGGCGAGCTCGCCTAACCGCGCGTTCAAGTCTACAGCGTGCCCGCCTAATCAGGCGTCCGAGTCTCCGCAGTCGCGCTCGTTTAACCGCGCATTTGGCTCTCTGGAATTATAGTAAGCTCAACGATCGATGAAGCCTCTGTTACCGCAATCGCTTCATCGTCCATCGGAGCCTATAGAATTATATTTATTGTCATTCCATTACACTTAAAGCAATTAAAAATGCGTCATTATTGCTAAGTAGAATAATCAACGATAAAGAGGCAGGATGAAACACTATCGGGGAAAGTAAAATCAGAAGAATTCGATTTTACCTCCGCTTAAACTCCTTTTCACACATTCATTTTTTCATTCAGCATATACGAAAGTTTTCAATTCTAAAATGATGTCTTCAGTGGAGAAGACAGTGATATACAGTGTGATACTTTTTCGTTTTAAATTTCGTAGATCCACAGGACAGCGACAGCGACCGACACGACTTCTCCGGGGTAAAATTAATTTCAGACTCGTTCCGCCATCGGAATTTTTGCATTTCCGGCGGAGCAAGTTTCGCGGACGGTTCAAGGAACGGCCGAAAATCCTCGCGAAAAGAGAAATCACGCTCGGGCCGTCGACTTTCCATCGTTCCAGGAACCTCCGAAACGGTTTCTTTTTTCGCTGTTTCACCGGCGAAATTTCAAGTGGCCGCGGCCTCGAAACCGGCCTAGCCGTGCTCGGATCCGAACCGACGAGATGGAAAATGGCCGGACGAAGCGTGTCGGACGGGAACTGTGCTCCGGCCGAGGGGAAAGTGCACCGGCAAGGTGCACATCCGGCCCGCGTTTGCGCATCGTTCTTGCGGATCGTGCGTCCGCACGGCGCGGCGCGGCGCGGCGCGGCGAAGGTCGAGAGGCCGAGGCTCGCGTTCGTCATTCCGAATCGGGTCGCGGTGACGGATATTCTACTAAATCTTCCGCGAACGATGTCCTTTAGTCCCAGATAGAAGGAAAACGAGCGGCTGGAAAGGAGGTTGACGCAAAATTGCCGGTTTCTTTCGTCCGGCGAGCGCCGCGCCGCGCCGCGCCGCTGACGCCGATAAAAATGATTTTTGCATCGCCGTTTCTGGGCCAGCCCCGCGCGCGCAATGATTAGCGAAACAGGAACGAATCGACGATGAATCGGCCGACGTTTGTTAGTCCCCCGACGGCCCGCGGCGATTAATCAGCTAACGCTGATTGAGCTGTTGATAGCCGGTGACCCGGTTAGCGGCGCGAGATGTGTATTGAGTCGACGCATAAATTTGTCGCGAATTTCAGGCCGACGAAAATAGATCCTGGAAAGATCGCAGTCGACGGATCTTTTATTTATAGCTCGTAAAACTACCCGAGAAACACCGGAACGAAATAGCTAAAGCTCGATCGACTGGAATCCGGCATTCCACCCCCTGCGCTACTTCTTCCTTTAGAATTTTCGGAAAAAGAAAATTTATATTGCTTGCATAACTGTATTAGGGATAAAGTCAACCAAACTGGTTAACACGTGGAATTTTTCGGAGTCGAATGGGGTAATAAACTTCCCCCACCATCCGCCGCGAAAGTTCATTCAGAACGAAACAATTCTCGGAGTTGAACATTTGGATAAAAGCGATGTTTATTCATGAACCGTTGCATATTCGCAGTCGCTTTCGGTGTTCATTTAAATACCGGTGCATTTTCTCCGGGTCCCAATTAACACTCCGCTGGTTTTTATGAATATAATTGGCTATCGTCAACATAATTTGAATGAACATAATTATCCGCCGTAGTGAACAGGCCAGTAGGAACAGCACGCAGATTCTTTATAGTCGAACTCGCCGCAATTATTCTCATTTAAAACAGTTTCTCGCGTGGTTGTAAAAATCAAACTCATGCACGCAACTACGTTATGAATCACGACGTTTATTCGCTGTGAACGCTGAAGAACCTCGCACCTCGCTTGTAAAAGCGTGCACGTTTAACGAGACGATAGTTACTTTCCTCGGGGGAAGACTGCTTCCGGACACTGTCAACGTTCGGTCAATGATTTCCCACGGTTGACAGTTGACAGTGTCGTGGTCGGCAGTCCGATCGGGATGTAGAGAGGATCGTTAACGATCGTTAGGAGGCGCGGGCGATCGTAAACGGATAGAACGAAGGTGAAACGAATCCGGAGTGGAGGCGCGCGAGTGTCACGGCTCGTTAACGTTCGTCGGGCGACAGGATCGCGAGGGATCCCGGGGGGAAAAAAGGCCAGGGAATTATTTTGAAAGGAAGAGGAGACTTTCGTTAGTGGCGAAGCCACGCGGCCAGGGACACGGTGCATTAATCGCGAGGCGGTGTTCGGCCGGCGAACAACCGGACTCTTTTATCGCGACAAAACCTGAAGAGCCTCCTCCACTTGCACGGGGACTTGTCGACATAAATTTCGCAACCTGAATATTTCATTCCGCGACCCGCGCGAACGGGAACGGATGCCCGGTTAATTCCGTGATTGGAAAAGAAAAATCGGTCTTTCGAGAATTTTTTAGTGAAGTACTTTGCATCCGGAGAAAATGGAAATTTTTCTGTTGTAATTGGTTTCGGATTGAAACATAGGTATCTTAAGTAAACTTCTTACACGATTAGAAAATTTTTAAGAAGTCGAGATGCCCGAGTCTCTTGCTTTTTTAAAATAAAATCCGTAATCACAAGGAAGCTCTTATCAATAGCCCCCGTCGAATGACACCCTTCCATTTTTCCGTGTCAGTTTAACAGAATTAGAAAACGTGAACCGAGAAAGTTCGGGTTAATTGTGAAACGGCGAGGCGCGGGTAAATCGTCGTCGACGTCGTGCAAAACGCGGGCAGAAAAATCGGGCAAGTCCATTAAAAATTACGGAGCATAGCGTGGTGCATAAACCGCGAGAGTGCAGGGCCCCCGGCGCGGTGGTCTCGAGGTAAGAAAAAGAGGCGCGCTGAAAATTGGCGCTGCGCCCGTCGCCACGGATCCGGCAGGCGGCTGAATAGATGGTTTCTTCGGGTTCACAAAAGCGGGATTTCACCGTGCTCGTATAACGCGAGAGAGCGTCTACTTTGGTGCTCCGACGGTGATTCGCTCCTCTGTCTCTCGTTATTAGAGAGTCGTAAACCGAACAACTGTCCCGGGGGGCCTCCTCCTCCTCCGAACGGACGGACGACGAGCGGTGGTTTGCTCGTATCTAAATCTCGGTACGGTTCTCACGTCACCGATTAGTTACCCAGGCAGTTTCTCATGCGTCACTGGGTTACTGGATTCTCCCTGTTCGCTCGTTCGGTTGCCTAGTGCCTTATTAGCCGCATACCAGCCGCTCGATAGTTGTTAATGTCAGCGTAGACACCGGCCCTCGGCTGCTTCTATCGCGCCGTTTCTTCCGTGCCCGATACACACGATTTCAATCGACTCGTACGCGCTGCGTAAAATCTGGTAAAAGCGCGACACGGATTCCTGCCACCGCGATCCGACCTTTTCCGGGCTGATCGACGACTCGCCGCCGTTTCCTTCCACGTTCGATCGACGTGGACATCGGCCCACCATTTTGAACTCTATTCAGAAAATTTAGAAGTAGAACATTTTGACTATTCGATATCGTGCGAGATCGATGAATATAATATAAAATTATGTGGGAACCTCGGGAAGATCTTACGCGACAGATATGTTTGAGGATCGTGCGAGGCATAAATGTCAATTAGTCGTGCACACGTAGCTTCGTCTAGGATTTGTGTGGCACAGCTGCACGGGACACCCCGGGCTCGATTAATGAGCCTCGAAAGTCGGGAAACGGGGGGAGCAAGAGAAAAACGTAACGGTTTAATCGGATTCATCCTAAAAGAGTCGAGAAGATTCCCGTCTATTCAGAATGTCAAGGTGCAGAAGGCGCCTCGCGTGTCTCTCACGCGGCGTCATTGTCCCTTGATCACGCACGCCGTGTCTCTCGGTGTTGCGGCTACGCCTCGAGCTTCACGGCGGGCGCGTTTCGAAACAATCGTCCGAACGACCGTTACTCTTTCTCATCGCGTCGTATCGCGTCGCACCGACTGCGTTTTCATCCGGCACGTTCGCCCAGCTGGCTCGAAGCGTCGTCGTCGTCGTCGTCGTCGTCATCTATCTCGGCTCTCGATCGCGACTCGTCGGGGCACAAGACCTAATTGAAGACGAAGAGAAGGCGCTACGCTCTTCGCGAGCATCCTCTCTGCAACAGGTTTGTATCGATGACAATCTGACGGTGGTTCCGGCGTGCCACACGTGCACCGAACTTTCGATGAGTATTTCGACTTTCGGCGACTTTCTTGATCGGCCGAAAGTGTGCTGCCGCGTCTGCTCCTCTCCTCGGCGAGCTCTTCTGCTGTGATTCGAACCGGCTCTAGCCTCGATCGAGCTCGCTTTGCCGATTTTCTTGAGAAGCTTCGAAGCTATTTTTTGGTTACCGAAAGTATCACTTCTGCAGGATCCAGGGGTGTATGAAAATAGGAACAACACTGAAAATTAAATTCTACTTAACTCCAGGCTTTTCTAAAATTTACCTACAGAAGTAGAGGCGCCGCAGAAAAGAAATTCCACTCTTTTTTCCATTATCTTCGGACTTGTTAAAAGTCTCAGTCCAAGGAAAATCAAGTTCCACCTGATTTTGACTTCCCCAACTTTCGTTATTCTTCTGCAGCATTTTTGAAACATTCGTCTAGAAAAGTGGAGCTACCAAAGAAAGTTAAGTTGTACGCGTTTCAGTTGCATGACAGTCGATAAACATAGGATTGTCACGGGATGTCACTAGCTGCTTGACACTCGTCCATGAAAATGATGTTGCTGCAGGAAGTCAGTTTCTAGTTCACTCCAGTTTCTCGACTACAAATTTCATTCCACTGTATCGTGGACCTTACACATTTTATTGCAGGCTATAATTTATAGAATTTATAACAATATATGCTGGATTCTTCACTTCTTCGTTTATATAAATGGAAATGGCACAGGAAATTAAATTCTACTTTGTTCTAATCTCTTGACAGTCCGGAACAATGGGACCGCCATAAATCAGTTTCCAGTTCACTATAAAAGTACGAAGGCCACGAGAAAAGAATTTGTTCTTTACTCCTGCTTCTCGAATCTCCTTAATAAAAATGTAAACGGCAGAGGACAATTAAATTGCGCTTTACTATAGTCTCTCGACAATCTGCAATAATGGGACAGTCGCGAATCAGTTTCTAGTTCACTCGCAAGAAGTGAGAACACTCGGAGAAACGAATTTGTTCTTCGCTGCAGCTACTCGGTGCTCGTTGATAAAAATGCAAACGGCACGGGAAAATGGAATTGCCTTTTTACACGAATCTCCCAACATTCTCCAACAATGGTCTATCAAAAATCAGTTCCCAGTTCACTGTGAACGTAAGAGTACCGCGAGAACTTCTGCTCTTCCCGTTGTCCGTTCATAAAAATGTGAAAAAATGATACAGAAAAATTAGACCGTTTCTTAGTCAAGTTTCGCTTTTGTTCCTAGCTGTCTGCGAACGCGTGTACAGGTATGTCGTAGCGTCAGGTGGATGATTTCGCCCGGGGCGACGTTCGCTCTCTTGCGGACCGGCGATCTTGATCCCCGAAACGAGGCGGGACGGAGAGCCTTCTCTCACGATCCTGAAGAAAGAGAGAGAGAGAGAGAAAGAGCGAGACGAGGACACCGGCATGAAAAAAGGGGAATGGACCGAGCGGAGATGAAGACAGGTGGCGAGAGAGATAGGGAAGCCGAAATTGAACGCCCGACGCTCGACCCAGTTGTAAATGGGTGAGCGACCCCGTTCCCGAGATAATATCTCGCGTCCATCATCTACCGACGAATTTTTCCTCGCTGAAACCACCTGTGACAATTAATGGCCAACGATCTCGTCACGGCGACACAATGTTGCCTTTCTCACCTGTCCTGGATCAACTAATTTATTTAATTCGCCCGGCACCGTCCCTGCTTACACGAAATCGTAGGTGAAAGGTAGCTAATTGATCCATGTTTGCTAGAGGGACCGCGGGGCCTCGAACCTGACAGATAAAATCAATCTTCTTCAATCGTTCATACTGATTGCGCTGCGGATTTTACTGTTCGCAACTTTTTAAAATCGCCGAATCTTTTATCTATCATAATTAACACAGAAAATTTCTACTTTCCATAAAAGTGATTTATAATTGTAATGGTTATAATCTTCTGCCTCTCTCTGCAATTGTTTGTCGTTGCTCGACGCGTCTAATTGAAAACATAACTAAAAGACTATGAACCATTCACTTGAAACTAGAAAAAAAATATATATATATATAATATATCTTGAAACTGGATAGCATAAGAAAATATGTAAAATCCAAGACCAACAATTTGTCTCGAGCCAGTAAAAAATTAAGGCAAATTAAACAAAACGGTTCGATTTCTAAACCAGCTGAGCGGCCGAACAAAGCGAACGATTGCATTATAGTTTCTCGCTCCGGTGACTTGAACGCGTGGCAAAGAAGCATCTCCGGTTTGCGCGTTAAGTAACTCCGAGCGTAGAGAGTCTTTAAAAATGAAAATCGCCTCGCCAAAGCAAAACGAAGCCTGGGAACAGGTTGGACAAGCCCTTCTTTCCTTCCGGAGAAACCGACCGGCCGATCGAACGGAGAGAAAAGTCGTCGGTCGCGACCCGCGGTTGCCTCTGCTGACTGGCTATCTTCTGTCTTTTATCGTAACTGTTAATTATGGAGTGAGAATGGAGGAAAAAACAAATTCGTGCGATCTTGTTATAGAAGTTCAGATTAGGACGCGAGAAAACTGGAAGGCCTAGGGAAAGGATTTTTTGGTACCTTTTCGAATCTCAGAGCCACACGGTCGTACCTCTACTAAATGTAGCAGCTTTCAAAAAATCAGTAGCTCCATGAAAATCGATAAACTGGTAGAAAAGAATGTAGAGAAGTGACAAACAGAGCCATAAAATTTTATCTAATACGTGCAGTATCTTGTTTACTGCGCGGAGCTTTAAAATTCGAGAGTGATTATTTTTGCACCGGCCATAAACTAGTCGAGGATACAGGGGGTCAGGCGAAGTCGTGCGAGAAATCACAAGGGAGACGTCTGTTAGCGTTCCCCACGAGCCGCGCAAGTAGATTTCCCTCATTGAATCCCATTCGAGCGATCAGAGGGGGGCTCCCTTCTACCATGGGACCTTAATGGTGGCCCGAAGTAGGTCTGTCGTGGAAAGAGGGAAACGAGGAGGCACGCCAGGGAAGAGGAGGACGAGCGAAGGAGGCGAAGAAAATGCAAGTGCGTCCCTCTCCTGTTTTCCCGGGGGCTTTCCGGGCCCGCCAAAAACGTGGGGGCCTTCGTTTAGAGGATGCCCCCCCGAAGGAGAGGGCTGGCCGAAAGGGAGAGGAGGACCCCGTCGAAGAGTAGTGGGCCCCCGTGCAACTCCAGTTTCGCAGGATCAAGGAGTGGGGGGGCCCCGGGGACCGTGCAAAGAGGCTCCCCGTTGGTGGGAAACGAGCGAACGGCCGTAGAGCGACGGAGAAAGAGAGAGCACGCGCGCGCACCAAGCGAACGCGAACTCTCGGTGGCCCGTGGCTCTGCCGGGTCTCCCCTTCGTGCGATACTTCGGTATAAAAGCAATGCAACCTCTTTTGGATGTAACACACGAGGTTCGATCGACGCATCCCGGCGTCCACGTTCACCAAGGCACCCGTAACACAGCGGACAAACCAGCCAGCTGGTCTAGTCCCCACAACATCGAAGACGCCGGTTACCCTCGCACTTCGTTTACGGCTTCTCGGTGGTGATTCGGTAGACTGCTGATCCGATCTGCCAACTGGGAACAACAAACATGAACAAGTACACTGTGACCGTTCTGTGGCTACTACCGGTGTTCGCCGCGGCGCTCTCGATCATCGACAAACCCGGCCCGGAGAAGGACCTGATGGCCACCATCTACAGCGACTGCCTGAAGAAGGAGTCCATCAACTGCATCAAGTACAAAGTATTCTCCTACGTGGACAAGATGCTCGCCGACAAAGAGGATATCACGCTGACCGAGGGCATCACCGTTGTCAAAACGACGAACGCCGAGGAAGGCGCGCCGAGGTCCGTTTGCTTGTGACTCGAATCGATCTGCATCGCATTGACCCCTTGCTCCGCGTCCAATTTGCATCCGATGCAGTTAGAGGTTGCCTTTCGATCATACTCTCCTGGAAGAGACCCAAAATTTCTACCGTTTGCACCGGTATACCTTGTTGCCAATTTCAATTGTCGAGAACGCGGAAATTGAATTCTGTCCGATAGAATATCGTACGTGTTTGTAGTAGAGTTTTAGCATCGTAGAGCAAGGAGTCGGGCATCGCTATGGTCTCTTTGTTCAAAGGAAACACCTGGAACACGCTGATAAGTATAATAACTGTCACCCCACTCCTGTTACTTCAGGAACTATTCTGGGAAGTAAGAGTGGAGCGAACAGCTGTTTATGACTGCAAGTGTATTTCTACTGTCTTTCGTATGTTTATAGTTTCTCTTTTGCCATTACTTTTTTATTTTTACTGTCTTTTATTGACGATTATCTCAGACTTGGAACGCAGGGGTACAGTGAACAAATATCACGAGTAAAAGCATACTTCAGGTGTCTCTTTCCGAGAAATAGATCACTCTTCGTTGTAGATTGTTTCGTTTGCGATTTGGTTGAAGTTTGATCGACCTCGATGGAGCTGGATAATTTTGAATGTTTAATAAACCGTGACTTTGCAGGTCCATCGAGTCCAGCGACCTCGAGACGCTACTCTTCGACAGACTCGGAAGATTCCTGAAGACGCACACGGTCAAGGTTGACCTCAAGGGAACCGACATACTCGGGGCCATTGAATCAGCTGGCCGCAGCTTCGAGGACTTCACGGACAACGCTGTCGAAAGCCGAGGCAAAAAGAGTGAGTATGAACAACGAAACCAAAAAATCAATGTCATCTTCTAGTCCGAGAAGTACTGCGTCCGCTCAAACCATTTCTGATACTCGAAATAATCAACCAGTGCACAGATTGGTTTTGTAAGGTCCATGAATTGAATCGTTTTGATTTTCTTTAAAAATCAACTTCTACAATTCCTCGACTAGTTCTTGTTTTACTATTAGTTGTTCTTGCATGCAGCTGCACAAGCATGAATTTCCGATACTCCGAGTACGTGAACTCCACGAATTGAATTTGTATTGTTTCAATGTTCTTTAAAATTCTCGATGAATTCTTGTTTCTCGTCGGAGATAATTGCACGCGTCATAGAACAATAGAGTAAAAAATTTGTATTCCTAGCCGGTGAGCCGGAGGATTAACCAAATTGAGTATATCACGGGAAGAAGGACGAGGAACGGTTCCTATTCATTAGGCGAATCGTACACCGAGGTCTCCCCAGTTCCCATGACCCAGACCGCTGAGACTCGGCCGCTGATTCTCCCGCGAACGAAACGAGGAACGGTCTCTCGCTTGGTAAATTCAGCCGGTTTATTAAAGCAATCGGGCAATTACGCGGCGGTAATTAACGCTCGTATATCCGATAACCGGAATTCACGCGGCGTCGCGCGCGGTGGGCTCTATTCAACGACGCCGATGACGATGATTCCGGGGAAGCTGAGAGACGTTGACCCACTGAGGAACTGGTTCCGCTTCCCCTTGAATCACCTCGGGCAACGAGGAGAACGATTACGAGCGCGGAACAGAGACAGACAGACGCCTCTCGAGATCTCCTGCCGCGCGAGATTTTTGACATACTTTCCATCCCGTGCACACGGGGTACGTCGCCGTTGACCTTCACCTATTCCACTTATCGAGGTATCCTCTGAGAAAGGTCGGGTCGCGAGTAGACGGTAGAATCCTGCGAAGATTTCTTCCCCGTGGAAAATCGCATGGTTGCTTCGCGAACACTTCCCTGGTCTCTTCTTTTCTCCTATTCTCAGGAACTCGTTTATGAGAATGGAGACGGCACGGAAATTTGTCTCTTAATATTTTATAACAATGGGCCCGTCAGAAATCAATTTCCAGTTCATTGTAAAAGAATACTATGACGATACACTCTTTCCGCGACGGTTCCTCTCTTCTACTCCTCGGGGCTCGTTTGTAAAGATGTAAATGGTACAGAAAAACGAACTCGTTTCTCACCGACAATTTCTTAAATGGGCCTGCAAACGCGTGTACAGCTTTTTGACATACTTTCCGTCCCGCAAACATGGAGAACGTCGCCTATTCCACTTTTCGAGATTCCCTCCGAGAGAGGTCGAGTCAAGATATTTTCGACGGTGAATTCCTCTGACGAGGATTTCTTCCTCGTGGGAAGAACGCTGGCTGTCTCGCGAGGATGTCCACGGTGTACCGTGGGGATCGTAATCGGTGAGAAATCGCGGCTACGGTACGCCGACCCCGTGCCCGGCTGAGCGGCAAATTAGCCATGAAGACTATGCTCGGGACCGTCAACCTGTCGCTTCCGAGCAATCGATACTCGGACAACGGTTCTCGAGCAGCACGGCGGTGTCCTTGTCGCGCCATTATAGTGAATTTCCCCTCGGTTCGAAACTATCCCCGATACCGAAACGCCGCGATTCTAATCGTACCGTAAACAATTGCAGAGAAAGCCCAGAAGATCCTGGGCCCGCTCCTGGCGGCCATGGCGCTGAAGGCTGCAGCCCTACTGCCATTGGCCCTTGGCGCGATCGCCGCGATCGCCGGCAAAGCGTTGCTGGTCGGCAAGATCGCCCTCGTCATCTCCGCGATCATCGGGCTGAAGAAGTTGCTGAGCTCGAGCGGGAAGCACGTGACGTACGAGGTCGTCTCGCATCCTCATCACAGCAGCAGCCACGTAGTCAGCCACGACGACGGACACGGCGGCGGTAGTTACGGCGGCGGCGGCGCTGACTATGGCGGCGGTTACTCCGGCGCCAGCGGTCATGGATGGTCCAGAAGCCTGCCCCAGGACGCCCACGACTTGGCCTATCGCGCCCATCAACCACAACCGCAAGCATGAAGCGGCTAGACACGATTTCGAGCTCCTCCACTTTCGCCCACCTTCGTTCTTCATCTTCCTCCTTCGTCCTTCCTTCTCTTCTCTCGAACGTTTATTTATTTGTCGCTATCGATTACCTTCCTCTCGACTGTCTTCATTCTAGACTGACTTTCTTCCAGATTGTCTCCTTCTGTACTGTCTCTGTCCTACACACTGTCTCTCATCTTCCTGTCCATTCCCATCCACGAACCAGTGCCTCGCCGAGATACTCGTTCCATGTATAGCATTACTACTCGAGCCTTATTATTTATTTCCTGCGGCTAACACGACTTAGTATTTATTTAATTACTCGTCCCCGTGTGCTATTTTGTTACTGCCCTCCCCCACGGTTGTTCTTTTTTAATAAAGAGATGACGTGCGCCGTCCTGGCGTCCTGTCCCAAAGAAAACCGTATCGCAAGCCACCCTGAGTAGCATCTAACACCATCCGAGCACCGCGGCGCTCGCCTACTCTCCGACGCGCTCCCGAAGAGTACGCGTCGCGGGGGAAAAGAAAAGACAAAGTAAAACGGCGTACAAAGCGACTTTCATGGCGGCCGATATTTATGAAAACGAGTGAAAGTAGTGTATGTACATCCATTGATACCTGAACCAGATACGACCTAATGAGCCTCGCGTAAACATGCCGGTGAGGGAGGGGAATTCCGAGTAGAAAGTACGGTTTCTCGTTCTTTTATTTTTACGAGAAACCAAAAGACCAGAGAGAGAGGGGGTGGAGAGGGAGGGAGAGGAACGGTGCAGTTTCTCGGATCGACGCGTCCGATATTCTTCCGTCAGTTGTCTAATGTCCTTGCTGATGGACGTCGTAAAGAACCCGGAAGAAAGGGTCTCGCTCGGCGATGCCACACTACTGACCCAGCTACGATCGCCGGCCGCTTTAATGGCTCGTAAAAGCCAGCCGAGAGTCATTTTCCTCCGGCGAAACACCTTCATTACCCGCCGGCGAGCATAGATTACCTGGGCCGGCATGCAGCCGGATGCGCGAACTTGAAGCCGGTGGCCTGCATACCGGGACTAATGTCGCCGCGTCTGATTCGTGGCCAGGGCCACACGGTAATCATAACGAGGATTTCATTGGCGACCGAACGAGCGACGCGTGACGACCACCGACAACCGGCCAGCAACCATCAACAGGCATCGCGATGCAGAAAATCATCGGACGACGATACCGGACCGGAAATCACCCGGAGAAACGGAAAGGGGGGCCGCCAGGTTGATTACTGTGGTCCCAAATGAGGATTTTGCGAGTCGGAATTGCGATAAGCAATCTGATAACATTCTTTGGAATGTTTGAATCAAGCGTTGCTGGTGGAACGCAGATCCTTGTGCAGAATATACATGCGCATTGATTGCGAGCCACGGGAACTGCATAGACGATTGTTTCTGCGGCTAATTCTTTTCAATGCAACCTGTTCCCTCTCTTTCACTTTAGAACTTCCTGTGGAACGATATAAGTCAATTACGTTCCCATAGGCAGCTCTATGAACCTACTTAGGACAGTTGAGAAACTCTAGAACCGTTCTGATACACAATATAATTTTGAAATTATTATGCAAGTGCAGGAAAGATAGTTTACTCATTAGGAAGGTCCAAATTTTTGTTGCTGTTCAGATGGAGGATACAAAAAGCTAGAAAAGATTGGGTTCATATTTTAAATAAAAATGAAGAAAAAGAAGCTCCATATTTCTCCATTCCATTTGTATAATTACACAGTTTATACAATTATGGCAAATGACACTGCAATTTGGAATGCTGGAAAAATTAGAAGCATCGGAGGGTATCGACGTGTTACTTTTAATTTACTGAACTTGTTGGAGGAAGTGGTGGTTCCTGTTGCTTGCAGGAGTTGCAGAAATTTTTTATTTTGCATACAGAGTCCGAGCTCTGTCTAAAGTAGGATATAAAGCTGGAAGGTACAGTCTGAAAGTGCTCCACAGTAAAAATTCGCTTCCTAAGTGTGTCATATTATATTTAGCTGTAGAATATTTCCTCTAGAAGACATTTCGAAGAAATGAGTCAGGTCTTGAAATTTCAGCCAACTTTTTGAAAAATGTTGCTCGAGCAGACTAGTAAATTAAAGTGTTACGCGAAAATGACGTGGACCACAGTTCGCAGCGGCGATAGTCCGCGCGAGTTCAAGATCGCGTCGCTTTCGCCGCGAGAGATCATTTTCACAGCACGTACGCGGCCGTGAAATCGGTAACGCGACGCAATCAACAGTTCCGGCTGCCTGATGACTGACTGGCAACCTCCTTCGATCTCTGCGGCCTGTCTGCACCGTTGGATGGATTTAGGGAATTGCTAGATCACGTTGAGACGACCACCGATCAAAGAAAGTGACAGAAATTAATACAGATGCTTGAAGATCCACTAGATGGGAACTGCAATGTCTGGGTTCTTCAATTTACAGGATCGCTGAGTCAGAATGAGACTTCCTGGAACCCTCAGAGAAGTGTAATTATCTGATAATCAGGTAACACTTTTTTAAAAGCTTTCTAGCCTGTATGCGTCTTTGATTGATTAGTTGATTGCTGAATCACATGGACGCTGCTTGATGGAAGCTGGGAACAAAAAAAGATAGACATACCTGAGAATTACATTCCGCGAATCTTGCAACCTGTTGCACTGTTGATTGAGTGTAGACGATCACTGAGGATCACTCTAGAGGATCGTTCTTATTGCCACTCCGCAAGGATAATTGAGAGGGATACCTGATAACAAACTGATAACCTACTTTGACTCTACAGCATCTCTGTATCTGTATCTCCGATTGAGTTCAGTGTATCACTGATTCCCCATTGGTACTCTGCATCGCTGAGAGAGATATCTGATAACGAGTTGATAACCTGCTTCGATCCTACAGGATCTTCGCGTTATCCGTATCTGTCATTCAGTTTAGCAGCTAGCTAATTTACCGATAACCTACCTTCTGACAGGCTCCCAAGAGAGTGCTATCTTCTTCAAACCTTGCCCACAGTCTTCAACATTGTTTGAGTTTAGTGGATCACTGATCTTGACTAGACTGCGTGGCGGTATTCATAGAGAGCGAGATGCTTGGACGACCAACTAACAACTTCCTTTAATCCTCGCAACCTGTCTGTGTGTGTCTATATAAATTTGGCCGATCGCTGATTCACTGCGATCTAGACTGCTCGTCGGCGGCGAAATGGGGCAAGGTGCCCGAGGTGCAATTAATAATCTCCTTAAATCATCACGACCCGTCTGCATCGTTCCGCAAATCCGATAGACCAACGATTCGCTGCAATCTAGACTGCTCGGCGAGGCTAAAGAGCGAGATCTGATGACCAATTTAGGTCCTTGAAACCAGTTTGCATTGTTTTCCAATTCGTATCGCTGATTCACCGTGATCTACACGGTTGAGGTTAAAGCGACCCATCTGACGACCAACAGACAATCCTCCGCGAGTCCCGTGGTCTGCACGGCTCAATTTGGTGGATCCGGTGATTCATATCGAGGCTGCAGGTTGGAAGCTAGAGAGAGAAAGAGAAGTAGAAAGAGAAAGAGAGAGAGAGAGAGAGATAATGCGAAAAGAAATCGTGCCGGAACAGGGCCACTTCCCCCCGAAATATTCAGTCTTGCCTCGATGGTTCTCGATGCTTCACTGCGTCCGCGGACACCGGCAGAACGATATCCCCCTTCCCCGAGCACCCTCCGGCAAGGCCTACGCGTGTCTACGTGGTGGCGTGGTTTCACTTGGCGCGACCTAGTTACCTAGACCAGCGGCGTCGCCGCGGCAGGACGAAAACGGCAAGGATTCGGACTCTGCAACAGGATAAGGGGAAAAGCTAACCGGGTCGGCTGATAGCGCCGGATCGGGTTCTAACGGTACCCAACGGAGTTTCACTTGATCCGCTGAAACAGTAACGATCATCTACCAACAAAAACGTCGTCTCCGAGACGTTCGTTCATCGTCCTGATGTTTCCAAAACGACTAATCGACGGAACGTCCGGTCGCTTTCGATTTCAGGCTTATCATAGGACCGGACGGCTCGGAAGATGGAAGAGGGACGCACGGTGCCATCCGGTCGCGCACGTGGCCGCCGAGCGGAAGCTTGCGAGAGGCAGCGAGACCCGAGGCACGGCTCTATGCAGAAAATGCAGCCGGTCGCGGCACGATGATCCGGTTCGACCGGATTAGGAACGAGCCGACAGAGAGAAAGAGACACCGGGCAGGGGAGCTCGTCGGCGAGTAGCGAAACGATTCGCCGTGATCGCCGGTTTTATCGTCCCGGCTGGTGGGATGGACGCAGGAGGGATAGGCCTAAGGAGGGACGGTTGAATTCCGAGCTGATCCCGTCGTCGGAACTCTGCTCTCTATTGCGCCGGGTGGTTGCGGGACGGAATCCGTTCTCGGGTGATCCTTCGCAATGAAAATGCTCCCACAATGGTCGCGTACGTACGCGGAGCCGGTGGGTGGGGAGGAATATCGCCAGGCCAGCTACGGAGGTACACCTGACCAGATATATAGAGCTAGGGCAGGGCTTCCGTTACGGACAGTCCAGTTACAGTGCTCTCTGTACGCACGGATCTCGCGCGGCGTGGGCCTAAACGAGTCGCGGTGGTTGCAATCGGGAAGGAGACGACGCTCCGAAGAGGACAACCGAGTTGTCTTGATCCTGACATTCCCTCTCGGTAGGTACCTATCCTTAGATCCGACGAGACGAGTCATCTTCTATCCGAGAATCTAGTATCTTCGATTCTATCGCATTCGAGTAGCTAGCATACGCACTTCGTTCACATCGACTCGACTCGTCGAAACATCGTCCTCGGTAAATCGAAGAAGCACCAACGAGAAAGAATCGTTCGCAGATCCTCCAGTTGATCCACGATGAGACACTTCGGCCGTTGCTGCGCGTTCCTGGCCGTCCTGTTGGCCACGGCCTCGGCAAGGTCGGCCGAGACCAACCCGACCAACTCGATCGACGAGGAGACGGCAAGGTCGCCCGGCAACAGCAACGTCTTCGGGGACCTGCGGCAGATCTACCAGGTGTACAAAGAGTGCGCCGACCAGGAGCTCAGCCCCTGCCTCAAAGTGAGACTGCTCTCGGCGGTGGACAGGATGTACAGGAGCATCGAGCTGAACGTGGCCGACGGTGTCACGTTCCTACGCGACGACCCGGTCGCGACCGAGGAACCACCGAAATCTATCCAGGAGATAGAGGTGAACCTGCCGAGAGCGTTGGACGACAAGGAGGACGCGCTGAACACCATGATCTTCGACAAGGTGGTCAAGTTCTTCCAGAGCCACACGCTGAAGCTGAAGCTGCCGAACGTGGAGGAGCTGCAGCGCAGCCTCGTGGAGGAAGGTGAGCGTGCTAATCGGCGCTGTCGACTCGCGGAGGCGGACTCTTCGAGACCTGCTCGAGCCAGTCATCCGGACCTAATTTCTTGGTTCAGTAGACCGGATGGCCCACTGGCATCTATAGTCCCCTAGAATTCGACGGACATAATCGTCCTTATTTTATTATTCACGCTCGGCTGGCCGGGTCTGATTAACCTTTCTGCGGTTCCCTAGGTCGCAAGAAGAAGAAGAACATGAGCGGTCTCTTGGCCATTCCCTTGCTGATCGGAGGCACGTTGGTCCCCTTGGCTCTCGGTGCTCTGGCTCTTCTCGCTGGCAAAGCGTTGATCGTCAGCAAACTGGCGCTGGTACTAGCCTCCATCATCGGCCTGAAGAAGCTCGTATCGGGCGGCGGTGATCATGGTGGTCACGAGGTCGTCCAGGTCGGCGGAGGACACGGGTCCAGCGGATGGGCACGGTCGAGCCACGACCTCGCCTACTCCGCCTACAAACCAGCGTCGACCTAGGAACACAATGGCCTCGAGATTCAACGAGAGTCTTCACTTCGCAATCCCATCAGACTTCGCTTTCACGCGCGTTACCGGGCGCCGCTTCTTGCCCATATCTTGCCTCCTCCCATCGCCCATGGATAGCCCCCGATCGACCGCGTCATCCGTGCCCGAACCCTCATTGACACCGCGAGCGCCCGTTCGACGTCATCCTCACTATTTATTGTTTTCCGCGGTGCTGCGAGGCAGCCATGTATATTTATAGATACGCAAATATATTAAGATTCACACCAGCCGTCTCGAGATCATTCTTATCACCCGTCTCGCATCCTATTCTAATCTTCATTCGTCTTCGCTGTTCGCTTCAGTCGCGTTCCATTCGAAATTTCATTTTTAATCTTCACGTCGACTTCTAGCTACCTAGGTGTCCACTTTCGTGCCTTAATCCTTACGTCAGTCAATCCTTCGCTACCTAGGCACTTTCGGTTCGTGTTATTGCTGTTGATTTTAGTCGGGCTAGTTGTGCTTCTTAAACGTCTATCCCTAGCTGCGTACGCTTTGGCAAATAGGAAGCATTCTTGTGAAACGATAAAGCAGACATTGGCACGAGGGTTGTAAAGAACGGGTCTGAATTAGTACTTGAAGATTGGGAGCTCCGGTGAACCCGGCCAGGGTGCTAGGGTCGGAGGAAGCGGAGCTGGCCGGAAGCGTGACGCCGCGACCGGAGCGAGCGTGACAATTAGAAAGGTCGATTAGCTAGCTGGACGGCCACGGGCGATCGGCATCGACATCTGTGGGGTCCGATGCAGGCCAGGAGAGCGCTTCCGGCTTGCAGGCCGGCGCAGGCGGCAGTGAAGAGGCAGAGACTTGTTACCTACATACTGGAAACGCTTGGGCACCTTACGCACTTGCCGTCGGGGACCGTGTTGCACGCGTGTGCGCCTCGTACGAGGCACACACGTCTGTCTGAGAAGTAAACCAGGCCGACCAGACCCGACCAGGCCAGTCAGCATCCGCGCTGAGCCTTTTCAAGGTGCGCCTAACACTCTCTACCGTCCACCGGAGAAAAAGCTGTGAGCGTCTCTCTGTCCACTCCGTCCTCTTCCATCTCTATCATCCGTCCAGTCGCTCTTCCATCCGAGCCCTGCTTGTCCCCTCTTCCTCTCCTCTGGTCCACCAGATCGATCTCCCTACTCGACTCAGGTTCATCGATCCTCGAACACACCTCGGGTCAGGTGGTCCCGTTCCGAGGATGCCAACCAGAGCCCTTCTTCTTCTTCTTCTTCTTCTTCTACCGAAAGTCGTGCCCGTCGAGTCCAACGGACTTGCTCTTTTGCCTCGCCTCCTTTTCCACGGTCCGGCGAACTTGATCCTTCGACAGGAACCCGGGGGATAGAGGACGATAAGCTTCGAAACGTTGCTAATTAGCCGTGGATTTGGCCGGAGCAGACGATTCGGCCGGAATCAGGTTGAAAGTAGGCCGTGTCAAGTGGGACGGACCGGGCTTAGTGGCAATTATCGTGCCGATGGAAACACGGCCGATGCGACCGCTTTCTTTCCGTAGATCTGTGGGAAATTCGCGACACCCGTATACTCATCCGCGATACCGGTGCACGGGACCCTCGATCATGCGCTCTTCGATTCACACTTGCTGCCCACTTACCTCTGCTTTGAGAATTCCTTGGAAGCGGAGACGATGCTGGTTTAAGTAGAAGGTTCGAGAGTCACCAAAATGGAGGAACACTTCTGGGGAATTAGTCTCTGAATCCACGTATACTCATGTATAATCATGTTTAGATAGAAGCTAGAAGGGTTACCGAAATGAAAGAAGGTCTGTAGGAGGTTGGTCCTTGAACTCACATATATCGCTCTAATTAGGGTCTCTCGCTTGATGGGAGCCGAGAATCCTCAGCTCTCGAAATTTAAGATGATAGCACTTTGAACAGCACACAGAAATGTTCTGGAAAAGTTCTGTAGAAAATTGGTCAGTATTCCTTGAGTATTGAGTATTGAGCCTCTCAATTCCTATGTGTTGTTTATCTAGTGTCTACAGCTCCCTTAGAGTTTTGAAATCCCTTAGGCTTTTGACCTCCTTTAGAGTTATGCCCCGTAGAGTTTTGACCTTCCTTAGAGTTATGAAGTCCCTTAGAGTTTTGAAATCCGTTAGGCTTCTGACCTCCCTTAGAATTATGATGTCCCTTAGAGTTTTGAAATCTCTTGGGCTTTTGACCTCCTTTAGAGTGATTTAGTCCCTTAGAGTTTTGAAATGCGTTAGGCTTTTGACCTCTCTTAAAATTATGACGTCCCTTAGAGTTTTGAAATCTCTTGGGCTTTTGACCTCGCTTAGGCTTTTCACCCCCTTCAGAGTGATTTAGTCCCTTAGAGTTTTGAAATGCGTTAGGCTTCTGACCTCCCTTAGAATTACGAAGTCCCTTAGAGTTTTGAAATCCCTTAGGCTTTTCACCTCCCTTGGAGTTATCCCCCTTAGAGTTTTGAACTCCCTTAGAATCATGAAATCCCTTAAAGTTTGCAAGCCCCTTAGAGTTATGGAGTCGCGTAGACGGTTCATATTAATCCTTTCATACGGCAAGCGAACAGCTTAAGCGGAGGATAGTCACTGAAACGGAATAAGAGAAAAAAGGAGGATCATTCATTCATACCGTGAGCGTATATGGAAAGTTGCGTGGCTCCGTCTTCGTCTGTCATCGGTCGGCGCTGGTTCATCGTTACAAAGGAGAGAGAAAAGGAGAAGGATAATTTGAAGCGCGCGAGGCATGCTCTTGCGGATTGCGTATCCGCTTACTAATGCACTACATTTTCCTGCTGTACGAGTAGTTCCGCGGCGAGGATCATGATAATCGCCAGAGGACAGACGCCCGTGAATGCACCTGTTCGTTCGTTCGCAAATCTCGGGAGAGAGAGACCTACTTCCGACCACTTTCTTTCGCAACATGCGAGGTCTATAAACTTCCGAATGAGAATTAACTCGTCGTGGGAACGACTTCTTTCGGTCGATTTCGATTATGATCTTTTTATATCTGTCTATTTATACTCGGAAAAGTTTCTCTTTATAAATGCTGGTAGTGTCGGAGACACGTGTTGAAGCAATGTTAAAAGGAGGTGCACGGAATTTTGCAACTCCATTCAAGAATATTTGTGGAAAAGAAATTGCAGAGTGACCAAAATTTAAGTATGTACAATTTCAATTTACTGCAGTCGACGCAAAAATGTTCTAATTTAATTGCTTTCGATTCAGCAAAAATTCTTTGCTGTTCTGTGAAACTGTGAATTTTTCTGCACGTGTATATATTTTTGGTAACACCTCTAATCAATCAAAATTCTTGAAACTTTGTAAACTTGACATAAAACGTGCTTTCTCCAAGGAGTTAAGTCTCTATTAATTTCTATAGTCCGTTACTATGAGAAGACGCATAGAACTCACCAACAACTTAAAAATCACTATATTTAATTCAATATAATTGAAGAGATCCAATGGCAAAGGTTGAGCAGCAAAGCAGTACTATCTAAAATATAATAAAAAAAATGTATATCCCAATAATAAGAAAACATACAGGCCCAGGAAAGAATTGAAAAATAAATCTATAAATGTAAGGTCACAGTTGTAGGAAGATTATGTTATAAAATAAAGAAGTAGAAGTTCAGCGAGTAGGATAATATGAGGAGGACGACACAAATCAGCGTTTTGTGGCGATGATAGATGGAGAGTCGACGAAGGAGACGAAGAACGGAGAGGAGAAGAAGAACAAGAAGAAGAAGAAGGCTTCGCGTCGTGGGGGCCTTGACCTGACCTCGATCCTGAGGCGAGTTCACTCTCGCCGGCGTCGTCGAGAGGAAAGTGTTCCATTACCCAGGCGCGTACAGCTCGCCTCGCTATGCCACCAGGATTAGCGTTTTGGTCCACGAGCTATTCTCGTGTCTCGCCGTCGACCCCGCATCATCGGGTCGTCACGTGCCGCGTGATCATTGAAAATCACTCGTGACACGGTTGGCTGGCCAACAGTTGCTCGATCCTCGGATCTACGGATCGTCGTACAGCGAGCAACGCGAGAAAAACGAACCGCTGAAAATCGACATTGGCGGATGAAGATAAAGTGAAAGTCTTCCGCCGGGATGTAACGCCCGGCGATTCTCTTCTCTCTCTCTCTCGATGTTCACTTTGTCTCGATGTGTTCATTTTTCATTCGCGTGGCTCGCAGACACTTTCGTTTCGGGCCGCGTATAGATGATTTTGTAGAACTCGTCCGACGCGTGCAGCCTCTTTCGGACGATGCGAGGCATGCACGGCCCGCTTGTTCGGTTACTTATTATCATACCGGGGTAATTAACTTAATATACTTTCGTGGGTTTTCGATACGGGCCGCGCACGGACTCGTGAAAGTTCCGGCTGGTTCCTCGGCTCCGATATGCTTTTCGAGCAGTTTATTCTTGCTTGGTATTAACACTAAATTATTGATTGGACGTGTAACGTTTGTTAAACTCGGAGGAAAATGAATAGCGCACCGTATGTGATTGTTTGCAATTTGGGGAATTTTATATGAATGATCGAGTTAAAAATAGAAAATAAAATTTCTAGAGTATTCAGCGTACATATTAAACAATCTGCGAAAGTAAACTATTTTAGGAAAAGAGTGCTTTACGAAAAGCATTACATTTTTCGTGTAGTATACATGAGTGTATACCACTTTTCATTGTGTCACACTTTACATGACACGTTCAGCACAGCTAGAAAATATTTATGATTCCCTTAATGCGTCACATTAGCGAGTTCTGCAAGTCTGGCGCGAAAGTGCTGGTTTGCTTGGTAAAATCATTGATTTCATTTGGAAATCACCATCTCTATGACTCTTTCTAGCTATTTAAAAATCAACGAGTTCCATAACAGTAGTATTAATGCGGGTTTAATTAGCAGAAAGACTGATTTTAGTGTCAATTTGGAAAGCCACTCGTAATGCACCCTGAACACAGCTAAAAGGTACTTACGATTTTTACAATCCGTCGAATTTACAAGTTCTATAAATTCAGTGCGAATATGGGTTTACTATTTGATAGAATTACTGATTCTATTACTAATTTGGAAAGTTAATGGAAACGTGCTTAACAAACTGTAATTATAGTTAGCAATAATCGTTGGGAGGTGATAGTAGAAGAGTAAAATAGGAAAATATTCGAAATGGTGTGCTAAATCGATCGAAATCGACCGCGGCGAGGAAAGTGCGTCGGAGACTTCAACGCGCAATTAGGCGATCACGTTGGAGATTTCTACTTTATGTCTTTTACAAATGTTCTTGCAATGCATCTTCATGTCATTCACAAATATCCTTACAGTACACCAACAACTATCGAATATATTCGTTAAAATTCATTAGGCTACAGATTCTACGCGTGTATGACAAAATGGAGAACGAACTATTTAAGAATTTAAGAATATCTATGTACAGTTCCAGCTTATCGAAGTTATTACAGAAAGGAAGGAATTTCTACTTTCTTCCAATCGATGCAGACAATTTTTATTTCGCATAAAATCCTCAGTGTACTTATCCGAACGACCTTCAAGTATCTAGAATAAAAATCGTGACGAAGAAGCAACGACGGCGTTAGAACAAAAATTTCAAGTCTCCATTCAAGAATGAAAGTTCGAGGCTTGCGATTAAGATAAGGTCCAGAAGGGTTAATTAGCGAATTACCCCGAAATCGGCGGCTCGGATTGAGACGTAAAGGGGGACTCGTGAGCGAGAAATTCGAGGTAACCTCGTGTTACCATCTTCGACCGCGGAGAAAGTCGCGTCGCGGCCGGCGATCGTTCTGTCCGGCGGCGGGCAGCCACGATCGGAAACGGCTCGATCCTCGTTCCAGGCCTCTCATCATCTTTCTTCCCTGCGTTCGCCTTGTTTTTCTAGGCGAGAGAAGTCTTCGGGGTCACGGCGAGGCGAGGCGCGGCGCGGCGCGGCCACGCCACGATGGACTCCGGCGTTCGGTTGGCGCGAGCCCAACTCGTCTGCGTGGACATTCCATGAAAAACCGTTAAACGTTCCCCGCGAATATATTAATTTCGAAGATGGGTGGCCGGCGAGGACCACCCGAACACCGATGACACTCGATCCGAATGAATGGGACGCCCGAACGACGGAGAAAGGGGAGGTGGCCGAAAACCGAGAAAGAAAGAGAGAGAGAGAGAGAGTCCCTGAGAATGCGGCTTAACTGCGAATTACAGTTAGCGAGAAAAGTCCTCGGGACCGTTCCGAATAATCGTGTGATTTCGTCTAGAATCGAAGGACCGGTTAGGTATGCTTGGTATGTGTGCCGTGAAAAGTACACAGGCCTCGCAGAAACCCGCGAAATCCTGTTCGATAGCACGCCGAGGAAAGTTGCGGAGGCGTGAGATATTCCGGTGAGCTTCTCGGCGAGGCTCGAGGTATTATACGGTTTGCTGAAAGCGAAACCGCCGCGGATATCCTTGATATCATCGTCGTCGCGACTTTTCGCTGAACTCCGGCCACGTTTTCCTATTCACAGATTAAGTTATGCGTGAAACCATGGGCACCTCTCGCAGGGAAAGCTAACGGACCCCCGGAGGTTCGTTAATCACCCCCCACTACACGGTTGTCCGAACGAAATGGAATTTTGTGAATGACTTATTACTTTCTAGGCGTCCGAGTTTCTACGAAGATGGCGGAAATATTTCGAACAGACACTTCGAGTATTTTTGTAATTAGCGCGTCGAGTGCCGCCGCGATTTTGTGGGTTTCACGCGAGCTTCACACCTGTTTCATTTCGCAGCCAGCATTGAAAAATTGTCGGTTACTTGGTAATGGAGTTTTCACGTTAAAATCTAGTTAATTTCGGTATTACTGAAATGACAACCGTTTTAACGTGTTAATTCTAAATTGAATATTTGATTCTCGAATGTGAGATTAATTTAGAAAACTGCCATTACATTTGTTTACCGACGTGAACTGTGATGTACGATGTTACAGTCGTGGAAGGTAATTTTAATGCTCGATTCAATGCAAATTCTGCTGCGAGAATTAGTGTGGTTCGAACGATAATTGTCGGCAGAGAGTCCGGCATAAATGTCGATCATTTCTTCGTTCATCGGTAATTTATCGACGCTCCCTACGGTGCCTCGCGGGGTTCAGTTTCAATGTCAACAGTCCTCCATGAATATAATTGACCTTGAATATCCGATCCTTAAAATATTCTCCACGTGTCTTCGAACGAAACGAGACACCTCGTTTCTGCAGCTCTCTTTTTATATTAGCCATCTGTAGACTACTAAAGCCTAGCCTGTTTGACCCGGTCTACTATCAAATATTTCTTGAACATTACCAATACCGATCTACAAAGTCCATTACACACATCGCTGCATAACATTAGCAAAATTTAAAACACAGTGGTCTATTTTCCTAGTTAAATAATTAAAACACGAAGTGAGGAACCCCAAGGATATACAAAGTATTATCACAAAAACAATTCTTATACATTTTACATTTCCATACCTCCAAATTTCATTACACCATTTTTGTTGTTACATAAGTAAAATGCGAATTCTGAACTGTAATAAATAAAATCCGCTACTGAAGAGACTGCTACACACCTGATACTATTCTATCTGCTAATTCTAATACTCATTCTATTATCATCAAAGAACAATTAAAATAAAGCGTGTAGATGAATCTACCGTCCAGATTGAATTTTAAAAGACCTCTCATGTTCCATGGTATTATCAAATCTTAGTGTCCATTATACCATCAGGAAATTGTTAAGAAAACCTGTTAGACCGTATAATTAAACTGGTAGGTGGATGCAATTCACAAGATTCGATCTTTTACAATCAAAATCTAGAAAACCTGGTACACACGCTATTCTCCTAAGAAAAAGATTGAAGTAAACCCGAGGTATACCACGGGCCAGATCCAGAGTCTGCGGAGCCCGAAAAATCACGCTTGATCACGAACGTGCGGTTGGTCGTCCGACCGGGCCGAGACGGGTCTACTCTTACCGGAAGCGGTTGCAGCTGGAATCCGCGTTCCATTCGGGCCTCGATCGGGTCTCCTCGGCTTTGACCCGCGCCGGCGCGTCTCTGCGTGTCCGGTGGATGCCCGAATCTCCGCGGCTGGAAAAGGGCAGCGACGCGTGGGCAAGAAGAAGCATCTTCCACCGATTTCCACTCTCCCTCTCCCGCTCGGAATCGGGCCCCGCTTCTCGTTCGCCGGGGGATCGGGCCCTGGTCATCGAGGTGGCCCCTCGTACGATAGCCACACGTACACGGGCCGAACGCGCACGCATACAATCGCGGGGGGCTGGCCGGACGAGCGGTCCGGCCGAAGAGAGCGAGAACACCGGAGAGGAGAGGAGAGCGCGAAGAAGAAGGAAGAGTATGCGAGCTCTCGTGGAGGCGCGCGACAGAGAGGAACCACGAGAGACACCGACCGCCTCGAGGAGAACCAATAGCTCGTACGGGTCTGGAAGAAGGGGGGGAGAGGGGGTCGCCCGGGGACCCAGACCGGTGGGGGCCATCAAAATTTCAAAAACGTACGCGGGCCCCTTTCGCGACGAGGATAAAAGGCAGCAATCGTGATTCTTTCGGTCAGTGTCGATACGATCGCCGCAGTTGTTCCCGAGTTACGGTGCGAGCGTTCCGTCCATTTTTGGGAGTGTCACCCGGAGAGAGGAGCCCGAAAGGAGTCCGCCGCACAGTTGGTTCTTGTTTTACTTGGTGTATAACCAGCCGAAGCTCTAATCAACACACCCCACCCCCTACGGAGGAAACATGTTCAAGTACGTGGTAATCGCTGCGGTCTTTGTCGCGTCCACCCTCGCCGCGCCGGCCGCCCAGGACCCGGTTGCACAATCGTCGATCCTCGAAGAAGCCCTCGATGTCTACGCATCGTGCTCCGGCGAGGAGGATCTCGCGGTGTGCTTGAAGCTGAAGGCGTTGCGCTTCGTCGACAGGGCGGCCAGGTCCGCCGACATCGACGTGGTCGATGGCTTCAAGATCGTGCAGACCGAGGAGTCTAAGAACAGGTATGAGGGGAACGCGACACCTGGACACAGGTGTGCCCGCCGGGATCTTGTACCGAGCGATCGCTCACCGGAGGATTTTACTTTCCAGCCGGGCTGACAACGCCAGGTCCCTCAACGACATCGAAAACACCCTGCCAGCTGAGGTAGAGGCCAAGGAAGCCGCCATCAACGAGGCCCTCTTCGACAGGACCGCTAGGTTCCTCTCCACGCACACCGTCGAGCTCAGCATCCCTGAGGAGGTCTCCCGCTCGTTCGACGAAGGTAATCATCCTCGACAACTTGAATTTTAACGAGCGTTAGTTCATTTATAGTCTGTCGAAGAGAAAATACTCTTTCATTTTTCCCTTTGCTCCTATCGTTTACCAGTACCGAATAACTTTTGTAGTGCTTTAAGTATCTCTAACGGTTGTTTGAAATTGTATGGCTATGAAATGGCCATCGTCGTATTCTAGGAAGTACCACAGTAGTGCTGGAAAGTTGTCGCATCTCATAATGTCCAATCAATTTTTAAATACCCGTTTAGAGAGTCAGTACGATGCACAGACCGTTGTCCCTGAAGAGTTGATCAGTTGAAATCGCCAAACGATGAAGAATCGAAGTCCCCAAGTTAACAATTGCTCGATGTGATTGCAGCTCGCGGCAAGAAGAAGAAGATCGTGAAATCGCTGCTGCCGATCCTGCTGCTCCTGAAACTGAAGGCCGCAGCCTTGATCCCGATCGCTCTCGGCGCTCTGGCACTACTGGCCCTGAAGGCTCTTGCCATCGGCAAGATCGCCCTCATCATCAGCGCCATAATCGGCCTGCAGAAGCTGTTCGCCAACAAACACCAGAGCTACGAGGTCGTTGCTCACCCCGTCCACTCGTACGGCCACGAAGAGCACCACGACCACCACGGCTGGGCAAGATCGTCTGGCGGCTCCGAGCTCGCGTACAAAGCGTACAAGCCGTCCGAATAACTTCGTGGCCGCCTAGCATCATCAACCACGCTCACATTTCGCTACCTTCGCTCGTCAAAGTGATCGTCAAAGCCGCTGGCGATCACCCGGGTGGCTGCGCGGCTCGAATACCTCTCGAGCACCGTGTGCAAAACTCGTCAAAAAGATCGCCAAACGATCTTTATCACCACGACCATCCACGACCTGGACCGAGGATCTGTTTTCAGATTTTCTTTTAGTTGTTTAAGACGATTACCACGCTTTATTACGTGACCAGTGACCGAACTGTGACGAACGAACTGTGACCGATCGACGCCACGGGACACTCTCAGCTTGGACGGTTTCTCTTTGTTAGACGAAACGACGCGACGATCGTTGCTACGGTGACAGACGCAGGACAGACTTTTCGTTTTGTTAGGAACAGTGAATGTATGGTGGCAGTCGCGCACCCCCGAGACACACAACCCCCTAGTGCGGTATCCCTTCTTGGGGTCGACGCTTCGGAGCGATCTCAAACGGAGATCCCGGGACGAACGCGCTCGGACTCGTAGTCAGTACCTGCACAGGTCCACCAGATTTAATTCCAATGATTATTTATATTCTGCCCCGAATGGGGCTGCCATGTAACTTATCGCATTATTTATAAATAAATCCTAATTTTATATGAACACCATCGCCTGCCTCTCTTTTACCCTCAGCCTGGAACACTCTCTTCACAACCTCTGACCTAACTCTTGTTTCATCAAAGTGGACCGAAACTACTTGAAATTGCTCTAGAATTTAGAAACAGTGGTCTAGGATCATTTACAGAGAAGATTGCGATTGGCAGAAGTCGCGAAGAAACTAGTGAATAGCAAATTTATGTCAGTTGTATGTATCCCGGAAGTTTCAACGAAATTGAGCGACGTTTACACGAGTTGTAAACAGTTCTAAGTAGCGGAAATTGCTGCTCCGATTATTTTTACGACTCCCAATGCCTGTCGTTCCTCTCTGAACTTGTTGAATTGGACTAGTTGTAACCTATTTTTTGAATCTTTCGTTCAAGACACAAATGAGAAAGTTGTAATAACTAGTCGATTAGCTGTAATTTCCTGAAGAAGATTTTTATAAGTCTCTTTGTGAACTGATCCTTTTAGCAAGTTTTACGAAAGTTATTCTGGTTTGAGGGGTGTCCGGATATTTCTTCGACAGACTGTATTTGCCGTGCAATTTCACTCGGTCGACATCCGGCACGTGCTAACTGCTCGTAATTGCGTTAACGCTACCCAGTGTTTGCCAGCACACTGTCTACTTTGTTGACCGTCTTCGCCATTTTCCTCGTCCGCTTCGATTCTTTTCTCTACAGTGTTAGAATTTCTCCTCGTTGCTTCTAGGCCAGACTTCGTAACGAGTTCTATAAATCTAGAATCGGTATTGGTTTACATGCTAAAATTGGCGATTTTATTATTAGTTTGGAGAGTTAACAAAATACGAATACTGTAAAAATAGTTAACAACTAATGTAGAAAGATAATGACAGGAGAGCAAAATAGGAAACAACTTGTAATGTTGCGCCGAATTAATCCAAACACCGGAGACTTCAACGCGCGGTTACGCGAGCATGCCGGAGACTGCAACGCGTGATTAGGCGAGCGCGCTGGAGACTGCAACGCATGATCAAGAAGATGGGCCGCTAAATCCAATCCCTGATAGAATCAGCACCTATGTGGAATTATAATTTAACATTCCATTAACTTATTCCGTGATCTAGGTCACAGTTATTAACTTTATGATCAAATAAACGAATGTCCATCAATGAAAACGAACAGTTTACAATTAACTAAATCTACAAGGCCCATCCATGCATTCAGTCTTCCAAAAAAAAAAATTTTCTTGCAAAAAATAGCATGAGACTGGTCTTAGAAATTGTCTCATTCGATTCTCCTTGTAAAATAGTTAAGAATAAACGATAGAATTTCGGACAGCACTAAAACCCACGTTAGACCAACAAAATCGAACAAAACCATGCATGCGTCACTAATCGCATTAGATCATGTACTCTACAAGATTGAGTCTCGAAGAAGCATGTTCGCAATAAGAAATATTCATTCCCGCTGTCTTCTTTGTTTGCTTTGACTCTTGTTTTCTTTCCCTACGTCTTCGGAGTTTCTCCTCGTCGCTTCTAGGACACCTGGACAAGTCTTGACGGGGTAACGAGTCCCAGGATGCCGGACCCCGGATGATGAATTGCTCCTCTTCGGGTGCATCCGGCGTATCCAGGGACCCATGCACGAAATACACCCGCGGACTTTCGCTGCTCGGCGAACCCGTCGAGTGAAACCGATTGTTCCGTCGCGTGTGAACGCCCCCTTGACGCCTATATAGCCGCTGGATCATGGGTGCTAGATCAACAGTATTGTTTCGGAACCCGGCCGCATTTCTTACGACACCAGGTCTCCTCGGTTTTTCGCCGTAAAAATCGACGGTGGAACGTGTAACGTTGCTGGTTGATGGTGTCGATCCGAGGCAAAATGTGGAAACGCGTTAGGTGAGGAAAGATCGTCGACGTGGATCAGCGGAGGGATGTGGAAAGTGAGAAGATTGGAACTTTAGATCTCGAATAGCTGGAAAAGGTGTGGGAGTTGCAAAATCAGTGATTTGAGATGGCCCGGTGCTCGTAGTTTGGGTACCAACATGTTTTCAAAATTTGTTATTTTATTAAGTCATTTTTCTTCAAAATCCGTAGTCTAGTTAGAAATTTTAGCTACGATACACTTTTGTATACTCAGTTTTATTTGGGTCTTGAGGAACTGAAGTGGTGCACAGAGCAATCACTGTGGCAAAGTGTTACGGAAAGAATACGGAAGAAAGAAAGAAGAAACTTTCTATACGGTTTCTATTTCTTCCGTTCCAAATGGAGCATTTTTATTTTGCATAAAGATCCCCGGTCCGTTTAGAATATTAGTCAAAATTAACATTTTTGTAAAGCCAAGATGAAAGGGAACTTGCTTTGACTACGAAAGAGTTTCTTAACGAACCGAACGAGCATTGGATACATTTCTCTTTCACCGCGGTTTCTTAAAGAAGAAAATGACAAGCAAAATGTAAGTGGAAGGTAATTAGATGCCTGCTAAAAATTCAAGTTTCGAGCCAGTTAGTCTCCAATCTTTCCTGCGCATCTCTCAGCGAGCCTCCCGCTTCAGGGACCGTATGCAATACGAATTATCTGTTCCCAGAGCGGAGCGATCGGCTTAATTACGCATTCCCCTTTCCTCGCACGGGACTTTCATCTCGACGCATTTACACGAAACCTTATCGACTTTCTCCACGGTCTTCCTTCGGCATTATTCCCGTCCGGCGTTGACCGATGTCCACTATGAAGCACGAATTGCGCAGCTTCTGTCTGTTCATCTTCGTCTCCACGGGGATCACGGTGATCATGGAGCCGAGAGAAGAGCCTATATTGAACACAGAGGATCCTTCGAGCTTCGCGGAAGCGTTCGGGACCTGTCTAGCCAGGAAAGAGTATGGTACCGTCGAATGTGTCAATAGGGGGGCTCTCAGTGCTCTGCAGTCGTTGAATCAAGATGACGATCTGGAGTTTGGGGATGCTCATTTGGAGAGGGCTGATGGGTTTGGCAGGGATCTTCTGGATTGGGATTACGATCCGAAGGATTTTGGGAGTATTGTGAAAGCTGCCACCAGGTTAATGGAACGAAGGAGCCTCAAGTGGAATTTGGATAATTTGTATCCTGGGCTGCAACTTAGGGCTGGACCTATGCTCAATGGAAATGGAATGTTGGAGTTCGTGTTGAATGACAGACAGACTGCCTTTGCGGATAGGCAGGCTGGTCCAGGTGAGGAAAATTGGGAAAATGGAGGTAGTTCGAATTTTTTGATAACAGGTTCTAATAGCACTTTCGTTGGAATGCAATTACGAACTGAACATAGCTGGCTTTTCTGTAAAATTTAATTCGATTCAATTAAAGAAAAATTTTTAGTGTCAGGCTTGACCCATCTGATGTACAAAAATTCCATCTTTTATGTCCTGAGAATTTCAAGGACTGTAAGAGTAAAAAGTAAAAGGCATAATTAAGGATAGGGAGGATTAACAGTTTTATAGAGGGAGCTCTAAGCAAGCCTGATAAGCTTGGAAGCGAACCCAATGATCATCAAGGTTCGCATCCTTGCTGTGAGATTCGCCTGCAGGTTTCCGGATTCACCTGCAGCAGGCAGCACGGTCAAGGCCACTCGCGTTGAAGGCCAGAGACATCTTCAGCGTCTAAAACTATGTTCTTCCAGAATAAATAGTTCTGATAAGCCGTGTAGCTTTATGGAGTGAATTAACACATTTTCACTTGGAACGATCTGACACCTTCATGATCTGATCTGGTGCAAGTAGAAAATACAAATTGCACCAATTGTGATTGTAGGTCAGACCTTGATGAAGTCTCTAACAACAATTTGCATTTGTAGAAATACTACTCCCGTTTCAAAATAATTCTTTGAAATTCTGTTCTCTTTCGAGTAGCCTCCGTTATTAAAATTTTAAAGTGTCTCTACAATTTTATGGCTATAAAAGACATAATCCACTTGTAAAAGTAGATGATCTTAATCGAAGCAACTGTGATCCTTTTCCAGGCAGGCAGATGGTCAGACATCTCCTAGTACCATTCCTTCTGGGGTTCAAATTCAACCTAGTCTCCCTCGTACCTCTGCTATTCGGCTTCCTGCTCCTATTGACGAAGAAAGCACTGATCCTGACCAAGTTGGCCCTCTTCATCAGCGGTCTGCTAGGCTGGAACTCTTTATTCTCATCAGCTTCGTCAGCCTATCCCGGAGGACTCCACGGTTTCAATACATATCCTCAGGAAACTCCAATCGGAGGATACCCTTACTACGATCATCACAACTTCCAATATCGACCTTACAGAGGACATCAGGCCAGCGACTTAGGGCTGTATAATCAGCACGTGATCAGAGAAGTCGTCGATGTTTATGATAACACGGAGGAGACGAAGAATAAGCGGAGCGGAAAGAACTTTGTGTGGGCCAAAGGTGGTTGAAGAAACCACCAACAATTGACAATTGAACGAACTGTGATCGATGCAAAGATCCGATTTTAATTATGTGTAGATGGCTGGACTGCGGATTTTGTGCATTTTTTTCGCTGTGCTCAATTGACTAGAATCATCGAAAGGATTCCGACAATTTTTATTTTGACTAAAGATCTCCAAGCTATGTTGCATCTAGCTGACAGTATTATGATCAGACTGAGGATTTTATTTAAAAATAACTTCATCGAAATAATTCGAGAAAAATTTTCTAATAAATCTCAATTTGTTCTTTGGTGATTTTCCTGCATTGACAAGGAACATTTTTATTGTAAACACACAAATCCGCAGTGTAACTGGGAGGCTCATTGATTCTCATTATCCAAAGACGTGCAATGTTAATCCAAAGATGTACTACAATAAAATTGCAATTCTAATTTGGAGGGGTATTTCTATCAATAGTGTACTATATTTTTACGTGGCGTTCAGAACGGGGGTACTCATTCATCCGTCAGGTGTTGCTAACTATCTCGTCTCGCCGCGTTCTGGTAAAAGGTTACGATTCCAAGAAAGACCCACAATCAGTGCGCAACCACACCTGATTTCGTTCTTCCCTCGCCGATTGTTCCGCTTCCATTATGTAGCAGCCACCCCACCACATCCTCCTCTTTGCTCTGCTTCGTGGGGAAACTCCGTGATCCCACTTAATGGCCGCTATTCAATTTAAATTAAGGCTATCAACGACAGTTATGGATTAAAAGTAAAGCGGAGAAGTGTGTATAGTGTTGGGTCAACGGACAATGCCGAAGAGAAACTAGACACACTGGGGAAAATCAACTGTTTACGATGGAGCGAACGAGTGTGATAAACTTGAAGAACCGTGAAGCTTATCGTACTATTATCGAGCAGTTTGCAGAAACCAGAAAGACCTAACTAACAAATCGACAGTATCATCTAATTCAACCTACATTTTTTACTAGTCTAAACCTACTATGATCCTACTGGTTTTGTACTAATCAAGACTTAAATAACCGGGTTCTAAATTGTTCAATTTACGATTACTGAGATTATAAGCACATATTTAAGGGTACTTTCTTAAATAAAGTCGTTCCTCTGACAATATTCTCTGATAAATATAGAAGTAATTAGTTCTTAATGTGTATGAATACATGAATACATTTAACAACACACCACGAGACCATAAAATCTGCAAAAGCACTCGCACAGCGTTGTTACGCATTTAATAGTTCTAATAAAAGACTAAAGGATCTCTCTGCATCAAGAGCTCACAAAAATTTTTAATTTTCACCAAATAAAATTGCACTGATTTCTCATGCAGTTCTTAAACCAAATAAACTGTCGCAGGAAATAAAGTTACCTTGGGCTTGGTTTTTGCGATGCAAGCCGCAGAGGAGCGCGGTATTCATCACTATCGATTTCGAATATTCCCAGCCGAACTATCGTCCCTCCGACCCGGACCGTTTTCACTCCTGGAATCCGTCAGGCTTCCTCCGTAATCTGTGCGTTCTGAGCCGGTCGCCTAACTGTAGTTCCATCCGCGGAAGAAGGTGGAACCATAGGCAACGTAGAAAATGCGTCCGGGAAATACGCTTTTGCTCGTAAATGGCAATGCTCGCGTAGCCGCCACGGTCCCGTGGCTCCTCGTACCGCCACGCGCGTTCGTTATGTCAAGTGTAACAATCAAGGCGAGCATACATTACAGTCGGGGACAGTCGACCATAAAAGTTCCTTGTTTTCCGCCACGGTTTCACGGTCCCTGATCTGTGCACGAGACCGTCGACGACAAGGCGCAGTTTATGCGCTCGCCCGTCCCCGTCCGACAATGATTTCTTCGAAACGAATCCAATTTTCTATTTTCCCATTTTTATGCTGTTTAGGTAGCTCCAGACCACCGTGGAAGGCTAAGAATTGTTTGGGAACCTTTCGTGCAACATTATTGACGATTTTCTTATTCTTTTTGAGGGGAGAATTTAACACGAGGTTTACGGAGCACTAAAAATGATTGTTTTACATTTCCTTATAAAAATAACATGTATATATCTATCAAAATCTGTAGCCATTTTTTAAAATAATATATACCTAGAGAAATCAATTTGTTAAATAATTCCTCATGGATCCATGTTTGCAATCTCAATATTCGTGAATTAAAAATATTAGAATCCGTCATATTTACGGGTCCCATAAATCTAGTGGTAATAAACGGTCTGTAGAGGTTCAATTATATTAAGTTATATATGCTCTTTTTGGGGACAATTTTATAAACACCCCTTAGACAGTCGAGTGAAATATTGTCTAGAGGGTTTCTTTAAAAATTACTCCCCACATAAAAATCATCTTTAAAATTGATCTTCGACAGAAAGCGAACCTCCAAGAACCTTTTTCAAATCAGACGAACTAACTTTCAAAAGTCATAAACAAGAAATAATTTCCTGTATAAAATCATTATGCAATTCTCATTATAAACTCATCCTACAAATTCCTGTATAATGTCATTATACAATTTCCCGTATAAAACCACCGTACAATTTCCTATATAAAATTATCCTGAAAATCAGAATTATCATTGTACCTCGTACAATGAACGTACAACTGTTTCGGGCAGTAGAACCTTGAAAAACATTTTCGTAGCGAACGCATTGCAGGTAATTGCTCAGGATTTGCGAGTAATGATATTAATGAGTGTCTCTGCGGACAAAAAGTAGGGTAATCGCGATCAACTGCGTGGTCATGGGAACGGGAAAGCCGGGAATAACGATCATCGTCCTGGATTTCCGTAACCGCCGCGTGGTGGACATTTTTCAGTAAAATTCGTACGCGCGTAAATGCGTCGGCGATTCGTCGGAACTGGCTCGTCACGGTCCCGCAATCTGTGTCGGATTAACAGTACCTGTCCGGCATTAATTAATCCGCAACAAGCGGCGATTTGTAGCATTTCGGGATCGCGCGTGACTGCGATCCACGGGAAACAGATTCCTCGCGGAGGAAAAAAAAAACGAACAGGGCCGGGGGACGGTTAACGAATGCATCAACTTTCGCTGCAAAATAAACAACATTCTTGAATCCTCGTTACACAACTTGTAATTATAAAATCACTTACCGGGCGTGCTTCAATCTCGAATCTCGACACTCTCGAACAAAATGAAGTCTTCTGAAAAGAATAATTTGTTGAGCCCAACGAAATTTCTGTACTCCGATGTTGGATGAAGCATTGTACAGCAATTGTGAACATTTTTTCATATCTCTTTCCACAGCGATATTAATCGCGAACCAACAACTTACCCTCGATAATGCAATCTAATTATTTTATTTGGGATTATAATATGAAAGAGGATTTCCAAGGTTCTTTTTCGCACAGAAAAATGATTGAAAGTCCTATTAATAGGCTTCCAAGGTAGATAAAGATTTAAAACTGCGTCAGTAAATTTTTATGAAATTTTAGAAAAGCTCCAGTGTGGTAACGCGTAGTCTAAGTGAACATGGTACCATTGGGTTAACACTGTTGTAGCTCGATAGAGGAGATTAAAATTTTGATAATGGCAGATGCGAAGGACAGTAGCTGCAGAAGCGTTGTTGTAGGAGGCTCCGATGGACAGTCTCGGACCGAGCTGCGAGTTTCGGCTTGGCTAGGCAACAGGGTCAGGGGGATACTTACTTACGGGGCTGTACAACAATGTTTTGGTTCAGGAATCCCTCCTTCGGTAGTAGGAGGCGTTAAACAGCGCGTGGATCAGGTGTGAGCAGGCATCGCAGGACTGACGAATGGCGGATGGTAGGAGAGCGGGAAATACCCTTATAAAAGAGTCGCGACAGAACAATACGAATTAGTCCGCGGGATTTTTTCGAGCGGTCAGCTTGCGTTCCAGTCGTCCTCGAGCCAAGGGAAACAGAGAGCTCGTTTGGAACACGATGAGCAGGACCAGGCTCGTGGATCTCATCCTAATCCTTCATTTGACGGTGTTCGTTGCTCTAGCAGAGGGCAAGAATGAGTACACGAAGCTGTTCGACCGATGCGCCCACGAGAAGAACGCCTTCGATTGTTTGAAACAGAGGGCCCTGGAGATCCTCGACTCTGCGATCAACGATGACTCGGTGTACGTGCTGAACGATTACATATCGATCGCCAGAGATCCTGCTTCGGCGGCTAGGAACGCCGATAGATCCTTCGAGAACGAGAACGTGACCGAGCTGAGTCTGGATCAGAAGCTGGATAACAAGTTCCACGAGTATCTAGCGTCTAGGAGCGTCAAGCTTACTATACCTGGCGATGCTTTCGAAGGTGAGCGGTGTGGAATGATTTAATTGTTCTACATTTGATAATAGTTATAGATCGATGGTGAAGCTGAATCTAGAAAATCTGGGAATCTAGAGATAAAGTAGGTAGAAGGGGTAGGAAAATCACTAGAACCTTTATCGATGATAGAAAAATGATCCGAATCACTTTTATCAGTCTAGATTGATGAAACGACAGAAAGCTTTAGAAGAAGTAGGGGAGAGATTTAGAAATAATAAAGATAGGAGTAAAAAAGTCATTAAAAGCTTGAGAAGAGGCGGTGAGAAAACAGTGATATAAGTCACACTATAGTTGAAGAATAAGAAGAAGTAGACGTGTAGAAGTCTGAAGAAGATATCTAAAGATATCAAAAATAGAAGAGGCAGTGAAGTCACCAAGAGCTTGAAAAATATGTGGAAAAATCTCCGAAAAATTTGTCAGCTAAATATAATCACATGAGAATGGATAAAATTTGGTAAAAGATAAAACGTTATGCATTTTTTGTGCAGGTCGTAAGAAGAAAGGAAAAGGTTATGGTGCCCTTATTATGGGAGGCCTTGCAGTGGGAGGTAAGTTCATCCGTCATAAATTAATCTCTCGATTACTGTCAATAGACTAACCTGCTGGTAAAATTTTTTAGCAATGATGGCACAGTTGGCCTACGGCAAAATCGCGTTCATCGCCGGAACAGCTTTGCTGACGGCGAAAATCGCGTTGGTCCTGAGCGCGATCATCGGTCTGAAGAAGCTGGTGTCCAGCCAAGGTGGCGGAGGTCACGAAGTGATCTACGCGACTGGCTCCGAACACCATGGAAGCTATGGTGGTGGAGGTGGATACAGCGGCGGCTGGCAAAGGACTCTCGATGCTGTTCCACCGACTTGAGTCGAGTAAATAATTCGAGTAGACATAATTGAATAGAAGATTTAATTGTCGCGTTAATTTATTGTATATTTATTGTAAGAGCCGTACGGACGAGATACTTTTTTATCATTTGTACATGTATAACAAACTCCGAGGACCAATGACTGTCTGTTTACGGAACCATTGGCTCGAGGAATGTGAGGAGGCTATCGCGATATTGTTTATTGTAAACGTGTCGTTTAATGTAGTTAGTCGTAGTTGGGTAGTTATTTTGTATGACTGCTATGCTGTACCAAAAATTAATATTTATTCTGTTGGACGCACCAGAGGGTGTTCTTGTATGTATATTGTGTAAAATAATGTTCACCGGTGAATAAAGATTGTTCAAGTAACCATGCTATTTCCTTGCGTAGTCTGGAGAGCAATAATTCAGTGAGTTTTATTATTTTTTGCATTACATTTTTGAGAATTGTTCAAGGTGGCATTGTATTTCCGTGTGTAATGTAGAAGAAAATAATTTAGTGAATTATGTAATTTGTGACGGTTTATGAATTCTGTTTGAAGTCCTTTCCTTGGGTACTGTAGAAACGAACAAGTCAGTGAACTATGTCACATTTCACAGTAAATGCTTGAGAACTATTCCAGCAATCATTTTATTACCTTGTGGAATTTACAGAAGCTCAGTAAATTATACAATCGATGACAGAATGATAGACAAAATTTTCTCTGAGCTTATATAACGTAAATATAAATATACAATTCATCTAGACTCTTTTGTTCTAAGTAGACCATAAAATAATTAACGTAATCTCGGAAACTCGACTACTGAGCTGGAAGATTAAGAGAAGAAGATTTCAATAAATAGTACAGTTGCAATAGTTTATAATATGTAAAATTTGAAACTTTAATAGTTATAACATTTGGTCGACGTGTTTGTACTTTCGGAATATATTTCGGTCACTACCGGCGGGCTCTTCGCCGTTTCCGGTATCCAAAATCACCCTCCCCTAATCCGTGATGGTCGAAATCGACGCTGGAGCTGTGCGTGTGCTCGTAACTATGGTGAGGATGCTTCACTATCTCGTATGACACTTTCTCCTTGTGATCTAGAAACGAAGTTCAAACAATTCATTATCTATTCAGTGAGCATATTCTTTTCGAAAGAGAGACAGTTTATTTACCAACTGATTTCTTCAATGCAATCGCAGTGGCGACCGCCAGCGCCACTTTGGCAACGATCAGAGCCTTGGCAGCGATCGCAGCGACTGTCTTGAGCACGACGTGCAGCATCATTACCTTCGCTGCTCCCAGAAAGTATATCAGCAGCTTGCCGTATCCTTTGTCCTTTTTCTTCCGCCCGCTCTCTGGAAAAAAAGAATTAGTTCCAAATGAAAAGAAAAAATATTTGGAAGTCAACATCCATGTCAGTGAAATCATTTTCAATTGGAGCGCTTGTGTCATCTTAGTGCAAGGTGTAGACAAGGTGTAGATTACCTGTGAATCGCAGCACCTCTTTACTCAGAGAACACTTTCATGAACAATTGCTTCGCACGATAAAAGGAAAGCAATAAACTGCGTCAATCTATGGATCTCATTGTGTAATTTCATAATTATCTATCAACCTGCGCTGCGATATACCATCGTTCCCATTGAAACTGTTCTTCCTCATTGTTTGCCTGACCCAGACTATCTGATTCTACTTAGAACGAAAGCGATTAAAAATTGGTGTACTGCTAATTGGTTCTACATAGAGTCTTGAAGAGTGAGAATCGGAGATGAATAAGTACTAGTGTCTTTTTCATTAGGAAGTCATTTCCTCTACAAATTTATACAATACATATTCATTCAATTTTACTGCTCTCTTTATACTTATCCATTCCACTTCAAATGTACGAAATACGCATTCATTAAATTTTACTACGTTTATCTTTTTCTGCTTAATTAATTACAAAGTACCGTAAAATCGGTATTATAATCGTCGGAGCGAGGCTCGCCAAATCCGTTTAACAAAGCAAAGCCTACCAAACTGCTATTATAATAGCATTAAGTCAGCTGAGCCGAAAATGACGTACTGTAAGTCATAACAATACGACCCAGATTTTTCGAGGTCTGATCTTAACAAGCCCATTAGCCTTGCAGCCTAATCAAGTCCCACCACACCTACCAAACATGGCCCACTTTGTCATCATACATGTACCAATTATCTTCGAGATTATATTATAAAATATACATATTGAGCCACTACTAAGTCCAAAAACAAAATCTTTCTCATTACGTGTTGACATTGCGTTCACACGTCTGACCCAAATCTGCCTGTTCTCCTTAAAATGCACAGCCACTACACATGGCGACGAAAGTCGCCAAAATCCTGGTCAAAATTACCATGCTCATTACTAAAATAAATTGTCAGCACACATTGCAATGGAATGGCTGTTAAAAGGTAATACAATCTTGATCTTGAGAGATTGAATTTTTATTTATTAGTTAATACAAAATACAGAGGCTTTGGAGCCAGTGTTTTTAATCTTTACTTGCTGCAGCTTTGACTTCCGCTAATCAAACAAATATATAACACCAGAGCCTTGTATAAACAATCAGTATCAGCAGATTATCATGATGAAGTAATAGAAAATAAATAACAACACTATCTTGAACGTCGATTGAAAAAATTCACTTCATGAAATCATCACGTTTAAACTTCTACAATTGTGAAATAATTCTAATCCACGTATTGAGACTGTCAATGTATTACACATAGACGTCTCATACGAAAAATGAAATAAACAACGTCACCACATTCAGACTTCCATTGTTTTCAACTAGGATTTTTGCACTTTTAGCCGCCACAGCAACATCCAAAAGACTCGGAGCACATTTTCCTTACTCACTGTTTCAGATCATGAAAACTCACCCTCTTCATCATCATTCCCTAGATCCGGAAGGCCCCTGGACACTCTGAACAAGCCTGAATCGCTTCCCGTCGTGATTTCCTCCGTCCTCGCCGCGCACGCGGTGGAATTGCCATCTCCGCTGCAGTTAGGCGACACCGTTGCAACAGTGTAAACATCCTGGCGGATGACAGTGCAGCTGCAGATCGCCAGAAATCCGCACAGCGGCAGAACAATGATCATACGTCGAAGCATGTTCGACGCGGACTGGCCGGCCGAACAGTTCACCATTTTTATAGAGGGCAGACGTAATTAGCGGTTACGCCATACAGAGCGTGAATGCACAAGCGATGCGAGATCATTCCCGCGAGTGTGTTTTACGGGATCCATAGATCGCGGCTAGGCGCGTATCTCCGTCGACGCGTGCTCGAACCAAGAACACAGTCCGCAGGATCACGGTCCGCGGTCACCGATAATTGCCGTGCAACGACTATGAAGTTCAGGCCATGTTTCGATGCAATTGAAATGAAAACGAATTGGGCTAATTGCTCGCCTCGTCGGGAAATTAATAGCCTCCTGCTACGGGGAGATTGATTAACTGCCCGGGAAAAGAGGCTTTTTTGGGCCAGCCACGCGATTCGGAATGTTTACAGTGGTTTCTGCCCTGTTTTGGATAGTTTCGTTTTTGCACGGTTAGGGCGTTTGTGAACATGACTGGAAGCAGTATTTGTTCTTGTAAGATTGATTTAAAATTTCTTCTGCAGTCTGAACGGAAAATTAATACCAGTATTATTTGTCCTCTTTGAACGTGGTTTCTTCCTTGTAGTCTAACCAACGTATCAGACAAATTTGTTCTTTTAATTTTGAATTCATTTTCCAGGTGTATATGAAACTGTACTGAATTTTTGTTTTATGCTACAACGAAGCTATTCGTTGTTAGCTATGAAAATTCTTGCGCGTCCGAATGATCTCGCAGGGTTCCGAGATGTGATTCTGGTGGGTCTTGGCAGCGGTGTGGAAGCTCATTACAAAGCAACTGGAAAGCAGCCAAAGCTGCAAAGGATGCAGTAAAACACTGTCTCCCTAGCTCCGCCTACCCATCTCCCCACGCTGCTGGGAAGTGGAGAACAAGGTCTAAAAGGCAGCGTCTTTTTTCTGCTTTGTGTGCCACTGGGCCGATCGAGCATCCTCGATTCACTGATTCGGAGTATGTTAAAAGCGTATCCCCCGAAGGACGCCGTTCGCACGCGACTGTCAAAACCCGTGAAAAACACGGAATGTGTAGAGAACACCGGTAGGCCCGATAATCACCGTAATTTCGCGTACGTGTCAGTCGTCGGACCGTTTGACATTCCGGAATGCCGGGACACCATGAGAAAGCCGGTTCTGCAGCCTTCTCTCCGACAAATTTCTGCTGCTTCTCTTCAAAAAAATCGTGTCGGACGCGATGCGAACGTCGCCGGAATCGAAGTTGAAGTTGGCGTCGCTTTCTTCGCTCGTTCCTCCAATCAACGCGTAAATCGCCGTGGCGAAACGAGACTCGCGTTTCAAGAATCTCTTTCAACGATCCCCAGAGTCATTCCGAGAATCTTCCACCTTTTGACCCCGCACGCATCGCTTGACCCGCGCGATTGTAATGACGGGATAGGCAAGACGTGATGGTTATTAATGCGAATTTAACGCTGTTTACTCGTCGAACAGTAGATGACAGACACAACGCTGTCACGAGCGTGCTATTTTGATTTTGTTCGTCCATGTTGGTTCGTGAACCAACTGCTGTCGTTTTCCTCCGGCTATTATTATGTACCGTTCGAAGAACGTTTAGCTCGATGTTCTTGATTGAAATGTAATTTAGTAGACGAGTTCATACATGTATATAGAAAATGTGTGAATTATGCGCTGTAAATTATACTATTTTATGAAGACGATAAAATGAAGTTGAAAAAGAGTTCTTTTCACATTATATTATTTTCCACGTGGTATATAGAATGTTTACACTAAAAAAATTCTTTCTCTCGCGAGTAAACGCCAAGTCGAAACGAACGGGATGCTTCTAGTTTGAGTTTGAAGTATTTCCCACAGGTCTCAGCGTGCTCCCGTCCCGTTTTCCGTATCGGGGTCAAGCCGATCGGAGGATTTAGTACACGGTGGATCCAGAGGCGGCGAGATTGAACAGTAGCTGGATTCGAAACGACTCGCATAAATCCGCAGTTCCGTAGCGGCTGTAATGAGCCGGGTCAGAAGCTAACGCCGCGGACACGGCCACCTGTTGCGGATCGGTGACCTGAATCTAATAACAGAGAGAAACGCCGGCTTATCGAAAGAGCATCGCCTGAGAGAGGATCCTCCGTGCTATCTGTAACCCATTGGGTTCCATTCCACCGGAAACCGTTCTGTTTGCCCACGTTCCCGTGGGACCGTTCAAATTGCGTAAGGGGAAACACTTTTCCGCGAGCTCGTTAGGCTTGCGCGGCACGCGCGACGCGTGTACACTCGCCCGAAGTGCTAATGTCGTTGAAGATCACCGAAAGTGTCACTCGACAGACCGTCCGGGTTAATAAACGAAAGCACGGATTCTCGAGAAATGCTTCTTTTTCCATTTCCGTTCGAGACCTTCTTGCGGCTTTGTTGGCTCTCCGCGAAGAAAGTGTTAGGCGACGTCTCGAGCAGAAGTACAGTGCTTCAACAGTCTACGTGACTCAAGCACAGTAAAGTGTTCAGGAGAGCGTAGTTCGGTTTACCGTTTCGTTTGGAGTTCGAGGAAAATTTTACTTTTCAGGGGAATTGGAATTGTTGGCACCGTTTCTGCTCGACGTTTACAATTTTCCCCCTTTTGGCTTGAATTTTTCCAATTTTGGTACGTGAATTTTTGTTAACCAAGATTGATGTTCAACCTGTGGTCTCAACTGAATTTACGATTTCAGCACATAGAAAGCTGCGCTGTTTGCATATGCGCAGTCATATAATAGGTTTTAATGGGCCGATGTTATCAGAGGATTGAAATTGGATCACACTCTATTATGTTCAGTAGATCGTATCACGAGATCCTGGTAATAGAGAAACTTAAGCAGGACTCCCTTCGAACGAGCACCTCAACGCTGACTGTAATGTATTCACGTATTAATTCTCGGTGTCCTCGTTCGAGACAAATCAACTTTCCTCTGCAACAATGGAGGATGCGTCCTCAAACTTAATCCGGGACCTTGGCGAATCCGAACGAGTTCAGCCGAATGTTGACATTTCGATGAGAATTGGAATGATTAGCAGGGAATGCGAATTCCCTCACAATAATAATATTCCAATTAGAATCCTGGATTTGCAATTCAAATTTAAATCCCGTTGATGCAGTCGAAATTTAAATTCAGGTAGCCGCGGCAATGTTAATATTCAAACTTTAATAATATAAATCAGATTCAAACGGCACCGTTCAAAATTTTTATCCTGCTATTAGAATTCATACATTCAAATCCTACCGTCGGCTTAGCAATTCAAATTTAAATTCAAGTTCGTCAATTTTAGTATTAAAATCCCGACTTTATGGACCGAATTTAAATGGCGTTGAACTTTCGATCGGAACCACGCTGTAACGAGTCAGATCGACATCGTTTTATCGCACCTCAACGGAATCTCATACTCGCTCGTTAGGATTCCGAGGTTCGACTTGCTCGCATTACAAATTCAGAATTCGATCGTTACGCCGAATCTCATTTTCAAGCTCACTCGTAGTAAAATGAAATCCCGAAGCGTTCATGTTAATACCGTTGACTTTCCCTGTCGAACAGCACCACAGTCCGCTGGATCTTCGGTAGACGATCTCGATCGTCCCGGCATGCGTTTGCGCGTCTGCCGGCTTCGGTTTCCGGCGCGGACTCGCGAGCGGAATCCGTTTCTCGCGCTCCGGCGAATTCAATCGGCGTGCCGCGCGAATGTGGCACGCGCGTTAACACGCCGCGCCGATCCGAGAGCCCGGTATGGGATAATCGCGAATGTAGGTAAGCCGGCAGAATGGAGGATGCTACGTTGTCGCATTAGAGATGCGTTAACCTCGATCGAGCGTGTGCCAACGTTACGCGCTCGCCGATTGTGAGATCGGCACAGTGACACATTCTGTTTGATAAATTCGCTGCCAGAAACACGCGACAGCTCGACGGGTCCTCTTCCGAGGAAAATCCTCCTCGTCCCCCTTAATTTCTAGATCGTAAACGGTTTTTCGACAACGATCCCGAGCCCTGAAGATACGCGGCTTTCGAGGTCACTGCGCAATTAACTACTAGACAAAGCCTCGAGTTCATTACTAAGCCACACATGCGTATCTTTTCGAATTTTTAGCCGCTGCACCCGCGCACAGAACTGACATTTGTATTTATGCAATGGAAACTAGTCTATTAGACTTTAGAAACTTCAATTTACATTAACATCTACAGATCATTCATTTGCATTGATACGTATCTTGGCTGTTGGTGATAAGTAGACTGCGTATTTTATGCATTTGTGACATGCAAAACTGTGGAAATATATCTCTAATGTACTGCTCGCGATTTGTTAAAGTTGTTTACGGGAGGAATAAATTTCTACGTAGCTCCTGTTTCTTGTACCTGATAAATCAAATTTTTATTTTACATGAAGATCCATACGGAGAAGCAGAGCTTAACTTTTGATTGTAATTTTTCTTGCTGAAACGTATAAATTAATTTGACATTAACGAATCGTATAAATTTCACATTGGGAGCAAGATTTTTTTCAAAACTGTACATCAACTGTGATCCAATTTAATTGTACAATGTTGATGTTGTATTTAATTTAATTTAAAGCGCAAGGTAAATCTCATGACAAATGTAAATTTACAAAATGTACATAAATGAAGTTTGTAAACACAGTCAGCTCGATTCATGTTCAGTCATCGTCCGGAGAGATAAGGTAACTGAACAACAGGAATGAATACCAAACAGTGGCTAGTGTTACGTCGATAATTAAGATACGTGATGTTCACGCTTAAAACGAAGTTTCACGCTTTCCGATCTGCTAATTCGAGGCAGAGGCGCCTCGTTTGTCTCACCTCGGACACGGCCACGCCCAGCAGCTATTGGAAAAAGAAGAAGACCGCGAGTGAAGGTGAAGTCGGTGCGGTCTGGTGCAACCGGCAAAAAAGGTGCAACCGATGCAGTTCACTTTTAGCCAGACGTAATCTCCTCTCGCTGTGTATTACGTGTACCATTCGCAACTTGCTCCGTCGACGTAGCTCCGTCGAATTCGATCGAATGACTCGGCGATCTATCGCTTCAAGCTAGATCCTCGATCAACTAGAAAGTATCGATTAATCTCTGGGCTGGAAGTTAATAGCCGAACAGGCATTTCTAGTGGAACGAAACGATTTCACGATTTAGTTCGCGATTTCTTAGCAATTAACGCTTATTGGCCGAATGCTGGATGATGCTATGAACCGAAAGCTGGAAAGATGAAATTTGTTGTTACCGACTATTCTTTCGATCCTTCCGACATCCTTTGTGTTCTGATCGAATTGACATCAATCTGATAAATCTGGTAACCAATTCCAATATAAAACAAAGATGCAATTGTTTAATTAATCATTTCAGCTCTCAAAACTAGGAGAAATCATCTTCAGTCGCGCCGTGAGAGATCGACGACAACGTCTTCGCCCTCCAACGGAGAAGTCGAGGATACTTGAAGCGGAAGAATCAATCGCGCAGCGATGATCGCAGACGATCATCGATCGGAAGTCGGATGAATCGGTCACGGTGTCGGTGACCGTCATCCTCAACCGCACGTAGGAAAACAAGGGGGATTTCACCGGCGGAGATGGACTGGTCATTACCATCATCATCATCGACGTCGTCCTCCTCCGATGAGAAGAGAAAAGAGCAGGTGACCTCAACACAGAAAACAAAGCGACCGGATCGATATCAAGCGGAGAAATTCTGTGTACCGATTTTCGTGAGATCCGTTTAGGGATGCCTCCACAGTCGATCGGATCTGGATCGTAATGACTCCACACGAGCAAGGAAATAGCATGGCAAAACAATGCAACACTTTTCAAAATCCCTAACTATAAATCTTTCCTTAAATCAGTGTTCAACTTCCTAATATATAGCGAACGTTGTCATTGCGTTTCTCTTTATCGTAAAATATTTTCCACGTTGGAAATACGTATAATAATAAACATTGAACATGTTGATCACAATGGTGCTTACCTGGATGAATTGCATGTAGTATGAAGCTCGATGCGTTCGATGTTACTGTTACGAATCGGACGATTCATATGCAACAGCAAAATACTAGGGCTGGAGAGAATCGAGAGAGTAAGGACGCGGACCGTCCACGACCTAAAACTACTTTCGAGCGTCACGACGATCCCCGGGAGGTCAACGAAGAGGTCACGGTGCCAGGTACGCCAATAGGATCCCTGTCGGTGCATCCTCCTGTGCATACTCCCCCCCTCTTATGCACTCAGAGCGAATCCCGAGTAGCATCAGCGAAACTTAACGACGCGAGAGGCGCGTAGACGTTCCACCTTCCAGGTGCTCAGTGGGTCTCTGTGTCAGGATGGGTCACATGCTCTACGTGAGAATCTTCCGGTATATGAATCCACTTTTCTTTGTGTACGTCCGCGTGTACACCTGTGTACGAGGATCGCGAGAAAAGGATCGAGCGAGCCGCCGCGGCGCGAACAGAAGAATAGAGGACGCTTCCGCGGGACGTCCGCGTGATGTCGAGAGGGGGGTAACAGGGGGGACCCCGATGTCACGTGTGCGGGGTCCACGGTGTTGGCCACGGAGTCCTCTTACGTGGGAGAGCAGGCTCACCCCCGTCGGATGTTCCGATGCTGAGCCGGATGGTATATATCGGCCGGAGTATCTCGTCCTGCCGCCAGTTCTCTCTAGTCGAGGATCCTGAAGAGCGCGGAATCGCGAGAATTCTCCCGGTGAATCGTGATCGACAGAAACGACCGGTTCGCTGCCGCCCGTCCCTCTGCAGTCCCAAAGGATTACCCCGTTCGGATCTCCGGAAGGATTCTTCGGAATGGATCTGCTGAAGTGTGTGTTTCTCTTGTTCGCCGGCTTCGTGCTGGTCCACGCGACGACCTCCACCGTCAAAGAGGAGGACAGCCTCGTGGACAGAGGCTTCAGAGCGATGAACCGGGTCTACGAGGAGTGCCAGCAGAGGAACATAGGCGTCTCGCCATGCCTGAAGAAGAAGGCGATCGCTTTCTTCGAGCGTCTAGGCAGAATGCGCACTCTGCCGCTGTCCGAGACCTTCGAGCTCGTCAGGACCGCCGAGGAGCCACCCAAGAGCTCCGTGACCGATCTGGAAGCTACCCTGGGAAGGAACGCCGCCAGTAAAGACGAGATCCTGAACGAGATCCTGTTCGATCGGGTGGCTTCGCTGCTGAACAGCTTCAACGTACAGATTCGTTTACCGAAGACCACTCCTGGAGAGTTGAAGAGGGGAATGGAGGAGGGCAGAGGCAAGATGAAGAAGATGATGGGCATGATGATGATGGGCATGGCTATGAAGATGGCTGCGCTGATACCGATCGCCCTCGGTGTCCTGTTCCTGCTCGCTGGGAAAGCACTCATCATCAGCAAGATCGCGCTGGTGCTGTCTCTGATCATCGGGCTGAAGAAGCTGCTCAGCCAGAAGCAGAGCCACCACGATCATGGCGGCTGGCAACAAAGCGGAGGAGGCTGGGACAGAAGTCTCAAGGCTGTTACCGCGACCATGCTGCCATCCACCACCGAGGAGACGAAGAATTATGCGCAGAACCTGGCTTACTCTGCGAGACATCTTCATTCATGAGCTGCGACGTCCTCCGGTTCCGTTTGCAAACGATGAGCGATTATGGCTCCCGCATTGCGATAATTGGACTGTTGATCTGTTGTGTACGACCTAGGACGGTCTCTGTTTGTTCGCGGAAAGAGAACGATCGTATTTTCGCCGTTATAGTACCTTGATCTACAGGGTGTGCTTTATTGGTTGTTGTTTATAGGTTTCCGTAAAGGATTTCGATAATGCTCGAATCGTCTCCGCGAATTTTAATGTCTAATGGTTAATACAGAAAGATTCGTTTGACGAATGGAGGGTAATTGTTTCTTTGTTACCGAATCTGGTGTCACGGGGTCACGGCTCGTTGAAAATTACTCTAATCGAGGCTTCGGATGTTCCACCGAGGATGTCAAGCGTCGCTAGATGCACTGAAACTGTCACTCGGTTTCGAACCATTTTACATGACAACGACGATGCTGCGATTCTCTTGCACGCGAGGTTCTAACGGGACCGAGACCGTTTGCTTTGGAGTTCGAGTTCGAATCCCAGGGAAATTCAAAATTTGATTTTATTTAACACCGAAAGAAATCCACCGACTGGTCATTTAAAATTTCGATTGCATCGCCTGAATTTATAATGCAATGGTTGCATCTAAACGGAATTTCATAACATTTGTTAACACGATCACCGAATTCAGATTTGAATTCCGAATCGAACAGAAATTCAAACTCAAACTATAGCTTCCATGTTTAAATCAAAATTATACAATATTTTAACCGACTCGTGTAATTCAAATTTGAATTTAATTAATTCAAACACAAGAATCCGGAGTAAGTGTAAGACACTTGCCAATATAAATTTTATTTGCAAGGATTATTTTAATTCCTATTCACCTAAATTCGGATTCGGACTCCATCCTGAAAGCTCGAAATTCAAACTTTAATTTCTCAATTCTTTGAACACCGAGTTGGATTCAAGTTTAAAGGTTAAAAGGCACTTTCCATGTTTAAGTTCCAATGCCACCGACAGATAAAAGCAAGCTGACATCGCTGTCAGTGATTTCCACGCATGCGAGTTTCTAACGGAACCCGGACGAGCTGTCTTGTGCGTCAACGATCGAAGCGACCCGCAACGTCCGTACAACTCGTACGATCCATAGACCCTGTACTAAATTGTCTGTACACGAATTTTGCGGTCGCTTCATCGTCGCAATCTGCCACTGTACGTTGTAGCTGCGTAAGCTCTAACTATCATTTAAGCTCTACTATTTATTACCGATCGCCATGTATTTATTTGTCACGATATAGCGCGCGTGTCCCCGCGTTCGTTCGCCGTGGAGATCGACAAATGAAGACTGACCGAATAAAGAGGCACAGAATCGAACAGGAAGAACGGCTTTAATGATTCTCCACGATATATGTTACACACTTATCTCGCAAGTCTCCGTGAGACGATCGGCCATGAATCGTCCGTGGATCGTCGTCCGGATCGTCTCGATCGCGGGTATTGTCGTTTCGCTGGATCGACGGGGTTAATGGCGGCCGCGGGTCTGCAAGGTATAAAACGATCAGCTTCGCGTTCAGATCCGGGGTGACCTTGACCGATTGATCGTCTCGTGGATCATCGATGGTCGATCGGACGTGGTTGATCAGCGCACCTTCAGCCCGAGTACAGCGGCGAACAGCGCGAAGAAGAATCCTGCGAGCAACGTGGTGGCCTTCAACAGGATCAGGCCGCCGACCAGGGTCGGGATCAGGGCGACGAACTTCATCTTGTAGGCGATCAGCAGGGCCATCATCGTCTTGTCCATCGATTGCTTCTTTCGACGAGGACGCCCTGAAAATTTCGGACCACCGGTTAGACCCTTCTCAATACGCGCCCCTCTCACCTGTACTTCATCTTAAGTTAATGTCTATTAATAAATCATACTTGCAAACGCTACTTATGTCTCGTGATATCGACAGGGTCGGGTAACGGGACCTGCATCATTGCGTGTTCACGGAACAGGTTTTTTTTATTGTTGACTTGAGGTGGGATTCGTGGAACGACAAAATGGCACTTTTTATGAGGAAGTTTGCTTTTATGTAATTTCCTAGCTTCGCAGACATTGGATAGGGGATATTATCACAATTAGCTCTTTTATGATCAAAGGATTATTTGTTGATAGGAGTTGGGGCCATTTGGATATTCGGATATAAAAATCTCTTCTAAGTTCTAATTTTCTAGCACCTAGTTTAAATTATTGGCTATTTATATTCAGATAATCAAGAATAATTGATACGTAAAGATTGTCCATCTTTAATGTCTTTAATGTCTAAAATGGCGTTCAGACCCAGCAGAGGGATCAAATAATCTGATTAATAAAAAATGGCACTGTTCCTGATCGAGCCTACATTAAAATATTTTAAGAAATCCATTCTCTGGATCCTAATATTGAAGCTAGTAGTTGACCATTGCCAAAAGGTACTCTCAAACATTAATTCCAAATTGTATTAGAGTAACAAGTACCCAGAGAAAGGATCAACAACATAGACCATTCCCAAAAATCAACCCCATCATCTTCCACTTCATTTCCATATTACCTCCACCGCCGTAGTCCTTGGACGCAGGCTGATCATTGTTCTTCGTCATCTGGCTAACAGCCTTGTTCTGATCCTGCACCAACAGGAGCACCGCAGTGGTCGGTACTACCTTATTCTGGGACGTCGTGAGAATCGTCTTCTTCCCAACAGAACCGTGATCCCTAAGGACATTTTTGTGATCCTGACGCCTGACAACGGGCCTCGAGGTATCGATCAACCGGGCGACGCAGCTCACCGCTAAGAGAACCGCGGCTAGATTCACTCTCGGTCGCATGTTCGCGTGAACGGGTTCACCTGGGTACTGTCCACGATCATTCACGACCCCCAATCACGTCATCGAGGCAACCGCGGGTTCCCCAGATGGCGGAGTGCCCGGAAATAGTGGATCCTTCGCACATCCGTATCAACGGTCTCGTCTAGTTCTTCGGACCGAATGAGAGGTGGTTACATGACTTCTTCAAAGCGGAGGTTGCTGAAAATGATACCGCAAAATAAATTTTCTGATCAAGCATCTCTGCGAAGTCGAAAATTTTGTTCGTTTTCAATGAGTTAAGAGTGGAATGGCTTCGTCTGTACATCGTACTGACTCTAAAATATATATTTCAAAATTTATTATAATATTATTTATTTTTAAGTGTGGTACACTATCAAACAATTTAATTTCTTAACACCTACAAACTATTGAGGGGTGAAATTAATCTTATGCAAAATGACGGAGGTCTAACTGTTACGTGACAGTATTTATTCTCATAAATTACAAATGGATATGTTGTATTTAATAAAATTTCGTACCTACGAGGGCTAGTGCTTAAGCAAACGCCTAGTGACCGATCGGCAAATACCGTTTTCAATATAAATCCACAGTTGGACACAAACGGGAAGGGAACAACTACCTCGCAGTATCCCAAGACAGAAAATGGCGAACTCCTGACGGTGAACGATAACAAAACCCTTGGAAATCGCGATAGTGCACAACCACTCAAAAAATGCTAGTATGGGGGTTCATTGGAACAGAACCCTTAAAAATGGTGATAACGTTCACTTGACAAATGCAAATGGTACGAGGGTGGAGTAACGTCTTCAGGACTCACCGCGGATCCCGAATCAGCTCGATCCTCGGATCAGCGTGCGTGAACGTCGTGTTTGAAGCGCCGTTCGAGGCTGCCAGGCAATTAACAATTCTGTCACGACGATCGACTGTGCAAATGCAAATGACGAATGGTCTGTCGACGGAACGACCCGAACAGCGAGCGACCGTGAACTAACCGATCCGCTCTTGATTCCTCGCCGAGGATCCGAGGGGGGCTATCCGGGGTACCACGCCGGGCACGCTTCAGTTGCCAGCGGGATCGACAGTCCGTGAAAAATGAGCACCGCGGCGACGAGCCGGCAATATATGTGTGCGCGGTAAGTACTGTGATCCAAATTCTGTGATCCCGCCGATATATATGTCAGGCTATATTGTCGAACGGTACAGCATGACTCTCGGGCGCTCCCCCTTCATGGTTGCCCGCGAGAAACGAGCGGGGAACACGCCAGGGCGGTGTGTTCTCTGTTTGGCAGACATCGCGCAGGGAAATGAAAGGGGGATCGTCGCAATTTCGAAGCAAGACACCCGTCAAGACGCACACTTTGTTTTTTGAGTTACGCTACGCTGGCAACCGGGCCGATAACAACCGGCCCGTTGTCATCGGTCGATGATTACTCGGATCTGGGTGGGTCGATCGGGGACAGTTCCATGGTAGGAAATACGGTGGAGGGGATTTCGAAGGATCCGATGATTACAGAGTTTTACAATTGATTAACATTTTTCTCGGGAGACTTTTCTTTCTCCTGGGACTGAAATCGTTGGTCTCGGAACGATTATATCATCGAGGATGGCTGAAACGTTTAGGTTGACGAGGTCGATGCCTTGTGTGTCGAATGGCAGTCCATTCTGGAAAGTAGCCACTCTTGTCAACGGCATGATAGATTTTTCAGCTCGTTTTTGTGAAAGCTTTCGCTTCGCGCAAGCGAAGAGTGGAGCAAGCCGGAAACGGTTTTTTAAAATGATTTTCTAGTTAAATGCGGCTACCGTTAAATAAATTCTACGGTCTTTCGGTGAATTCTGTGTTAAATGAGCTTATGAAATTTTGAATTTTATATCAGTGAAATCGAAGCATTGGAAATTCTAAAGTTTGAGTTTTATCTCAATTTTGATGAGCTAATAAGAACAGAAAATAAAAATTAACTGAGACTAGAACAGAGAGGGTCGAGGAGTCATATATTTGAGAATTGTAGGGGCGTTAAAAATTATCGAACCAGAAATTGTAGCTAAATCCCACCGTGCCAATGGAATTGAACTGTTATTTTAAACTAAATTTTCTGCTGCCGGACTAAAGTTCGAATTGTTCACCACTTCCGGAAATTGGCCGACGCCGTTTGTTTAGCAAACAATAGCGATACTTTCTTCTTCCCAGTCGGTCAGTTTTTCTGTCGACAATTGATCGCGGAGTTTCTAGATCCGGTGAAAAACAGAATCCGCACGTAAGCCTGCGACGAAACGATACCACCGGCACGCGATGCAGTTTATCGCGTGACGAAACACCCGCATTCTAAAAAAATCGAACACATCCTCCATGGAAAGTCTCCTTTTATCAAACGCAATACAATTTATTAATCTCTAACTGTACCGTCCCCTGGATCGACCCCGATTATCGTTGCACACTTTCCCGAAACTTTCATTTCTATCGGCAACGGTAATTAAATATCGAACATGGTAAATTTCACGTGGTCGCATATCGCCTATAAACCGCGCGCTAATTGTTTCTAGGTTACACACTGCCAGCATACTGCAATTCATAGAAGTAAATGCATGGACGCGCTTAAATGCGACATTTCTGCAATTTTTTGTTATTAATGCAAGTTTAAGCAATTTTTCATGGGGGCCTGTCTTTCAAAACATCAAACCATCTGTATAACTTGCATAAAATGTTAGATGTCCGGAAATTTTTCATCTGGGTAGATCTACATAGCCCTTGTAGCCCTGTCGAGGGCAACTTTGTTGCAATATTTCACGAAGGTTTCGGTAACTGTAAAAGGTGGAAATAGATAGGGATCACGGTGACCCGTCATGGTGCAAAATTTCAGGTTGTGATATGCAGGTCACTGTACCTGAGCCGAAAAATCATTAATCTCGAGAGTGACGGCAACATTATACGAATCTCTCGCGTATGAAGCGAGGGACCCAGATGTCCTCGTTGCAGTTTTATTCATCTGCCATCTTGAAAGAGCATTGTCTCGGTCGTCTCCCGAGGAAGCGAAGGACAATTTCGCTGCTTCCTGCGTGAACACGGGGAACGCGGATAATTGCTCGTGGAACGGTACAGGGGGCAACCGAGTTGATAGAATACCGGAGAACGAACAAGCCTACGCCTGTTAAATCACTATCATCATTACCAGTCCCCTTTCGGGTCTTTGCTTCGACGCTCGGTCGTTGCATGTCGACGTAATGATCGATGCTGCTATTTCATTTTCAAGGAAACGCGTAACGGTCGGCTCTCGCACCGAGAACGACTCGGGAGCACGTTTCGACGAGACGTATAAAAAACAAAATTACCAATTGTTCGATGCCCCCATCGACTTTGTTGTCCGCCGGAGAAGATTATTTTCTAAAGAGAAATTTTTCTCGTTTTACTCTGCAAACGTTTACCGTTTCGTCGACTGTTTCACTATGTTGCATGTGCGTTTATAAGCTGGGACAAATGGATGGACAGTGGACAATAAATATGGTTGATGTGACTCTTTGATCGTAGGTATAGTAGCTATTGAATGCTAAATAATTGCCGATAGGATTTGGCTACTGTGTCTGACCATTGCTTGCTGTTTCTACTTATTGAGGCACGAAGTAGGATAGACACATTTGTACAGTGTATTTTCCGAAAGCAGAGGGTGAAAATATCGACAAAATTTTGAAGAATGTCTATTCTAAATTTATTATTGATTAAAGAAATGTTTGTATGTTCAACAGAGAAGTGCTCTCAATACTTAAGGGAAAAATATTACAACCTGCAAAAATTCGTAAAACAAAAAATATTTGAAATCATCTCAAAACATGAATTATAAAGTACTATTTTTAATAATGGTACTCTTACCATTTTCGGAATTTAATCGTAAATAAGAATGTTCACACAATTCAGATGGTAAATGTCGAAAATTACTTTTTTCCCGAATGATATATTATTTTAGGCAGGTAGAAGGCTCAATTATGTTATTGTTGATCACCGTAATAAAGATCACGCCTCAGCTATAAACGGGTAACTGGTTTCAGAACGCGAAAGAAGTCAGACAGCGAGTTTAAGGCTTCGATCACGAACACAATTCCATTCTCGACGATCATTCAGCGTCACGATGCGCCTCGAGGAGATTTATGAACCCTCGCTCGTCACGTGACCGCGAGTAATTAGAGGAACGACTCGTGAATGTTAATTGAAACATTCACGGCGAACGCGGTGCGTTCAACGAAGAGATGAGCCGCTTATTAATGACAATGCTTAGTCGTGCGACGATCTTTCTCTCGTTTAATTGTCGGTGGTAACGGGACAGGTGATCCTTTTTTACTCGCGGGACAAATTATGGGGTGACTGATGGAGGATAGACAGAACGGGAAGTACTTTCTCACAGGGAAGCCTCTATGAACGCAGATTTTTGTGTATGAATGCGTTAAGAAGAGACTTCATCTAAATTAATTTTTAAAATTACAAAAATGTGTTTTAATTCAAGTCCATAGTCCTCTTCAATGAAATACATCCCAATTGGTAAAAATTTCACAAAACTTCCACCTTGCGTGTCTGAAACGAAGTCAAAACCATTCTAAACGATACATATATTTCTCAATGAAGAAAAAAAAAGCGGAAAAAATCCTATCTCTTCACAAATATTAAGAACTTCTTCCCCGATCATTTCTTATCTTCTAAAAAACTACTGAATAGAGTTCAAATAAGAGTGTTCTCAATCACTCTCCGATAAAAAATATTACAAAACATGCACCTCGACCCAATTAGAAATTAGAATTTCATCCCCTACTAAAAATCCAATTGAAAAGAATCTCAAAAATACGCCGAAGCCAAAATCATCTCATTAATTGCATCGTCTTCGCTTTGAAATCTACAAGACTCGCGTTCCAGCCGAACCAAAAATCTTTCCGCTCAACAAGCACCCTAGCAAAAAGATTCGACTGAAGCCCAGTAGAAAAAAATTCCTCCACGTTTCCTTTCTGGTATCCTCTGGGATCCTCTCCGGGATCGCGGGTCGATTTCGATCAGTCCCGTGTCTCAGTGAAACAACACAACGCCGTTCGTGGTAAAGAGGCCGCGCGCCGTGAACTCATCCAGAGGATTATTCGAGTGTGAAACGAAACGCGCGATCAGTGATCGAGACGGTGCCGGCGAGCTGTGGATCGGTGCTTTTCACGGGAAACGCTATGTTCCTGCTGTCAGTGGATCATGGAAACACTGTCGGAAATATTCGGGGGACGAAACGCTGCCCCGCTGACAAGCTCGTCCAATGGTCTTTGAGGGAGAGAGAGCAGAGGTGGTGGACAGACTGGCGAATCCTTCGTCATGCGCCAGTACCAACTGGGATGGCGGTCTCCTTCTCTGAGCTTTTCGCGTGGCTGCTATATAAACTAATGGTCCGGCCTAGGACGAATGTCAGTTGACATTTCATTTGCCAGCGGGTCGGTTCGTCGCCTCTGTGTGAGAGAGAAAGAGAGATAGAGAGATAGAGAGATCATTCACCGCCCCGGTAGCTTCTTGCGCGTTTGTCCAAACAGCTCCAATCCTTGGAGCTGAAACGCAACCATTGTTCGCCGGGAGATCGCGAGCACCGCTTCCTACGTCGTGTACGTGCAATTTACATTTTTCCAAAGAGGATCCGCAGACCCGTGAACCGCACGCGAGATCCGTCGGACGTTTTGATCATGTGCGGACCGACATCCGGAGCTAAATCCACTTAGGCGTCACGGTTCGCTCCTGTGCTTGGGTGTTCGCTTGGACAGTTGACCAACTGACAATTGAGTCGAGTACTTTTTTATTTTGTCTAGAGTAACGCAAAATTTCTTTAATTTTATTATTGTGCAAATCATACCTGTAAAATGCCCAGGAAAGCACGATGACAGCTTCTGAAGCTTCCAAGTGTTTCCGTATCATTTTTAACAATTTTATTTCTAAGAGAAACACAGCTGTAAAATGTTCATAAAAGAATTCTGCCAGCTTCTGAAGCAACTTTATTTTTAAGGGAAATACAACTTAACTCCGACAATTTTATTTCCAAATGAGACAACGATAAAATGTTCAGACAATGACAAATTTCAAAGTCTCCGAGTGCTCCTATACTACGTATGGCAATTCTAATTTTAGGAAAACCAAGATTGTAAATCCCACAGAAAAGAAAACACTTCGAAAGTCTCAATATTGTTCCAGCTGTTTCGGAGACATTTTCTCGAGCTTCTGAAGCTCAGGAACATTGAATAATTTTTTGACACAAGTGGATCATGCTGCCGGATGTTAGTCGTTCGTGTATATTTGGATTTTGTTGTCAACGGTTCTCTTTTCTACGACTCCCAAAGTGTACATCCGAGCATATCATCGACACCCTGGCGTGACACTGGTGAAGGACAGTGTCAGATGCGAGAGGAGGATGCTGTTGATGTTCCTGCTGCTCTTCCTACCTCTGCTGACTGCTACAGAGACCACGCAGCCCACGGTGATGCAGGATGCATCGAAACTGCAACTGGAGGAACCGGAGAATCCCGTGGATTGGATCAGTGATGGGATTGTGAATGCTGTTGACACTGTTCTTCCGGTTTCGCGATCGTCCGTTGAAGGTAAACGCGATTTTAATGGACGCTGCTAGAAAATATCCATAAAAAAGATTGACCATCCAAAAATCGTGCTATTGAACCAAAAATGGTAGCAGAACATAGCGTTCACCTGTAAATATTACTTTAAAAAGCTCAGACCCAACTATATAATTATTTTACACGATTTCACTTGGAAGATATATCGAAAAATATATAAAAGATGAAAACCATAATCGTAAATTTGTACTTTAATAATACAGTGGCTCGACTTCTTAAAAGATCACAGTACCATAAAATAAACATTGTCGGAACAGTTACAATTTTCTTTTCCAATGTTTGATTTGCTACTGCCGCAACTTGGCCGAACCTTCACGGAATTTTAATTGTTTAAATTTTCCATTTTCACGCTTTTGGCACAAAAAGAATTCTATGGGCTCTGTGCGACAATGTCGAACTTTTTCAGTTTCCATCCACGAGCATTCCCATCGTCGGGATCGTTACTATCGTCGGGATCGTTACTATCGTCGGATGTTAATGGTCCTCGCTAAAGGACCATGTAATTACTCGTTCTTGTTGCCGGTCTCTAATACCGATCATAATACGATCCCGGATCGTTCATGGCGCGTAGCTGTCCGACACAAAAACCCTAAGTGCTTTCCACTCCAGTTCATCCTATTACCATGTCCATTTCGAGAGCTGACTAATAAGGAGCGCTATCTTTCTGTTTCCGATGTCCCGTATTACCCGGCGCATCGCAAATTTATCGGGTTGTTCGCAATTTAACACGACAAGCCACGCTCTGAAAAATCGCATCGTACTGTCTGGTCACTCATTAGTAGCCCGTATATGCGAAACATTTCCATATAACGAAATTTACAGTGACACGAAAATTAATTTGCATGTTCGACTAATTTTAGAGCGTTCCTATCAGAGCGAAACTATTACCGAACGCAATGGCGCTTTATATTATATTGTATTCCTCAGTCTACTTATTGTACGCGCGATTACGATATCCATTGTATTGCAATTCGCCTAGCTGGTGCAATGGATCCGTCTTCACGTGAACGGATCAATTTGAATAGATTGAATCTGTGATGAGTCGCGTGGAAATTGGATCTGGAGAAAGTCCATAAATATTTAGGATTTTTGAAATTAGCATAGATAAATGTGCTGGCGTGCATAAAGCATGGATCCATTAGTCATCCAAGAGGATTTTTTTCCGTTGTTGCTTAATTGGTAGAAAATTATTCAATATACTCCTTTTTTTATGCAATTCGCGTATAAATTCAAGTAGATTGCATCGAATCGTTTGATTTGCATTGAAAGAATAATTTTGCATTGTTCCAGCCCGCAGAAGGAGGAAGAAGCTGAAGCTGAACAGATACCTAATTCCCCTGGTGCTGGGATTTATGCTGATCAAGTCTATTTTGCTGCCTATCGCGTTGAAGACACTAGCAATTTTGAGTGGCAAAGCAGTGGTCCTCAGCCTGATGAGCCTGATCCTGGCAGCCATAGTCGGCCTGAAAAAAGTCGCTCAGAGTCACTCTGGTGGTGGTTACGAGGTAGTCAACGTTCCTTACGGCAAATACAGGAGGCAGGACATACTAGAAATGGCGGACGGCGCGTCCATAGAGTCGGAACCATACAAATTTTATAGAGAAAGACGCAAAAGGAAGTGAATAAGAATCGTATTTATTTTAAAAACGTCTCACGTCTTCATTGTACCTTCTCTCTATCCTAATCCTAATCGAAAATACATCTTGAAGCCTTTACTTCCAAACAAAATCATTACAAACCGACCGAAGTAATTGTCATTAAAGTTCTTTAAACGAATGCTACATTTACCGATCATCAATAAATCACTAGCAATTTTCACAACTTTATGAACAGGTTCATGGTCACATACGATTAGCGTACACTAACAAGCGATGGATTTTGACAAGCTCGCCTCTAATTACATTATTGTAGAAAGAACTCAGAGCGAACACGCTAATAGAAACGTCAATCGGATCGACACGTGGAAAAGAACTTTCTCCGCGGGCGTTTTGTTTTCACCACGAAATCACACGTTGCTATTTCGAGGTCCGAGCCGTAGTATTGCAAAATTCACTTCCGAGGTTAGCGTGCCGGCGACAGCCGCTAACAGGTTCGACAAACACTGTCGGCATCAAGGTTCTCGCGGACAAGTTAAATATCGCAGGCGGTCCGGTAGAAAGTATTTCCCGGTCGATTGTATTCCGACCCGAGTTCCATTCAATTCCGTGGAAGAAGCCGCGAACAATGCTTGTAATTAATTGTCTTGCAGAGTTTCAACTTCGGCGTTACGTAATCCAGCCGCTTCGTCGCGGGGAGAAAGTTCATTTCGAATTCCGAGAATTATGAACCACATCGGGAACTCGCGTGGCAAGCTTCAACCTCCCGTTAAAATATACGGAACCAGTTTACAATCATAATCGACGTTTCTTCCGTTCCATTATGCTCTTTCACGTGCCATTTGTTTGAAACTGAAACCGACATGTACAAATTAAATGCACATATTAAATGAACGCATTATATGTACATTCTGCGATGTATGTACATACTAAATTTACAGTCGTCAATGCACAGATTGAATGCACTTTCCTCGATGTGCATATTCAATATACATTCTTCAATGTACAGATTAAATGTATATTGTTTAATGTTCAGATTAAATGTAGATTCTCTAATGTACATTCGTCAATGCACAGATTGAATGCACTTTCCTCGATGTGCATATTCAATATACATTCTTCAATGTACAGATTAAATGTAGATTCTTTAATGTTCAGATTAAATATAGATTCTCTAATGTACATTCGTCAATGCACAGATTGAATGTACATTACTGAATATACATGCCTCAATGTACATTCCTCAATGTGATCCCTCAATTAACGTTCTTAAATGTACAGATTAAATGTATATTCTTTAATGTTCAGATTGAATATAGATTATCTAATGTACATTCGTCAATGCACAGATTGAATGTACATTACTGAATATACATGCCTCAATGTACATTCCTCAATGTGATCCCTCAATGAACATTCCTCGATGTATAGATTAAATGTATATTCTTTAATGTTCAGATTAAATATAGATTTTCTAATATACATTCGTCAATGCGATTGAATGTACATTCCTCGATATACATGCATCAATGTACATTCCTCACTGTGCCTCCCTAAATTAACATTCCTCAATGTACAGATTAAATGTTCATTCCTCAGTGTACAGATTAAATGTACATTCCTCAGTGTACAGATTAAATGTATGTATTGTGTGTAGATTCTTTGACACAGATCTTGACTGTGCGTCATCGGGGACCCAGTTACTCGAAACAAAACACGGATCGTCGAATTACGCGGAAAGGGGCGATCAGAGGAAAGTAATCTAGACGCAACAGTCCGAATTGAATCATCGTCGAAAGCGGTGTGGGCAGACACGAAAAAAAAAGTTTCACCGTTTAACGTGGCTTGTGTTAGCATTCTGGATCCTCGTTTCTCTTTCTTCGCCGGTCCGGATCGTATGTCTCGCGGTTGCTCCGCACACGAGCCGTGCCTTGTTCGTTTCCGGGACCGGGATCGGTGTTGAAGAGGTAATCGGAAGTAACCTAACCGAGTTCGAGGAGGGGCGTAACCTAGATAATTAATCGCGAAAATCCGCCGGCCCGGAGCCGCGAATACCGTTAACAGAGAGAAAGAGATGACGAGTTTCGCGCGCGGCTGTTAAATATTTAAAGAGACCCGCGACAGACAATGGCGCGGCGAATAAGGCAGTTGCCATTCCGGACGACAAATGTCTCCGATGCTGCATTGTTCAACATTTGTTCAAGGTAGAACGACACCTCGTGGGCTACTTCCCGGACTTCGTTAAACCCCGATTGTCTGTGTCCATCTTGAAACAATCGGTTGATTCCTTGTTCTACATTCTCATTTACAGCTACTATTGATTAACTACTGATTTAGCGAACTGTTGAAACTTGTAAAATGGCAAACAGGTGTGCATTAATATGCGAGTCGACTGCGAGTTCAACGGGGACAACACGGTGACTAGGAGTCTAGGGCCATTTGACCATAATTTGACTTTCTAATCGAGCAGGCATGAATTTTTGACGGATTTTGTACGATCGATGTACAAAATGCCTGGCGATTAAGATTCATAGGCTGTGCCATTTTTTGGTTTGGTCAGACGCCGTTGAATACAAAGAAGTTGTCATAGAACCTGACACTTGTATTCTTGTGCAATATTTCATCACAAAAGAAAGTGGGAAAACTGCTTTCTTCGGGGAAACCAGTTCAGAAAAGTTTGACTCCGTCTTCGAACTATCGCTAAATATATGAAATATTCCGTTAAACAATATTATTAAAAACCCGCTGCATATTTTGCACATGTGTGAACTTTTTAGTAAGAATTTGTAAAGAAATATTACACTGACCAGGAAAAAATAAAAAATATTTTAAAAAGTGGTACACCTTCTAGAGATTAATTAATCCCAGCTGCACAATTTTTCTAAGACGTCGGAAGTACAAGGACTCGATTTAATTTAAACTATAAATACCTTGCTAATCTTTCACTCGCCTCGGGACATTAGGCGAAATGAATATTAATGAACCCGGGCGTTTCATTCTAAGAAGAAATATTGGATTACTCATTGGTCTTTCTACTATCCCATCAAAATACAGTTTACACTCCACTGATCTTCGTTAACCATGCCAGCAGTTCGAACAGGTGTGAACATTATATTTTTACAAAAGGGAAATTGTTCGAATAGGTGTTAGATCAGACGATGCCGATGTAATCCGTGGTTTGAAGCGCCCGGTGACCATGCCTGTGGGTCAAGGTGAGCAGCTTGATGCACGTGGACGCACCTGGATGCACTCACTATTAGAATTTTCCATTATACTACTTAGAAATCAACATGTACATTCCGAACTCCCGACTCAGACTAAAATAATAATTAGACGTCGACAATCTTGAAATATTTTAGTTTCCTCGGATGAATAATTAGGAATTAGTATTAACATTTTGCTAATAGATTGGTCTGCAAAGATCCAAGTGCCTGTCGCGTGTTGTCTATTTATTGGAAAGACCCGTGGGTCCGTTTCCGTCGAATTCTTCTATCGGGTCGCGTGGAATGCGAGCTACGAACGCCGTGGAATAAAGATGATGGCTTTTGATACCTATCCGGTGACTGTACCGGTGACCACGTGGTTATGACTTTTAAGTCAGCCGCCTGCGAACAGCCTTTGTAGATACTCCGACATGAATATGGAAACTCTTCAAAATAGCGCCTATGTGAGTTCCGAAATATTCGCCGGGATATCAGGGACACCGTTAATCTAGCGATTGTCGAATTTTGTCACTTTTGGAGATTCCAACGCTTCGCACGCATTCCTCAAATCTTTCTCCAAGAGTCGGTCAATTTATTCATTTTCTTCCTCTTGGCACTGTAAAACGATTTGTTCCTCTTTCTTTAACACTTAATCATTTCCGGATAAGATGTGTTTCTTTGAACCTGAAAATGTTAATTTTATATAAAGATTATATAGATGTCTAACCATTATAAGTGGAACGTAATTTTTTTATTCCAAGTATAAATCAAAGATGGTTTATTCCAGGATCATTCAAGCAATTGATACTGAGACGAATGATTGAAATATGTAATTATTCTGGGATTCTTCCTGCTACTTCCGAAGATCACGCGATAAAGTGTGTCCCAAAAATTGGTGAATCTTTGATACTATTGTGTCTGAAGATCCGACGATGGTCAGCCTCGTTTCAGACAAAGCTGGACACCGAGAAACCAATCGGTTTTGGTGCAGCATCTCGAAGATGCATCTGCGTAGGCTTAAAACGTCACCTCCCCTACTGACCCAAATCCGTGGACCTAGCTGGCCACCAATATCAGGGATAGCCTAAGCGTAAGGTCCGCCCAGCTGGCCCAGCTTCGTCGGAAGAGGCGGTTTGTTTAAAAAATTATCGAAGAAAGTTGTCGCGTCCGCGGGGAGGTGGGCAAACCACGAGGATGACGGCTCTCGCGTGCCTTGGTCGTCACACGCGTCATCGTTATCCAGAGTGGGGATATTGGGGAGGGTCCCAACCGGTGCACACCTATAAAGATAGAAGCTACGCAGGGTCAGATCACACTTTGCCCCGAAAATTTTCCGAGGAACGTGCTCCATCGTCTTCGAACTATCTTCGAAAGATCTTCGAGTCATCTTCGATACCCCGTGTCTGTTCAGAGGATACCAAACGAGGAACAAGAATGACCAAGCTAGTGCTTCTGGGACTTCTCGCTGCGACCGCGATGGCGGTGCCGATGCCGAACTCTAACGATCTGCAGGCGAACAGGGACCTCGATTGCCTGGCGCAAGAGGATGCATTGTTCAGCTGCATGTTCGTCAAAGCCGCCAGCACCTTGAACAGGGCTGCGAGATCCAGCGACTTCGAGATCTTCGACGGCATCAAGTTCGTCCGGGAAACGCCAAGTGAGTTGGACTCTTACTTCCGCTAGGATTTACGGAGTAAATCAAGCAAATTAGGCTATTTGTTAGCTTCGGGGTGGTTCGTGGTGTTAGCTATCTACAGACTTCAAGCTTGTAATCGTTCGTGCGAGATAATAAAAAGTTCGGGCCAATTGAATACAGTTCCTGATCATTTTGAATCTATTGTAGAAAACAGAATTTTCTCTGAACACCACTTTTGAAAGATTTACTTTTCAAAATGAAGATTCATTTAAGACCCTGCATTTTTTTGCTCCGTCTGGTTAAAATGAGAATTAAATATTTTTCTTGTGTAATTCGCTTGGTTGTATCATGTGATGCAATAGTTCTCAATTCCTATAATACCAGTTATTTAAATATTCTTGTGTCTCTTGCCTCGCAAATTTCTTGGGCGATTAAACGTTGAGCAGAGAAAGTAGAAAAAATGGGAATTACATGGAGTAGGAAAAATAGAAGAAATAGAAATCGAATGGAATAGGATCCGTGGCCAATTTGTTGACCAATCAAAAATTGAATAGACGAACCAATCTCTACACGATCTCGTGCTTGTTCCAGTGGAGCGCAGCGGCAAAGACCTGAAAACTGAGCAGGACATTATGAACGAGCTGCCAAGGGACGCCTCGGACAGAGCCATCAAGTTAGTGAACATGCTCTACGAGTCGACGATGTCCTTCATCAAGAGCCACAGCCTGAAATTGAGCATGCCCGAGGACGCCTCTATTTCCCGTACTCTCGACGAAGGTAACTTTCCATGTATCGCCTATGATAGCGTCGTGTACATTACGTAATCGATCCCTCCCATCCCCGACACTGTCCCGGCACTGTCAAGAATGAACTGTTCACCAATAGAAAGAGAGAGAGAGAGAGAAAGAGAGAGCGAGAGAGACAAAGAGAGAGAGAGCCTTTCACCTTCGTGACATCCACACGCGCCGCGGCAACCTGTACCGGACAAACTTGTTCCTCGGATTCCCTTTCCTCCTGAAACCTTGGCCCCCGTTCCGAAGAAAGGACACTCGTCCTGCCGGCGTTTCATTCATGGTTCACACGGAAGGCTAGCCGCGCGGCTAACATAAGTATTCGTGATCAAATATTTGAACGTTTATCGCGAGCTCTAGCATACTGATTGCCTATAGATACTCAGTATCTACGGTTCGGAGAACGGAGACCTACTTGGACACGTTTTCTACCTTCGGATTCTAAATTTAGTATCGTTGTTTGCTTTACAGATTTAATCGATTTTTAGATGACCATTTTTAATTTTGTCGTTGACTCTGAAAAGGTTGAGGGAAGAAGAAGAGGCATGAAGAGATTTTAAATTAGAAATTTTATTGATTCCATCAATTAGACATTTTACACTACAATTCTTTTAATCAGCCATACTTGGCTACCTCATGTTCATTCATGAAATCCAAAAATCACCCAGAAACTAGTCCCTAACACTTAACAATACAATGTCTTCCACAACTTCAACAATAATTAGTAATTCCTTTGTAATTCCCAGAAAAACAAGAAAAATGTATATTTTTTTTTATTTATTACGCATTAGGCCAGAACTGGCCTATGTAAAAAATGTATACTAATTGGACGTCTGTATTTATTTCAATGCTTACATTTTGATAAGAGAAATTTGTTTCAATTTAAAAGAAGCATCTTGCTCCACTTTACAGAATAAATGTTTCGTTACCTAAATCAGCTAATGTGACCCTGTAAAATCATTTCGCAGGTCGCGGCAAGATCAAGAAGATGATCCTGCCAATAGTAGCAGCAGTGGCAGTGAAATTATTCGCCCTGGTGCCGATCCTGCTCGGAGGACTCGGCCTGTTGGTGGTGAAGGCCCTCTTCGTTGGTAAAATCGCTCTGCTCGTTGCCGGAGTGTTGGCCTTCCAAAGGCTGTTCGGCGCCAGCAGCAAAGGCCCAGCCAATTTCTTCAGCAAGAACGCTCAACCAGCATGGATTGACAATGGCAGCCAAGGCTGGTCTTCAGGGGCCGTTGCTCAGCAACAAGGTTACTACAAACGCAGCTTCGAAAACCAGAAAGACGCTCATGACATGGCGTACGCTGCTCAAGCACCTACAACGAACGAAGCTCATTAAAGCGGACAATCTTAACGACTCCGTTGATGATGGAGGACCATTGGCCATATCTCTCGAGCCTGGCGGGACTCCCAGACCCTTCGGCTCACGACTGCTAGACTAGTATTTATGTATAACTGTACCCTAACTTATGGACCACTTAAATTATTCAACGACCAGCTGTACTGTTAATAAATTATTTCTACTAAGTCCTGTGTATAGAGTTTTCCATATTTCTGTTATTATGGTAAAGTGGGCTTTCTTACCTTTTATTTGCGATACTGAAAGTCGAGTTATTCCTGCGGGAAAGTGGTGAAAAGTTAATTTAAAACAACCTCGTACCTGGAAATCATGTTTCCTGATGCTATCGATGGAAATTCCTCGATTCCCCGCGGGATATCAAAATTTTATAAAATCCAGATAAACCTATCATAAAGTGCATATTTCCAGCTTTCTTTTGAGACCCGAAAAGTTAAAAAATTCCCACCGGATAAGATTGAAAAATTCATTTGAAGCAACACCATGTCTCTGTAAATCGCAGTTCCGATGGTACCGATCATTTCTCGACTCTCGATAGAAATTCGTGACTCAAAAAAATCTCACGTAAATCTATCGTAAAGCGTATTCCTCCAGCTTTCATTTGAGTGCTGAAAAATTGAAAAATTCCTATCCGGAAGCTCTCATGCAAATAATTTTGGGGGCTGTCATATCTTGTCACGGGCGATGCGTCGTCGCGTTCGAAAGCGCGATTTCTAAATTGAAGAAATTATTTATGCTCGGTCCGGCCCGCGGGCCAGGTGCATAGAAAACACTTGGTACGTGATTAGTTTGAGCTGCGGCGGAATATCAGGCATCTCCACCGGCTGGCTCATATGCGATTCCGATCGGATGCGGCCGGGTACCCACGTTTCGTTCGCACTCCCACCGATGCGGCTTCAACGTACTCTCTTTTCTCGCGTTCCCCTTACCTTGCGGCGGGGGGAGGGGCATTCTCGTTCCATTTCGCTCGACGACGACGCCGAAACATTCGGGACACACGCCGCTGGCTTTTGCATGCCATTCCGTGTCACACGGACGGACACGGAAATCTAATTTTCACCAGAAACTTATTACCAAGCCGCCTCGGCCGCCTTTGAATATGACAAGGGGACCCACGCCATTGTGGACGACCTCGGACACCGTTTCGAATATTTTCCGCCGTCTTTGTGGAAACTCATTGTGCACGACAATGTCGACGACGTCGAACTCCGCCCGTTTGTTCCTCTTCCACAGAAATCGAGACCATTGTGCCGTGGTAGCTTTGTTGGTTCGACGTTGAGCGTTTTCTAGGTTGACCTAATGATGAGCTTGATGAGCGATTCTCATCACTTTATACATTGGTTCACACGACCTTCAAATCTTCATATGTTGGACCAGAAGATATTTTATCCTAATAAGACTTTTTATGTTTGTGATTGATATTCTTAATCTGTTCCAAATTTATGATCCTTGAGATGAAAAATACTTTATTGAAGTACCCATTAAGGTGGTTCCAAAAAATTGTTTAGAGACGTTTAAAAAGTGAATCTTTCACGGTGTCAGGTTAAAATTGAGGATGATTTTCAGCAGCGTCGCAAAAAGAAATTGCAAAATAATTTTTCGAGGAGGCAGCCTCGTGGGGAAGATTGTTTCGTTTTTCGAAACCCGAGTCCCCTAAAGGGAAATTGTCCGGAGAGTTCTCACGTTGCAGCCATTCGAGACCCAATTAGACGAGGGAGCGGTCACGATCGCTCGAAAGTGATCACGGGTAAAAGGAAAATTAGTTTCTATCGGCAGACGCTACGTCACGAGACCGCGAGCATGTGTGAACGCGTATGCGCCCGAAGAGGACGATCGAATTAATATTCCTGACACCGCGGTCCTTGCACGTCGCTTGCCAAATGGTTCAAACTGGGCCCCACCATTGTCCACGGTCCCGTGTATAAAAGAAAAATTGCCCCTGGGGGCAAACAGTCAAATTCGTAGCTTCGGCCTCGCGATATACCGGATCGATCGCCACGATGAACGGGAAATTGCTGATCGTATTGTCATTGGTTGCACTCGTTGCTGCGGACGATGGATCGTCCATGGAACAGATGGAGACCAAGCTGACCAGGGCCATGGACGATTTAAATCGGATGGATAACATCAGGATCTACGGTGACATGATCACTCTCGAGAAGGTGGAGCTTGATATGGGTCCCGAATTGGCTAGGAGCAGTGAGGATGCTTTAGTGAGCAGAATCGAGAGGTTCCTGAGGACCAGGAAGATCCAGATCCGATTTCCTCATGATGGATCCTCGGCTGACTTGTTCGGACGAGCTTTGGGGCAGAAAGAAGTTGGAGTGGAGCTTAAGGAACTCACCAAGGGCGCTTCTGAAGGTAAAGCCAATCACCACGATGGCAAAATTGAAATTAAGTTGGCTGTATGTCATTGAAGATTGTTCGACAATCGAGCTTTCGACTTAAGAATGTATTCATCGTTGCTAATATATCTTGAGGACGTTGATCCTTGAGTAGAGAGTTAATCCAACCTCTTCTTTTAAATTGAGTTAGTGAAAATAATAGTTTAATCGCCATTGTATAAGGTTGCATAAGAAATATTAGTGAGTCTGTTCAATTTTCTAGTCAAAGCTCGGAAGTCCTGTCGACGAATAAGACACTTTAATAGTTCCATCAAATACCGATTCTCCAATAAAAAAAAAATCTTAGTGTCCTAACATTCAGTACTCAATTAAATCAACTAATTAAATGCTTAGAGTTCTGATAACGCAGCTGAGAGAGAAGCTTACAATATAGGATACTTTGATTGCAAAGTGACATCTATTACATTTTTCTAGTATTATTTTGTGAGCAAAGTGGCTTAGCTCTTGATTATTTTAATTAATGTCAAAGTTAAGCTAGTACCATCAGACTTCAAGAATAATGTCTTTCATGCAAAGGAACATTGAGTAGTTCTTCAATCTAGAGGGCACCACTGTCAAAGGATGAATTTTTGATCGCACAATAATTCTCAACAGTAAACAGTGTACTTCATATTATTTAAAGTGCAATTTACGTTTTAAAACAACAAATTTAACTTGTATATTTTCCTAAAAAAATTCTTATTGTTATATGGCAATTGCTTTAAAGAATTTAGATAGCAGATTTATTTTAAATCTATTCTACGATTCAAGATATCTAAATAAATTTCCTTCATCATTACTCTTCAGAAAAATCTTTCTAGATTAATTTTCTATATTGAGCGATTAAATTTCACAATTTTGAAGCTAAATATTTATAAATTTCATTCTATAAGTCCGATTTCAATTCCCCATTATTGATCATTTCGTTGTTTTACCACCTCGTCCAAACTAAAGACTTCCTGCATTCCAATTGTACAATTTTCTCAACCCTAAAAACATCATTCAGTTTGCAACCCCTTCTCAATTGTACTATATTGTTCAAAGTTTTAAAAAACTTTTAACACAGAGAACGAAGCGAAAAATCATTAAACAATACATAAAGTACCTTAATAAAGTATTAAAGACACTAGAACTTCGTACATTCGGGTGTTCCTCGCTCGAAGACCACCTCAGCAAACTGAAAAGAATTCTCATGAGCCGCGGCATAGTGTCGGACCGCAGATTTCCCAGAAATCCGAAGGACCTCTGAGTCTCCGGATCCTCTGGCGATCCGCTCGGGCTGTGAATGGACCGCGTCAGGATCTCGAACTTATAGTACCTCGCCTTTCTATCGTCCCTCCAATGCGCTGTAAGTAAGCCACGGAGCTGTGATCCGATTGGCTGAAAAGTGGCACTTCCGGTGCGTCGTCTTCCGATTGGACTCGCCGTTGAACTGGCACCGTCTCCCCCGGTTCCTCTTTCTCCGGCCTCTTTTCTCGTCTAGTTTACCTCCGGGGATTTTTTTCCGCGCGTTCCCTCCGCGCCGGATTATCGGCGGTTCTCCGCGGGGGAGGAGGCGAGGAAAGAAGAAAGCCACGAAGACGCGTCCCACTTCCTCCGCATCCGCGAAAATGCTAAGATCCTCGAGTAGGGGGGAGCAGAGGCGGAGAGGGACATCGGGATAAAGTGGGCCGTCGACGGGATTCCGGGTTTCTGGGACGGCCGACGAGAGAACACGCCGAACAAGGACCTTGAACGAGAGTGCCACATGTCGAAGAAAGTAGACTCGCCGACAACCGGCTATTAGAGCCTCCTAGAAACTCCTTCCAGCCACCGAAACCAATCGCCGTGACGAATTTCACTTAATCCATTGAACCCCGCCGATCGACCGTACCATAACCGCGTATGGACATTAGACACCCCTGGCGAACAGTATTTCGAAACGATCCGAGAAACCCATTGTTGTAATTGTTCGTGTCCTTCGCGGGGAAAATCGATTCGTTTACGACAAAGACGATAGCAGTCGTAAAACTTGTGCAAAACATGTTGGAACAAAAAAGCAAAGAAGATTCATTTTTACCTAATATATGCTGAATACACATTTTCTAAAATATTTTCTGCCAGCTGTAATAATACTAATACCTTCAAGACACCTAAGAAATGATCACAGAATTGTCTGAAAATTGAATGCTGAACTTTTTGCAGCTAAGAACCTAAAGATTTTCTTTTTCGTCACAGCCCGCACCAAGCTGAAGAGGATCGTCCTCCCCCTGCTACTTCTCCTGAAACTCAAGGCCATCATCGTCCTGCCGATCGTCATCGCCGCCATAGGACTCATTGGTCTCAAAGGACTCGGTGCTGGATTGATGTCCTTGCTCCTGTCCGGTGCTGTAGCCTTGAAGGCCCTACTCACACCACCTCCGCCTGCCAGAGTCACTTACGGCATCGTCAAACCGGAAGTACACCACGAACATTGGCACAGGTCGCAGGAAGAGGTTAACCAACCCTACAGAGGGTGGGCACCGGAGTACAACCCCGAACAGTACCCTTACCAGGACTTGCCTCTCTAGATGATTCAGCATTCTTCATCCCCTCATCCTTTCATTTTATTTATTGTTTCCTCTGCGTTGAATAAAGACGTCACAGTATTTTTTGTAGATCTTGTTCATTCATTTCGAGATTTCTTCGAGTGTCGTTGTCTACTTGCTGCTAAAGGCAAAGTCCAAAAAATTGGGGATCCAAGTGGGGATGAAAACAACCCTTTTTCTAATTACTTCTGAAGACAAAAGTTACAGGCCAGTAAAACAACTCTTCCTCGAAAAAAATACTTTTCCTGAAGTAATGTGTTCCTCCACCTAAGTCTGCTGTCTTTAAACTCCTGTGATTCATCAGCAGCATTATTTAAAATTTTTCTAATCCTTGATCCACCATCTCTCAGACCCTTGAGTCCTGCAAGTCCCTTCGTAGTCCTGTCACGCGCGCCGCTCGTGGCCAAAAATCATTAAGAATTGGAAATCTATAATGACGCGGATAAGCAGGTTAACCAGATGGCGGTGGTAGAAGGCTAACGACCCAAATAGAAGGCGAACGCGGGCGGGAGAGAATGCAGCTGCAGGTGGGGATCCGAGGCACGTCTGGGGGAACAGGTGGGAGAGCAGAGGTATAGTAGGAAGAGGAAGGTAATCGGGGTCACTGTGACGGGAAAGGTGGGAAAGCTGACCGTGACTCCGATTGGCCGGCCCTGTTTCCCCCTCGGTGGATCATCAGGATCACGGTCAGTGGGTCGTTGCCTCCACGTGGACTCCCACCTTGCTGACTCTCTCGGCGATCACTGACTCCACTCGGGGCGGGGAGAGAGAGTGTGAGAGAGAGAGAGAACGATCGTAACGGGATCGGTTGTGACCACGCTGAGCGAATAGGAGAGGGATCTCGGGTATATACCAGGCCATCGAGAGGACAGCACCGTCAAGAGCCGCAGACCTCCGCGCGGAGAACGTCTGCTTGGATGTCCGAACGTCCGATGATGACGTTCTGCGTCCAGTTTCTTCTTTAGGATCAACCTTTGCCAACGCCAGGGCTTTCTATAATTTTTTCCTGACACCTGGAATTGGTCCTTCGGCCCTTCAGAACCTTCTGTCGCCCTTCTATTTTTCATTTAACCTTTTTCACTGTCGTTTAGGACCCTGAAGGCTGTGAGGTGTATAGGATTTTTGGGTTCCCAAGGATTGTCGAGCTAATCTTATTTTTCTTATTAGTGGCGTAAGAATTGTAGTAGAGCCAAGGGGTGTGTGAATTAACGAGAACAATCTAGGTGTCCTATTAGTTTAGAAATTGTATGTTAGTTCGTGCACATAGACTGTTAACTAACAATAAGCTAGGAAGCTTGCAGCTGATACAATTTACACATCCTTTCAGAAAAATCGCTAACCTCCTCTCTGAAAAGCAAAGTTATTTACAAAGTTATTTACAAAGTTATTTACTTTATTGTGCTGAACAAGTGAATGCACCCTGTGATGCAGTTCCCACGATATTTCCACCATGTTCCTGCAATCGTTACATTGTTCCCAGAAGCTTTCTTCAGCTTCTAGCAGCATCCTCTCGACTTCTTCCCGGCTTATAGTCGTTCGATTCAGTTTATGAACGTTCCTAGACGTCGTAATGCATTTTAGAATGTTTATAGCCAGCTGTGTTTGTTCCTAGAATTGCATACGAATGAAATCAGAGGGCCCTAATGGTTGATGAACTGTACGATGAAATGGCATTGATCCAAATAGTTGATGTTGAGGAGATTCACGGATAGTTTTTTGGTCGTAGACTTGAATTGTAACGAAGTCAGAGTGTCTAAACGGTTGATGAAGAGTATGATGAAGTAGCATGAGTGCGTGGGACCGTGTTCCGGCGCATAACGGATGCCCGTTCTCGAATTAACGAGGTCTAGGCAGCTCGGCCAGTCGCCACCCTGGATTTTTCTCGTTTCACCGGAGCCACGGCTCGATAAAACGCGGATGCATTTGCACAGAACGATGCGTCGCGGAAATATTAGACGCGTGGCGCACCGACGCCGGGCGCACAAGACCATGAACGCTCTCGAGGAATTGGTGCAGATGCACATTTCTTCTCAGGCCTGCTTTCAGAGACATTAATGATCCATCCCTCGATCGACCTGCATTTCACGAAATTTTTATCGAGTCCCACGGTAACGTGTACCGCGTTGCGTTTTTCTAACGAGTACTTTCCGCGCTTTTAATAAGATGCAGTCGTTACTACTACGAATTTCGAGGTCTGATAATCTTCGAATGCGCGATGAGACGTGGACTTCTGGAGGGTAATGCTGCTTGGAAAAGAACATGATTTCTTCCCAAGATCTATAATGTGGACGTCCTTCGAATTGCGATGATGTTGGTACGGTTTTTATTTTGCCGATCAATTGTATAAAAATTGGAAGTTGGATTGGAGTGGTGAGGACATTTTTTTTGTCGCTGTTTCTGTTAGTTCTACCGGCAAAAATTCAATAGAACTGACAAGAAGTCTCCACGAATTTGTACTTAAAGAAAAATGACACTGGAAATACATTATAACAATGACTGAATTTGGAAGTTTAGACATTATTACTGTCAGATAAGTGAAAATGACCTTGTTTCGGAGTGTTTCTTTCAAAATAATTGAACTTATAAAAATGGTATGATTTGATAAAGACTTCTACGAAATCTGAACAAATCAAATCTTGACATTATCACAAGGGACTATGTAAAAGTGGTGTGTAACATTCAATAGTTCTGATTTCAAAAATTTAGGATAAATTTCAGAAAGGAATAAAAGATCTGAAATAGTTTTGTTACGGAATAAAAATTACGTTTACTATAAATCTGCAGAGCTCACAGTGTTTACAGATGGCGCAGGATCCCTTCAGCGCACGCAGTGGATCCATCCGCGCTGGTCAGACACGCGATTCTTCTCTCGCGACACGGTTCCCGGAAACGCGATCCATTCACCGTCGAAACGATCGATTTCCTGCGTGGATCGCTCGGATCTACGTTCGGAGAAGCCTCGTAAATCGTCGGGTAAGCGTAACTTTCTCGTGGCAGAGTCGATTTTCGAGGCGAAAATGGTGCCGGAGACGGATTATCCGGTTTAATGCTTCACCCCGGCGCAATTACGTTCACCGTTTCGAATGTGTAATACGCGGGCAGTATCTCGATCGGTGGATCCGCCAACGATCGAGAGCAAAAATCGACGCAAGAAAAGAGCAATCACGGCTAGGAACGCGCGGGTTGGCCTGATTGCGGCGCAGACAGGGGATAGTCGCGTAAAATCGGAGGTCGCGGCTGAATGGATCGGATTGGATCGTTACAGGCGTTTATGCTTGTTTTTCTGGTTTACATGTCAGTTTCTACGAAGTCGAAAGCACACTGCGCACAATCCGTTCGGAAATAAACACAGCATACTGCACAGAATATTTTAAGTAACTGTTTGGGGATGAACCAACCCCCTTGGGTTCCTTAGATCTTGAAAACATTACTTGTACATCTTAATTTGAAATATATATTAATCACATTATAAAGAATATATGTAAATCAGTAAAATTATCTTTGTATTGATAATTTAATGTCTCACTCAATTGTACCAGCAATGAGAACAAGAACAACGAAAACATTATTATTTTAATAATTTTATAGTATAATTTAGAATTAGATTAAACAATCGTAAATTTCACATTATTCTTGATTACTTCACGGGTATGAAAATTATACAGAAAATGTATATCGTTTGTCAATAATTTCCTATAAAAGGGGTACAATGGAAATAAGGAAGGGCTAATAAAAATCGAATTGTTTGTTCATTGAAGTATTTTTTCCTATTATATTCAGCACTCTGTTGGACTCCATATGTACAAAAAATTGATTTTATGCCTTCTTTCATGGTTCCGATTGTTTGATGGGCAGTGAAAACAGATTGTAATTGTTATTAGCATTAAATTTGATCAAATCTGGTGGAAAACGCGCTTCGCTATATTCTGTTATATCATCCCCGTCGATAATCGTCCCGTGAAACGTACCGTGGCCGACTTAAGGACCACTTACGCGATCGCAAATCGGCCATGAAGCAGATTTGCTTAGAAACGCTTTAATTTTCGCTTTCGAAGCCTCGGAAAGTGGAGTAGTGAGCGAGCAATCGTCGACAGCTTTTCACGATTACTTGTTGATCGTTCGATGATCGATCGACAATTTGCAGTAGGATTTTCGGCTGTGCTCGATAGACTCGTGCCGAATAGAAGACGAGGGACAGTAACAGTATGCAAGGAACAGTTATGACGATGGGTACACCCATTCACGTTTCACTCGCGGCACGATTAGCGATCGATCGGATCGGGGGAAATTGGAAAGGATCTGGATCGCTGGAAATCTAATCAAACCGAATTCTTAGTCTGTAAGCACTATGTTATTGTTAAAGGGTATCAAAAAATATATAGATTGTCGATTGTAAGAGACGTCACAAGGTTCATAGACGTTTAAGAATCGAAAAAAGTGAATGAACATTAAAGTTTGTAGATTTCAATTTATCGGCCACATCTTTACGATCAATAAGAAAAATCCCTCTTCCACCGGACAGAAACGTGAAATGAGTGAAACTTGCACTCGATCGAGCCTACTGCTTAATTTTCTCGAGAAATTCGCAGACAGTAAAAAATTGAAAGCATGTCAATTATGAGAGCAAGATGACTCAGATTTAATCACGAATGTGTGTAACAGCTTCTGTAATGCCTGGAATCTGTGCAATTTCCAGAACATTCCTTCTCTGGAATAGGAATTTCAAATGAAATCAATCGCACGCTTAAAGCCTCCAATTTCATTTTCTTGAAAAGTCCATGGACGTGAAAAAATTGGAAGAGTGGTTTTTCTGAGGTTAAGATAATTGAGATTTAATTGCGAACGAGTGTTACAATTTCTACGGTGTTCCCAGTGTTCCTCCCAGAAAACAGAAATTCAAAATGAACACAACTTGTACTCGCCGCTCGTTTAATTTTTTCGAGGAGATCGGAGGGGTTGAAAAATTGAAGGGGCAGGAGTTTCAGGAAGAGGACGAACGTGTCTCAACGGAGAATGATCGGTGGCTCTCCCGGAGTGTTTATAGTGTCTATAGTTGTGGAGTTTCGAGCGACTGGCCGACTCTGGGCCGGATCGTTTCGAAACAGGAGCAGGAGATCGTACGATTATTAACGAAAGGAAGGCGTTGCGGTAAAAGGAAGTAACAAGTCGCGAAATAGCTGGCTCGAGAAGAAGGCTAATCCGCTCCTTTCCGACACACCTGCTGGCCGAGCATGCGAGCGCATCGTCTACTCTGCCCGTACGAAATACCATCGCCTCCTCCTGCGGTGTTAACCGGCCGCTCACGACCGAGCGTTTACCGACGAATTCTGCGCATTTCCCCGGAGCGAGCTCCGGGCAGAATTAAATGCAATTTGAACGGAATGCGTAGCCTGGAATTCCTCTGTGGTACATGTCAGGCACGAACAGAGAAAAATGCCGAAGAGAGAAAAAAAACAAGAACCGGGTAAAGATGACTTTGTTTGGCGGCTGCGTACAACGTGCGCACAATGGAACCGATCGTTATTGGACTGAGACCGCATGTTTAATCAAATCCGTGAACCGTGAAGCCAGCATGTATTACATTCACAGCTCCGCTGCCTAATTGGATTCATTTTGATCGTTGCTTTTTCGATTTTTGCTGCATCGCGTGAATCTTTACAAACACGTGTACGATGTTGTCTGAATTTTCAAGCTTGTAATACCAAGGCAATTAAACCGCTGTTTCTTGATCAATTTATAAGATGTGCGTGTACGTTTATGGAGATAATCGTATGCAGATCAAATAAAATCTGCGCGACATTGAAAAGCTGCAGGACCTTCATTTTATTCGTCCGATGGAACCTCGTTTACCATTCGAGTTTCCGTAAAGTCATTCATGACGATGCTAATGAGCATTAAGTTTCACTTGTTAGTGGCGACTATAGTGGGGTGCGTTCACAGTGTTAAAAATTAATTCAATTTCTCAATCCGCGAATCAATTTAGAATATAATGGACAAATTTATAATGGAGGAAGGTCAATGATAAAATATTATTAATGGATAAACTGCAAATAAAATAGCCAGATATGATCCATTAGTTTAAAGAAGGGTAGGCAAGCTACAATTAAAATAAAAAGGAAATACCTAGCTTTAGATCCTGTCTTAGCTGTAGTAGAATGAAAAACCGTAGGAAATATATGGAAATAAATTAATGTAAAAATTTTCTAAATTCAGAGCAGAGATTGCCTAATTTTTCACGTCAACATTTGATTGGTGTTTTAATGTGGACGATAGGGACTGTGGGGTAAGATTCTAACGATTCAAATGGTAAGAATTTAGGAAAATTGATGCACAGATGGCCCAATTTCTTGCCCCAGCATTTGACGGATGTTTTAGGGGATGATCGCAGGGAAAGAAGGCTCGAGCTAGCGGAAACGAATGCGCGAGCGGATGGGCGATTTCCAAGGCATGATCCTGGCATTAGGCTCGCGTCGAGGCGTCCGTGAAAATTGGCCGAGCGCACTTTCTCGCCGTCAGATCCGTCTGAAGCGCCGTCGTTCGAGCGTGGCGCGCGAAAATCCGATCTCCCGCGAGCTAACTGGGCTAATTTAAAGTAGGCCTCCGTCTCGTTTCGCTCAGCCGAGGGAAATAATGCGTTCTCCCGTCTCCGCATGGAGCCTCCAAGACTTTTCCGCGGCTGCGGAACGATCCCGGGGACCGATCATGCCGGATTTGACCCCCGAGGCCGCTTCGGTTTCGTCGTCGAGATCGAAAGTGGTTCCCGGCGGGTTCACGACGTCGTTCATCACTGCCCACCCAGGATTTATGAGAATTACCCCGACAATATACCTCTGTTAACCCCCCAATTATCTCTGTGATCGCTCCTTGAACGCTCACGAATTTTCGAATAATTTTTACTACGGTGCCTGATAATTTTAAATTAAACTGGGCACCGATTGAGTATAGAAATTAATCTGCCACGAGCTGATTGCAAACCTTTATGCACAGGAAGAATTTTCTAAGGCAATTCTGAGCTACATATGATAAAAATGAACAGAAGAAATGTAAAGTAGTAAAAATGCCAGGAAAGATAAGAAATTTCATTCCCGTGCTCTTTACCTATTGCAGGAAATTTTTATTTGACAGCCTGGTCGTCGTTCTAGGGAACACATTCAGCTTAATTACAGAGTGGATACGTCACGCAACGCGTCCTATCCGTCGGCGATCAATATTTCTTTCACAAGTTTGTCATTATCGATGATAAAATAATTGCACGTTCGACACTCGGCTCCAGTTTCACAGGAGGTAATCAATTGATTGTGTCCAATAACCTCGAATGGAATCATAAAATCGGTGACACACTTTTATAACGACGATTGAACAGGATATAAATTGTTTTACGAGTAGGATGTAGGAGTCGTGCAGGATCTTTATGACCAGATCGATCATTCTCGATTCTAATCTTCTTAAACGGTGATACGAGGGAATAGCAACGCCAATTCGATCTCTAGAATGTGAAATAAAATTTCGGCAAGCAGCGGACATAAATCGACGACTGCACCGTGCCGTATCGATTGGTTTCTGGAGCAAGCGGACCCAGAAGAAGGAAAGTTCTGCGGTGCGTGGTCGCGTGGCGAATTCGCTGGGCCGATGGTCACCGCCGGGCCCGAAGGCTTCGCTCTCATTAGACCGTCGTCCGCGGCTCCCTTTTTTTCTCGGGGCTCGCAAATTCGACAGAGATTCGAGTTCTCCGCTCTATTTGACGCTCCCTCTCGCCTGGTAGCACACGGCAGAAGGCGGCGTGGCGGCGTGGCGGCGTGGCCAAGGCGAGAGGCCCCTCGCCTCCTCTTCCGACGCCCGCGAAGAGGAGAGCAAGCACGTTTGCGCGGTGCTCTCGACTACGGAGAATGTATGGAACGGGCCGAAAGGCAAAAAGGAAAAAGGACTACCCGGTGGCTCGCTCTATATATACTGCAACTATCCGAGGGTATGTCCAGTGCACGGTACGCGCCTCGTCGGTCAGCTTCGAGCGAGGAAGAGAGTCCTTGGGCCTCACGTAGTCTGTCGTACGGGATTCAGTAGCCTCCGGACGTCCGCCAGGATCACGACATCCGGATACACTTCGAATCCATCTCGAACTTCCGAAACGCAAACACGATCGTCCTCGCTATGGAGGGATTCAAGCATCAAGCGTACCCTATACTCCTGCTGGCGCTAGTCGGCTGCGCCCTAGCCGAGATAGAGAGACGCACCAACAAGCAGATGGTCGAGGAATCACCCGAGACCCTGGCATCGACCCTCAGCAAGGACTGCGGCAAGTCCTACAGTGCTACCTGCCTCAAGCTAGACGTGGTGTCGTTCCTGGACAGGCTATCCGAGCAGGAGGACATCAGCATCCTGCCCGGCGTCTCTGTGATCAAGGAGAACGGCTCTGCTAATCTTCCGGCCTCCGAGGTTGTGGCCAACTTGGCCAGAGACTTCCCCAATGACGTTGAGAAGAGGCTGGACGCGTACCTCGTGCACAAGGTTGGAAGCTACCTGAACAGCCACTCCATTTCCATCAAGCTGTTCGACCCTAGGACCTTCGAGGCTGCCAGGAGCTTTAACGAGGAGACTATGGCGCAGTTGGGACTTGGTGGAGCGCAGAATGTTGGAACTGGTGAGTCTGCTTCAGCCCTGGACGAGGTTTCTAAAGAACTCATGGTATACGGTCATACAAGATTATATTTTTGCGTTACACAATAGATGCGAGCTTCTGATTTCTTCTAGTGCAGCAATTTATGTAATAGAGCTGATAAATGACTAATGAATTCATTCAGCTGTTGGCAGCTAGGCTAGATGGACCTTGCATGTATCTGAATCAAGGTAGACTCTGGCAACTCGTCCAAAGTGATGGCAATTTCAGTTGAAATTTTTAATGCCCAGGTCGCAAGAACAATGTCCTTAATGATGACGCCGTTAAACTTTCTACTAGACCCAGTATGAGTAACTAACGATTTGATCTAGCTGCTGGTAGTTAAGTTAAATGAACCTTCTACGAAACTGGATCAAGATAGACATTAACGGTGTCGTCTAATGTTGTGACAATTTCACCTAGTCTTTTTGATGCCCAAGTCGCAATATGAGTAGCTAACGAACTGATGTAGCTAGTGGTAGCTAAGCTAGACAACTCCTCCATGCATCCAGCTAAAAATTAAGCCTAGCCCATGTGGCTGAAAAATTTTTATAAAAATTGGAAGTCCTCGGTAGTCAACCCTTCCTAGAACAATACCAAAGCAGACCCTCCCTCATCTCCCAAAGTCACGAAACCTCGACTCAATTATGTCCCTTTCAATGTCCAGGTCGTAAGAAGGACAAAGGCGGCTACGGCGGTCTCATGGCAGGTCTGATGATGATGAAGGGTACCCTGGGCGCGGTAGGGTTCGGTGCCCTAGCCCTGCTGGCTGGTAAAGCGTTGATGACGGGTCTGATGGCACTGATGCTATCAGCGATCGTTGGTCTGAAGTCCCTGGCAGGTGGCGGCGAGAAGAAGACCACCTACGAGATCGTGAGCAAGCCGGTGTACTCTAGCTCGCACACTCACAGCTCCGAGGAACACCATGGCCACGGTTATGGTCACTCCGGATACGGTAGATCGATGGACGCCGTTCAGGAGACCATCGAGCAGGCGGTGAAGAAGTACGGGAACGCGCGGGACCGTCGTTCGATCCGATTGAATTAATCGTTCATCCGTCATCGGTCATCATCGAGGAGCCGTCAGGGAACAGCTGACGGCAAGCGAGAGATCCAGCAGCACGTCTCTACCTCACTCACTTCGTCTCCTCACGAATCGTCCTTCGATCTGTCCACCGGTCACAACCTCTTCCCACTTCCTCTATTCCCATCTTTCGTGTCCTCTCCTCTCCTACCACCATGCTCTCCGCGATCTTCAGGTCCTATCGCACACCATTCGTCTCGCTTTCTTCTCGCTCGCTAGCTCGTTCTATCCGTTAGCTTCCCTGGGCCACGCCTGGTCTCATTTCATCGCCCTGCGTTTTATCACCGTTACAGTTATCCATAGGTTCGTAGGTATTTATTGAGGGCGGCACCCGCCTGAACCCTGAATCATGTACATGATTCCCTTGTTATTTATATTTAATGCATTGTAAAGTTTTAATAAAAAACCGTTTCTAAAAACCGCCGCCGCTTTCCTGATACTTGCCGCTCGACGACACTTCTCTTTCGATGATCCGTCGAATGCCTAAGCTGAGTTCGATGAAGGTTTAGATCGGTTTGACGAACGTTCGGCTGAGTTTGACGAAGATCGTCGCGAGATTTGACGATCTAGGTGAGGAGGATTTGGAATTTAGAAAGGAAGAAGCATCGGTGCGATGACTGCGCTTTGCTTCGGTTTATTTCCAGCGAAAGGAGGACAGAATGTAGAAATTGTTGATCCGAATGTTGCTGGAGCATTTTCCTTTCCATTTCCTGTTGGAGGGAAAGAGATCCGATGTCGAGAATGCTCCTCGATATAGTGTCCCGACGACGGGATTGCAGGAAACGACAGCCGTAGGTGGATCTATCTCTCAATTAGAGTGTTACGAAACAAGGTCGTCCCCTTCACAACGCCGTGAGTTAGGCTCGCCTCGATGTTGTCGAGCATGGTTGCTCTTGTGGTCATCATTTGACAGGAGCTGCTACGGCCGTTATGAAACGATCACGCAGTCTCAAGCTTACATATTCATGGAAATTAAATTGTTTTATGTGTAATTCACGATTTTAACATGTTAACATACAAGTAGAAAGAATATTTAACTATGTTTTACAAATTCTTATATTTCATTGGGTTTAATGCAAAATACAATCTCAAATCCACAATATCACGACGGTAAATTAAAATATTTTTACCAGGTACTGAAAATTGTTCACACAACATAATACTATCTATATTATTAACAGATAATGTATCTTTATGCATTTCTGAAGCAATTGCACAACGAGAGAGCCAAATAAAAATTCCATAGGGATATAACAACATCTCTAAGTTCGTCTCAAATTTTCACTATTTTATGCTTCTCGTGCCCATTTTTGCCACAATTGCATAAAAGCCGCATTCTACTTATTAATTGCAGTAACGTACTTCAATTACCAACGGTTTATTAACAGTGAATATATTTTTCACTGTGCAGCATCAGTGTTATATTAATCAACTGTCGATCACAGTAATTATCGCCACTCGATAACGCGAAAAGCGTAACGCCATCCCGGTTAACAAGTTGTCCCGGAAATCTCGATTCCCTCCGTTACCACGGAGACGAATTCTGCGGCCAGACTTATCATTAAGTTATTTGCCCAGGCGGCGGTAAATGACAATCGTGATGAAACGCTGGAAAAATTCGTCGGGTGACATAAATCCCATTGTATATAAACGAATTACAGGTCGATGGGGATCAGTCTTTTGTGCGTCCGCTAGACACGGGATCGAACTTATGGTTGTTGGTCGTCGCGAATCGATGTTCACCCCGTGGACCGTGCGTGGACTTATGTTCGTCGCGTTTGTGGTGCTGTTGAGCGTCGCCGGGAGCCATGGGAACGACATAACCGCGGTTGCTAAGGATTACATGCGCGTGAATCCTTATGGATTCGGTGGATCTGCTGCTAGACAATCGTACTGTGCATTTCTCTGGATTGCATTTTTGCTCAATATATTTTGGAGGGTTCAAAAATGTTACCTAGGGCTTCCAGATTTTAATCGATTAAATTTCTAGTTGCTGACGAAGCAACACGAATTTTGAACGTTGAAAATCGATTGAGGCTCTGAACTTCATAATATAATAAGAATAAGTTTGTTCAATCATGAATTTTTATCATTGCAATTAAGAATTTGCTTCAGTTACTTTTCCTTCCACGCGTCGAAGTCTCCAGCATAGACTTTTCTCGCCACGCATTGAAATCTCCAAAGCGGATTTCGTTTTCGCAATGATAGACCAGTCTAAGTTAGACCAATTATTAAATTCTCTGAAATTGATTGTAATTTACTTCTAATTCTGACAGCACTGGAAGGCAAATCTTCGAGATCAGGAAAAACGGATTCCGTGTGGACGTGAGGGTGGTACCCACCCTAAAAAACGATTCTCTGAAAAATGACAGCAGTGACGGCTTCCCAGCATTCCCTGCGAAAGACATGGGCCTCTGCATCATCAATTTCTCACTGGTCTGCGCGAAGAAACGCTTCGGTCTATTCTTGGAGACGATTAAGAACCTGAACGAGATTTATCTGATGGGGCAGGAGATTAAACTAGTGAAGACGAGAGTACTCAACGATTATGCATCTGATAATCAGACTAATGACGGTATAGAGCGTAACGTGAACGATTTCTTTGATACGTTTGCTTTGAGAATCACGCTGCCCAGGTGGAACGGCAAACGGGAGAAGAATCAGATCGATCTTATGCTCGACGAGACTGCTCTTTCAGAAGGTTGGATCACGAGATAATTATCAGTTAAAAGCAGACAAACAAACAGATAGAAAACAGAACAATTAGGATAAAAATTAATACAAAATTTCTTTATTACAGGACGAGGCAAAGGCGGAGGAGGTGGAGGCGGTGGTGGTGGTGGTGGCAAAGGCGGCGGAAAATGCAAAATGATGATGATGGCCGGCCTGATGATGCTCAAAATGAAGATAGTGGGTAAAGTATCTTCCATACTTGGTATGTTTGTATTAAAAATTTTCTTTCCGAAGACAACTAATTGTGTTCTCTTTTATTCAACAGGAATAGCAACGATTAAGGGCATGATGATGGCAGGCATGTCCTTGATGATCTCAATGGCCATGCTGATGCATAAATTCGTGAAAGGAGGAGGAGGCGGCTACGGTGGAGGCGGCTATGGTGGAGGCGGTGGTTATGGTGGAGGCGGCGGCTATGGTGGTGGCGGCGGCTATGGTGGAGGCGGTGGAGGAGGTAACATAAAAACTCTACAAAATTGCAAAGAAAAACTTCATCGAACACTCCAATTGCTGAAGACTTATCTAATATAATTGCATCAAATCTGCAATCCCGAAACGTTATAAAAACATGTTATTAATAGTCCAATTAACGGAGACTGTAGTCGAACAGAAACTAGTTTACAATATCGAGAACTCTCAAAAAACCAAATGAGAATGAATCGTCAGTAAATTGATTATTAATGAACGTTTTTAGGTCATTACAAGGAAATCGTTCTCCTCACCAAATCCGGTGGAGGTGGCGGTGGCGGAGGCGGTGGCGGAGGCGGTGGCGGCGGTTATGGCGGCGGCGGCGGTTATGGCGGTGGCGGCGGTTATGGCGGTGGCGGCGGGCCTTCGGATAGTTATGGCGCGCCTCCTCCAAGCAGTTATGGTGTTCCATCCGGTTACGGTGGCGGAGGAGGCGGTGGTTATGGCGGCGGCGGCGGTTATGGCGGAGGTGGCTGGGGCCGCAGCTTCGGCAGACGGTTGATAACCGCAAATTACGCCACGAAAAATCGCACCGTTGACCCGACTAACTCGTCGCTGGTAATAGACGAGTCCCCTAATTCAGACTCCATTAAGAACAGCAGTCGTGGAGACAATTCTTCAATGAACTCTAACGTCACGAACTGGAGCTCCAATCGGTACGAACAGAAGTATAATTATTTAAATGAGAATGCCAGCATCGTGGGAAATGACACTGATCGGAAACCTCTGGTGTATTCAGAGTCGAATAACTATGACGTTGACAGTGATCCTCGCCAGAATTTAGCTCCCAAAGATCATGGCAGCGATTCTATCACAGGTGGAAGTTACTCGAATGGTACTAAACGTGTCGGGTCCACGAATTATGTTACTAATTACGATGCTAATGTCAATCCTGTTTATGCTGATGAGTGGCAAGCCTCTGAAGACAAAGTGGCTTTGACGAACTCGAAGAGGGATATTCTTGATGATAGCAGTTTAGCAGCGAGTCAGTCCTCTCTGCCAGGAATTTGAAATTAGTTTGAGACAAATCTTAGTGTACCAGTTGGAAATAAATGTTGTATTCGTAATAATCATCAGTGTTTCATACTTTGTTCCTTAAACCACTAGAAAACCCAATGAAATAGATTTAGTAATCACTAAATTTACATTCTATTCATTTCCTTCAATTATAAACCCAAACTAAAATTAAAATTGTTTTTGTATTAAAGTTACAATGTCTCTGTAATTGCAAATAAAATCAATGTACAGCAACAGTTCCATATAATTAATCAGAGCATATTAAATCTAATTGGTACTCTCTGAAGAAGTGAATTAAGTATGACAATTTATAACCCAGTCGACCTCAAAGCGTGAGATGTAACTACCTAATTAACGGCGTTACAGGAAGCCTAAAACCAGTCTGAATTTTTCTACACCGGGGAACCAGGCAGGTTCTACCTGCAGGTCGAGTTCCTGGCACAAAACAGTGGCGCAATCTTTCGAACGGCTTTCCAAGGTTCCTCGCAGGTGAACGTTACCTGTGTTAGCCAGGTGCGATCGCCGACCGTGACATTGAACTCGTGACTACCGACCGTGGTATACGGAGTTGAAGAACCTCGCCACCAGGCGTCCAAGGCCATCGACCGACTTCCGCAATTAAGTTCACGGCTGCTCGAATGGGTATCTTTTGAATGCTTCGCACCTGTCGCATGAATACCGGGGAATTTCTGATTCACCCGAGCCTCTTGGCTCCATACCTCGATTATCAATTATTTAGGGCGTCGATTTACGTCACTGTAAATTTTCCTGTGTCCCGAACACCGTTAACATTCTTGATTTCTAATTCCTGAACTCGATTTTCGTCCCCGACGGTCTTCATGTAATCTTAAGACTTCGTATCTGAGTTTGGGTTATCATGACAATAAATTTTAAATTAATGACCCACTACAGATCAGATGTCTTTGAACTCAATTTTCGACACCGAACCTGTTCGTATAATTTCAGGATTTTATATCTAAGTTGCGGAAAGCATGAAAATTAATTTTGAACTGTAGTTTGAGTGTGTAACTATTTTAATTTTATGTTTGTGAGGTATTGCAGCAGGATTTCGTAATAGTTGAACAATTCCGAAGGTAAGCAGATTGCAGATGGCAATCCAGGTACCATAATGGCGTTCACGAGAAGTCGAGCACGCGCCACATTCTTCTTATGAATGAAGTACATACGCGTACGGAAATTTTACAATTTAAATTGTGTAATAAATGCATACCCTGAGATTACAGGAGTCGGTCCATTTACACCCGGAACTATAAACATTCCATCTAAAAGCTGCGCCATGATTGTAAAAAAATTATGAATCGGCGAAGAGTGTTTTAAAAGGCTGCAAACGAGTACGAGGTGCGCAGGTGTCACGCATCAGGATGGATTGCGTACACATCTTAATCGAGTGCCGTAACTGTACGTCGGAATTAAGTCACACATCGAAATGTGTGCCTCGATGCTGCACGTACCCGTCTTCGGATCGACTCTGCACAATGGCTGACCCACATTATGCCGCGACTAGCTACTTAGTACTCGCGACAGGTAGTATTTTCGGAGACAACGCGATCTGATTTGAAAGGTATAACGGCAGTCGGATTTTTCAAGTACGCCGGACGATTCTTCCTGCTTCCTTCTCGTCCGTCCATTCACACTCTGCCGGCAACGAATTCCTCTACTAGAATATTATCGGCTGCGCCAACGAACAACTCGGAGAGTCCCACGGAAAATAGTTCCGGACGGAGGCAAATAAACGTACCTAAAATAAACGAAGAAACTTTAGCGACAGCGTGCAAACAAACGAATGAAAAATCCAGTGCATATAGACAGAGTTTCTACGTGCCGGTCGCCTAGAAAATTATGCAAATAGTGTGTCGTCGATCGGCTTCTCTCCCGTCTCCCCGACGGTTCCATCTTACTGCCGGCGAGGCGTCGTCGATTTCCATTACGTCAACGGTAAATGCCGGTCACGGGAATCGTGTTGTCTTGTCGCGGGCTGCGTGCTGCCCGCGTAGGAAAGTGAACCGATTCGCGAACTCGTGGCGTGACACGTTCTGCCTATTTCTGGCACGGCAGTGCAAGCCCACTTTTGTCCGGCGACACGAAAACTTTCTCCGATTTTCCTGGCCCGCCCCTGGGCCGTTCCTGCTCGACCGGGCGCACACTCGGTTCGAAGCGATTCCAGAGAAATAGGTCAAAGGGAAATTAAAGTCATTTAATTCCACAGGTCTCCCCTTTATCGACCCTTTTGATATAAAGAACTTCTCATAATCCTATAAAGCTGACTAAACCTACCACGGTATAACCGGTTCCATATTTTTCAATTATTGAAACTATAAAAATTCTCTTGTGGGAAATAGTGGGATTTCTCAATAAATTCATGGAAATATTTACCAGATACTATTAACGCTTGGTAGGTTTATACTGAGAACCACCTGTCGCACACTTTCCTCTTTCAGGTCGCGTATGACAATCGATCGCACCACGACGCGCTTCACTTGTTACATGTCAGCATCGATCCAGATAATCGCAGACACACGTGACAATCTTGACAGACTCTTTTGCCCGCCGAATATGTAACGTGTCCCAGTTGCTTGGTTCACTTCCAACACGTGGAAACCAGTTTCTATGCACTCGGCAAATACTTTCAGTCGGTCCGAGCCGTTGTATTCCCGCGTCTCTCAGGCTCGAATTCGATCCTCGAGATTCAAGGATTCGGGCGAGCTTTCGTGCGAATCGACAACATTTTGGTAAAACGTGACACAGATCGCTCACCTACTTCATAGACATTCGGATTTCTCTTTCGTGATACGTGTCCCCGGGACCTAACAGTACCACCTCCTGGTTACATTATTTCACGTTAACTTCGTAAACAAGTTCCATTATCTTCTCTCTTATCGATTTGATGAATTAAACGATAGGTGTCGGACATGAAAACACGGAAATCTTGATTCAACATAGATCTTTAGACTGATAGTCTTTTGCTTAATATGACCTTTGGATGAACTTTCCATGGTCAGGCAAATTCCAACGAAATTGGACAGTTCAACGTTCCGGATACTTGAGGTTGTTGTTTCGTAATACTTTGATAATTATTTTTTGCCTTGGAGAGGTGAACAGGTGCTATGACTCCCTTTTGTGATTCGTTATCACTCTGCTGACTTTGTTACACGTTACTCGTGATTAGGATCTCATAGTTCCCACGAGGAAACTAAAAACTTATGAAATACAATTTTATAAAGAGAATATATATTTCATTTGACAGACTATTGCAGCTCTTAAGGCTGACAGAGAAAAAGCCGCAAAAATTGAAAAATGCATAAGGATGCAAACTCTACCGATGCTGCCAATAAAAATTGAGGAGTGCACGAAGATGCGCAGAAAGTTGATGGTACACGTAAAAGTAATTGCATTGCAGTGTACGGTCGGTAGAGTACATTAACCGAGCTCGTCGATGATCTAGGCTGTTTTAGAATGGATCGCGCCCCTTGTTCCGCCATGGGTGTCGAGGATCGCGATAAAAAGGTGTAAATGGCTGCCGGTGAGAGATGCACGCGGCCTGCTCGCGTAAGAAATTTCGTTTCCGTGAAGGCCCCACGCGATCGCTTTTCGGCGGCTCGAGAACACAGACGAGGCTCAACCTACCTGCTTATCCACTGGGCAGGCCGATAAGTGGGTCAATGGAATTCATTCGAACGAGCTGCGATCGCCGTTCGGTTCCCTTGACCCGCCCAGCTCTTCCGGGACGATCTGTCGTCGACGAGGGGAAAATCATTCGCGGTGACGTCAGCGCACGAACATTCGCCCCGTTTTCGCTGCACGACATCGCGTTGGTCGTGTTACATTCCTGGCACTTCATTAAGCAGCGTACTAAGCTGCCCAATTAATTACTTTTCGCGTTTCGACGACCAGAAGTTGTTTACAGATTTTTATGGACTCGGCTCGAATTGTTAGTTCAAGAATTTCTCCTGATCACACCGTAAATGATATTCGAATGATTTTTACGTAGAAAACTTCTGCAGACTCTCACGAATGAGATGGTACTTTTTAAAATAACATTACAAACGTTTAAACATGTTCAGAAAACGTTTGAAGAGAAACGGTACTTTGTGTTGCTCCCATAAAAAGTGAAGGATGATTTTATTGCATCGGCTAAGTAAGCATATGCCGAAATTAATTATGATTAAATTATGCACCTTAATGTACTTACAGCGTACAGAAATTACGAAAAGATGCTAAAACACAGAGTTCAATGGAACCTAACACTATTTTTATTCATTTTTTTTTTATCGACGAAGACTATTAACGCTGCAAGCAAGTGAACGCTCTGTCTATAAAAATGAAAAATTACATAAGCATACTCGTTTTAATTATGGCATCGCTTGTGGAGTTCATCGACATTTACGCTCAGCATTTTATCTTCCAATAAATTAGTGGGTTGACCACAAAGCGAACGCTGAAACAAGACGGCTTCCTGGCCAACCTAATTTAAAACATTTTAAAATTGATCTGAAACAAAGTGATCAGCATTCTGCACGCATTGAATTTTTTCCGAGAATCGTTCGGAGCCTGTTACATAGTAATTCGCGGGTTCGTCATTAACAGCAGATGTTTTAAGATCGAATTCTTTTCAGCGAATCTCGGCGCGCATCTCCCAGGCAATCAGCGTAGATTGTTAACTGCTTAATGAGCTAATTCCAGCCTGCGCGAACGTAAGATTACCCTCCGCTTTCCTGGTACACGGGGTAAGTGTCATCATTCCATGGCAGAGCGTGACGAGTACCGCTCGTTCAGAACGAATCGATAATTTTGATCCAGTTTCGTAATGCGAACGGTCGGTTCCCACGCGGGCCCGATCATCCTCAGAAAAGAGGAAGTTGTTACGCGTGTTACGAGCCCTGCCACGAATTCTCGGACATCCCCGCCTCGAGGGTTTCACTAATAACTCGTTGGAGAAGGTGTTCCCATTAACTCGGTTACAAGCGTTACGCCGGCAACCTACATTCGCCCGGAACGAATGATAACACTTTATCACCGATCCGCGTCTTCGACATCCTCGGGAGAAATGATTTCTGTGTCGCCTCGACATGGGAAAACACAGCCTTCAAGTTCCTTGCTTCCGGTCTATGCTATTGCCCTGGGATCTTGCCGATTAGTGCAGCGTTCCAGCGAATACCAGGTAGGAAACAATTAAATCCGACAAAGTACTTCCAAGTTATGGCCGGAACATGCATTTCTATGTTTTATCTTCAACCACTTCATAACGTTTACGCTCGCGGTTAAAACGAGACTGTACTGTATATTCTAAGTTCCTGTTCATAACACTAGCAGCCGGTTTTTTAAATTTATTTAACCTTTCATATTGATAGCTGGCTAAACTTTTGTGACACTTCTACATTCTTGGATAATTATATTAAGTATCATGGAAAATTTTGAGTATTGAAATAAATCCAACATACGAGTAATAAAAAGTGAAGTTAAGTCACCCGAGAATTGGCGCCGCAAACGGGGCCAGTTGATTTGTTTTTCAAAATCGACGACCACGAGTTTTCGCGACGCGCACCACGACAATTAACCTCATTTGCGGAAAGTTACGACTAGATGATGTTACTTAATATTCCAGGCGACGGTCTTCTTTTGTCGGTGTTTCTGTTTTCCTATGTTCGCTCCAAATTTCACTCTCGCGTTCCAGATACTTTTTTCGCGGATTCGGAAATCGTCGAAAGTCGACGGCGACCCGTTTCTAGGCGCACGGTAGCAATTTGCTGGAGTGTTACGCCGTGGGTAATCGATCGACCGTCTAACTGGATCACTTGCTAGATCGTAGCAGACCGGTCTGATGGGATATAAACAGAGACTAATATGGTGTTGATCTTGTTGGATCATTGTGGAAGATTTTATGCCCGCTGCAGACTGTAATTCTGCGCCGCAGACTGCGTCGAGGCTTCTGTTTACACCGTTCAATTGTTTGTTTACGTTGTAGACCACCCCGGTACTTTGTTAATAACTCTTCCTTTTGAGAAAACAATCATTTTTTACATTGTACAAACCTATTACAGTATTACTATTACACGCGAAAGTAGACATTAGTGTAGTGCAACATAAACGTTGATGGCTCAAGATAATTGGGCTGATTGAATGAAAATTGGAATGTCAATATATAATTTTCAACCTATCGGGTGAGCATTAAATTTGCATATACCCCTCTGTTCTTCTTTTTACATCTTCCTGCTATCTATTTATAATAGACTATACGAAGTCGATCTTTAACGCTATTCCTATTCACATTGGTACAGATTTGCATAACAAAAACTGCATAATTAAAAAGGAACTACCTGCCCAGCTCGTCGTACACCCATAACATAACGCGTCTGTACTAATTCTAGTTCAACGGTATACGTTTATGCAAATTCGTGTTACCACAGATTTATTAGTAGAAGAAGGGTGTTCAACGTAGGTGCAGCTCCTCTATCATTACATCCCATCGTAAACACTTCTAGCTAATAAAAATTAATAACCTCCAACTTTACAAGGAATGTACGATTAAATTCATAGTTGCTGGATCTACGATAATTATCATCCCTACTGGAGTGGACGTAATTTTGAACATTCATCACGCGAAATAAACAGTGCAGAAATACTTGACATTAAAATTAGCCTGTTAAGCTTTTCTTCTGTTTCACTTATGCCTCTATTGAATATTTTCCATATTGCATATTTGCTATACTGAATATTTTCCATATTAAATATATTCTATATTGGTCATGTGCTATATTGAATATTTTCTATATCGAATATTTCCTATATTAAATATTTCTATACGTCTAAAAGCATTCCCCATTAGGGTTGCATTTCCCACCCACCGCCTGGATCCCGAAGCAAACGCATCGACTGGCCAACGAGCGGAGTCAATCCGCTCGGAACCTCCTCGAACCGCGAGTCCTCGCAGCAGAATCGTGCGGCCCGTTTCGGCGCGCTTTCACCTGGCCGGTATCCAAAGGGGGCTGCCGAAACGCATGTTCGGTGCATACAAATTTTGAAATCTGTTTGTGGCACCGCCTCTGGCACATTCGGTGCCCGTGTGGCCGGTCGAAGAGCGGATCGGCTCCGTGCCGGTTGCAGCCGGCGAGGAGACGATAATGACCTTCCACGGAGCGGCCTGTTGCCGGAGTAGGAGGGCCTTTGACACACTTGACGCTCAGGTGAATTGTAGCCGGGAGACGGAGAAGCTCGTTGGTTAGTTTTGAGCGGGAGATCGAGCGGAGCGCGTCTCGCGAGAGCAAGAGAGAGGGAGGAGAGAGATAAAGAGAACGAACGAGAAAGAGAGAGAGAGAGAGAGAGGATCAGAAAGGCCGGATGAGGACGTGACACATTGTCTGACGGACATGTCGATGGGCTCGGTTCGGGAGTCTGCGAGGTTTCGGGACAGTCTGAGGACCTGCCTAATAGGAGCTCTGATACCCTAACACGCCGGACGACCGGTTAGCGTCCCATATTATCGCGCGTTCGAGGTCAGATCTGGAGGGGCGACGGAAGTGCTGCTACATCCACGTGGTTCGGTGTCAATTCGATCGGATCGAAGGTACACAGTGTCGGCTGGTCCACATCCTGAACGCGTCACATTTTTCGGGAAACGTTCTACTTACAATCTACCCTCAAGATGCAGAGGACGATCGTGCTTCTGTTGTGCGTCCTCGCGGCGAACGCCGAACCGGCCAGCTTCTTCAGCCTGAAGAACCTGAGATCGTACGCGAAGATCTTCCACGTGGATAGGTTTGCAAAAAACGAGACCGGGAACGAACTGTGGGACGGGCTCTTCAGGGACTGCGACAAGTCTGTCACCTTCTCCTGCATCCAGAGGAACGCGTACTCTTACCTGGACGATGTGTTCGTCGACAGAGACAATATCACTGTGTTCGATGGACTCACGTTGAAGAAGAACAGCTTGGATTATGGGACCTGCAGGAAGAGCGATTCTCTCGATGAGAACTTGGTGGAAGAGAGTAACGGCTGCGACGAAGGGGAAAGTGAAGAGGAAGGGAGGGGAATGGATGAGGAACAGACTCCCTTGGAGGAAGTGACTGGAGCCATCCGGAAGAAAGCTGTCAAGTTCCTGGCGACCAGGGACTACGAAATACAGTTGCCGGAATTCTTTTTCGAGGGTGCTGCTGTAAAAATTAGTCCCAAGGAAGTGGACGAGACCGGAGCCTTGATTAGGGTTGATTTCGGACAGAGGGCTCTAGAGAGTGAGGGAAGGATCTTCAAGAAAATAAGTAAGAAGACGGGATATTGATTGTCGGTTTGACGGTCGTATTAATGTTGTTTGTTGTTTTAGGGAAGTTCATACAGAATAAACTTCTGACCAGCTTCCTGGCGCTGTTGTTGATCATCAAGCTGATCAAGTTGAAGTTCATGTTCGTGATACCGTTCCTGTTCGGAATTGGCACTGCCAAGAAGCTGTTTCTTAAGCTGCTGCTGTTCTTCATTCCTGCGTTCGCGCACGTGTTCAAGCTGTGCTCGAGTTACTATTCCTCGCACACCAAGTACCATCATCATCATCATCAGGTAACGATGCACTCTAAACCTACCATTTATCGCGGATTTTTATCTTGGTTCCTAGTGTAACACGGAAGTGGTTGGATACTGTTCGAAACAAATGAAAATGGTTCTTACGCACACGCGTTCCCTAACTTTCAACTTGTTTTCTATTGTGTGGATAACCCAGATCACGTGTATTGGAAAGCTTGAAATTTCTCTCCACCCCCATGGTGGAGTTGCTTGATAATTTTCTCCGCAATCTGAATAATACTGGCACACCATACAACCGATATCAACAGCCAAAATTGTTCTAATTTTGAGTTACACCGGCATCTAAATTTATTTCTTTTTCGATAAGTATATTTCAACCACGTTCGTATTCTTCATTAATTTTCCAGTATATTCGTTTTTAACCAACTAACTCCATAATGCAATGAAAAGGACAAAATTCTGAAGGTACTAATAAAAATATACATTTGATATATTCGTAAAAATTAAAATTGTCTATATACTCATACTTTCCACTGCTTCCATTAAAATCGCTGTCCTCTTAAGCCACCAATTAAATTCTTTCTCCAACGCACAACCTAGATTTTAAATTGCAGAACCAATTTCACCATAATCTTGCCATTTCAGATCGCACACCACCATCACCACGTTCCAGTCCCAGTTCCGGTCCCAGCCTACTACCCGCACCACCATCACCACCACGAAGACGACCTGGACACCTTCGACTACGCACACCCGCACATCCAATACCGAAAAGACGTGGAAGAGTTGAAAGAATGGGGAATCGAGCCGTACGATGGGCCAGAGGACATTATGGGTGCAGGAGGAATTCCAGTTCGAGGTCAAGGGGTGCTTCAAGCACCGTATCCAGGTCCAGGATATCCTCCAGGAGGATACGGTGGCCCACAGTACGCGCCGAACGCTCCACAAATAACGCCCACGTTCCCGGACAAGCGTCCTCTATCGGCCCACAATCTAGCCTATTCAGCCTACGTCGACAACAATCGCCGGCAAGTGGTCCAACCTGCCAGTCCAGTCGTCAGCAACCCTAACAATCCGATTGTCAATGTTCCTGTGAGCCCAGTGAACCCTAACAGCATCGTCTCGTCTGCACCGCCAGTCGCCAACACCGTGAAAAACTCTTACGGTGTTTTCGCCCAGAACACAAGACAGATTTCCGCGAAGAGCAGCCAGCTGGAAGCGAAACCGGGCGTCGCGACGCCGAGACAAGACGAGTTCTACGGGCCGATAGTGAACAGGCTCGAGGAGATCTTCAAGCAGCTGAGATTCTTCGAGGAAACCTGCCGGGAGAGGCTCATCTGCAGCATGTACAAGAACCCGGCCGTCTACTCGCCGCACAGCAATCTCGTGTCGAACGAACTCTCCAGGTAAGGAAGACGCAATTAGTCGGTTAATCGCGGGCGAGAACGGTGCGGAGATTGTTTATGACTGATGGAATTAGGTGACATTGTCGGCCGAGTGGACGACGGCGATTTCGAGGTCGGGGACGACCGTGAGCCACATTTTTACGCTCCGATTTACGAAAGTGGATGATAGACGACCGGCCGCCATTTCGGGCTCTTTTTATTCAGCCTGTGATCGGAATTTGTAGTTCGTCATTAATATTCCGGATAAACATCTAACGTCCACGTATTCCGTAAAACTATAAAATCTGGAGTCCATCCACCGTGCAAGAAACTTTAGTGTTGTACAGCTAACAATTTAGAAAAAGATGGGTAAAAGTAGGTGAAAAGATTGAACTGTCCAGCGCACGATTATGAAATTGCATACGGCTGGCGGAACATGCTGTGTTGATTACTTAACGGGAAGTATATGTCTGTTCCGAAAGTTAGTCACCATTCTCCGACTTTAATTGCAAATCTCGTCGGATTTCTTCATTTGCTTCTTACCCAGTGAAAACGCGAACGCCTGCGCACTAAAACTTCTGACGAAGCAGTTTTTGTTTCGGAAAGATATTGCTCGCCTGTTTAGCATGCAACTGTGCCAGCCGATCGAAGTAATTATGCAGATCGCATTGTACGTGAATTTTGATCACCTGGCCAATGAAACAAATTTTTGTTTATACAAAACCCTTGCTAGAGACAGAAAAATCGATGAACTATTAATTTCCATATCGGCCAAAAATATTCTCCGGCTAATTAGCATGCAACGACGGTGCCAATCGATCGAATCGATGATATAGCAAGCAACGTGCTCGAATTTCGATCGGCTCGTCCGTCGATCGCGAAGAGAAAGGTGGCCGCCGCCCCGAATCTCTCGAATCGGAACGTCGAATCGCGTTTCACGCGGTCCTGTCTCTCTTACCATGTCCAGTTCCTTCCACGAGCGTCTGTTCACGGTCAACAATGCTCGCGATCGCGGATCACGCTGGTCTACCATCCTACTATCGTTAGTTCCGCCAGGAAGCGAATCCGCGGCCCCCTCGTTTCCGTTTAAACGCGCAGAAGAAGATATCAGCCAATTAGCGTCGCGCTAAATGGCGAAAGTGACACTAATATGACAGCCACGTTGCAAAACACCGAGCGAATCGGGTCAGAGAGTTTTCTGGGACGATTATCGATCGATTTTCGCGCGCGGGAGTGTTTGTCGAACGGGCCTTTTAACATTTAACATTTTTGCCGTTTCCTTCTTCCAGAGACCCGCAGGAGCTGAAACAAGCTTCCGGAACCGACAGCTCGTCCAGCCAGAAGTTCCACAGATACGTGAACGCTGCGAGATTGGGTCAAGACGGCGGCGATTGCCTGAGAATGTACCCGTGTCACATAAACACCGAGTAAACCTGACCAGGATTTTTGTCAACGGAAGAAAAACGGAGAAACCAGGCGTTCGAGTCTCCTCTGCCGGGCGTTCAAGTCTCCGGCACGAGCCTAAGTGGTCCACTAGACGTAATCGCCCTGTTCAGACTGAGACTTCGGAATCACGGCCAGAAACTCGCGACATGTGGAATTCCTGATGCTGATGGGCTTCTGATAATTCTGCGTGCGACTTTCTGGCGTTCTACATAATAATGAGCAGTTTGTTCGTATCTTTTAAGTTTGGGATCACTTTCCTGGAAGTAGACATTAATTGGCGAGATAATATCATGGATTATTCCTTGATCTCCGTAACCTTGATTCATAAAGAATTCTGTGGCTCCCGGGCTACAGATTTTTTCGTGAAATCTGGTACTTATGGTTCGAGGAATTTCTCTTCGATTTTACAACGATAGGAATTGCTACGTCAATTTTTTAAGTGATCACAAACTTTGTGTTAAGACATTGCGAAAATACGAACGAAGTGCTCTGTGTGTTCCTCGCGAGCGAATCTTGTTACTCTTTTCAAATTGTGTAGAATGTAAAACCGTGTTAGATCGAATGAGAAGGATAGAGTCTCTCTCTTCGATTTAATGTTAATCGTTATTGTTACGGATATAATTCTGATTTATTAGATTTTATATATACGGGATACACGAAGTCCAAATCTTGTTACTCTTTTGAAACATTGTACTTACATGTTTTAGGCTCGATTTATTAAGATCGAAGCTCGGAGATCATTCCGAGAAGCGTTTTCTGATAAAGCGTCAATGCTGATTGACGCCTTGTCAGAAAAATCACCGGAACGCTAGTCTAATGCTGTGCTATCGTTGCGTTAGGCTAGTGCCTTATTATTATAAGGGACTTATAATTATAAGGGACTTATTAGTCCCCCCGGTTCTGCGATGGAAGTGATATATTTATAATTTCTTCGTGTTTCTTGGAACGCTGTTGATGACTTGTAACAGTTTCAAGTGTACATTTGAGTGTGAGGATATTGTGAATCGAAATAATACGTTGTTGGTTCTCGTATCTCAGTGTTTGCGTTCTTGAACGTTAGTTGTAAGGATCTATTTATTTTTAACCATTATTTACTGATACGTTCTCGGGTGCCATACCCAGTTGATTGTTACACTTCACGGTGTAACTACGAAAAGGTAGGTTTACTGTACAAAGAAATGCTTCGGTGTACGCTACCTCGAATTCACAATGTATAATACTGTTTCGTACATAATAAATCATGTGAAAAGTGAAATTTTGTGGTATCATCTCCCACAGTAATTAAACATTGCTCAATATATAGTCGACAAAAGAAAAATGGTTTCAACGATACAGACATTTTCCTTTCTAGATCACACTTTTCCCTTTCTATAAGAATAAATAATCAAACAAAAAACGATAACTTCTCAATTCTAGGATCACTATATAGACTTTTCGCTTTCTGTAATGTTAAATAAACAAATTGATAAAGACTCAATTGCTACTGAATGAAAACATTAATTTCTCAACTGGAATTTCTTTCTCTTTTTGCAATATTAAATAATTAAACCAGTATGCACTTAATTACTATTCTATGAAAAAATAATTTCCCAAATTCCATTTCCAAAAATACAAACTATTGAATAAGTTTTATCGTCGGTTACGTCGCCGAACCATTCCGGCAAATTTAAAAGCGATTTCCATTCGATTTCACACAACTCCGGGAACATACTCGTCGAGGATAAGAGTCCACCTCTATTTTATCGACTGCGGAATCATGGCAATTCCCGCAAAGAACTCGTTCTCTCAGAAGATCAAAGCGCTGCAGCCATTCCTGATCGGAGGGTATCATCGGAGACACCTTATGCAAGCCCCATGATTCCGAATCACTTTCTATCAAGTTTCTAATGGCAACCGTTATTCTCCTTTCATAGACCATTCTTACTTTCATCTATTCTCCTCTCACGATCGAACAATTTCACTTGTTCCTCGATTTTCACGCTGTGGATCGTGTTTTTCGAAGAGGTTCGCCCGATAAATCGAGTTCGACCGGCTTCGACGAAGGGGAACGATCGACTGACAGCGAAAATCGTCCAAAGACGTCATCGAACGCTAGATCGCGCGCGGAACCGGAAACGGGAGGGACGTCGAAACCAAAATTGTCTCACAGGGACGGCTCGTAAAGCCGTGAAAACATCGGCACCCTAGATAATGAGGCTTTCTTCTTTCCTTTCAGCCGGCCACACGTCCCTGATCAAAATTCATCGGCCGTACGTGGCTCCCATCGGCTATAAAACCGGGTTGTCTTCGTTCGAGCCGGCATTCGGTGTTTAGCCTCGCAAATCGATCGGTACCGCCATGAAGTTTCTTACTGTCGTTGCGTCCATTGCACTTCTGGCCGTCGTCGCGGTCGCCCAGAACACAGAGACCACGGCCGAGGCCCTTCGAAACATTTATCACAGGTGAGATTCGGGAAACAATCGAAGTTTTTAATCAGATCTTCACACAGTTACATCTTCAAAAAGTTATACTCATGTTCAGAAAGCTATCGGTCTAAAAATAAAGCAAGAATATTAAAGTCAACTCTGTTTTATTCATTGATTCGTTTCTGTAAGAGTTAGGCTCTTGGACTGTTTAAAACTTCAGCTTTTACGCTTCAGAATTTTAACTTGAAAAATTGTAACACTACGAATATTAATATTGAGATAATGATTGAAATGCAGACTGGTAGTATTAGGATTAGAAACGAGAAATAATAAGGGCGCTAACATCAGTGAACTCCAACGCAACTGCATAAAAATAATTGATCTGCTCGAGTCCACAATTCGTCTCAGAAAGATAAATAAATGAATTTCCAGATGCGTGGACAACGAGTCAATGTTGTCCTGCGTGAAACCGAAGGTCCTCGCCTACCTGAGCAACGCTGTGAAACAAGATAGGATCGCAATCACGGAGGATCTATCAGTGGTGAAGTCCCGAGACATGCCCGAGGAAAACAGCGAAGAGTACTATCCCTCTCAATACGACTCCGTGGACCCAGCCAGGAAGGAACTCCTCAGGTCCATGATGCTGGAGAAGTTGGACGCTTTCATCTCCAGTCATCACTTGGAGGCTAAACTGCCTGAAGCCATCGTAGGCTCTAACATTGTGCCTAGATCCCTGGTGGACAACATGCCGAGGAGCTTGACCATTCCCTTGGCAGACTCCTCCAACGGTCAAGGTAGGCAAATGATCTAAAAGTCATCCCCAAGAACCCCAAAGCTAGAAGAAGTTAACCTTTGAGAACTCCAAAGTTAGAAATAGGAGGTTTATTTCTGTGAATCTCAAAACTAGAAATTTTTTAGCTTCCCAAAGCTAGAAATAAGAGATTAATTGGCTCCGATCATTTTCCCAGGCCGTGGATTCGTCAAGAAGGTAATGATCCCGTTCCTGCTGGGTCTGAAGTTCAAGGCCACGGCTTTAGTACCCCTGGCGCTGGCTCTGATCGCTCTGAAGACCTGGAAGGCCCTGACCCTGGGTCTGCTGTCCATGGTGCTCAGCGGAGCGATGATGATCTTCAAGCTGACCAAGCCGAAAGTCGCCTACGAGGTGGTTCACTATGGTCACCCGCCTGTGGAGCATCCTCCCCACTGGGACACAGCACCCCATGGACCATACCGAGCCTACAGGAAGTAGGCTAGCCCCTCATCACCCCCTAGATCGCTCTATTTAATATTTATTCGCGCTGATTTATTTATAATAAAACTTCTTACCTGGTCTCACGAAACCTTGTCTCTGTTACCAAACGAAAAACGACGTTGCCCGTCGGAAAACATGCGCACAGCACTTTCCCTTTTCTTTATTTGCCTACGCGACGGGAATCGCTGGTCGATCGAGACCTCGAAACAGGGTCGATCGTTGTTTGGAATCGCGACGCGGTAAAAGTAGACGATACGACGGCGATTTCTTTGAAAGCTGCACGATTTCTTTCGAACGGTTAACACACGGAATCGAGAATGGTTTCGATGGTTGTCCTCGCGACTTTCGTGCGAGTAATGGGACGCAGGCCGTGGGAGGGAAATTCGTGAAAATCGTCGTGGCAGCGAGTCACGCCGGTCGTGTTCCAGAGGCGACACCGATCGACGCGTACTACGGCCTGAATGTTTATGCAAACTCGACCCGAAATTCCAATTACCGTTCTGCTTCATTGTTACGGGCGGCAGGAAGTCGGGCAGAGCAGACCGAGGAGGACTCTAGTCGCGAGCATTCTCGCACGAGAAACCCGCACGCGACTAGCATCGGCGATCACGCGCGAGGAAAACCGGCGGACGCGTGGTCAAACTAATTAATTATGGGAGGGTGTAGCGGTCCCTTGCGTTGCCGATCGCTTTGATCTATGGGAATGATTGCTGACGCAGTTTGTGACACATGTCACTCGTCCAGTGAGTGGTTGTGTTATTAACACCACGTAATGCAATTTATTTACAATCAGTAATGCAAAAAATTGATTTTGATGAATTTTATAAAACAGTGATTAATACATAGAGAGTTGAAGTAGTTGTTATTAGATTGCGGAAAGATTGAAACAATTAAAGAATATCGAGATATTTTCAAATTTTCTTAATTTTGGAAGGTACAAAGAAATTTTTCTTCTTCTCAGAAGGGGTTAACCTAATTTTTATTCACGTGGAAGTAGCAACATGATTTACTCATTCGAGTTAGCAATAATTCTCTGTAATTCAACAGCAATAGAAAATATGCCATTTGAACCAAAATGATTCTAAACAGCCTTAAAGAGGAATGCGTTTAAAACGGAAAGTAAATGAACCGTTAATAACTGCGTTTGGCCGTAATTAAGGAAATAAAAAGAGAATGGAAGATTGAGCAATCGTCCTGAACACCAAACGAGAAAATAAAAGCTCGAATCGAAGATCGGCCTGTACAGTATGCATGATCGATGGTCACTGATGTCTCGAAGAAATGATTTGCCTGGCGCACCTGTCGAAGGGTGGCTCCAATCGGCCATTTTGACGCGTGCAGGTATTAACGGAGCAGACGTGTGGAAAGTGTCGTGTTCGTGGCGTGAATGAACGATAGATTCCAATGCCAATGTTACGGTGCCCATTCGTGACAAGGATCAAGGGTCTACTCTTACTCCGTCGCGATCGACTTCCGCTTTTGCTTGTCTCCGATGCTGTAAGATGGCCCGACGAAATATTTGAAAGTTTCGTGGTGCCAGCTGATTGCGTGATGTGATTGTTTTATTGGGGACCGTGATCGGGGTCAACGGAGTAATGGGCATTTTAATATGTCAGGCTAGACGCATTAAAACTTCAACCCCCTTTCCCTAATTCGGTACACTCGGATTCCTCCGCAACACGTGCTGCCTGATGAATCACTGACACAACTTGCGCAATCCTTTATTTTTCTATTATTTAGGCTGTTACAACCATTCGAATCGGACGCCGTTTAATCTTCACGCTTTTCCATAACCTGCCCTTCCTTCCTTAATTACCAACCTTCCTTCATTTTTCAAATTCAATTTCTTCCTTCGTGTCAAATTGGCTGAATGGTAAAATATCACTTCTTTACAAATGGAAACTGGGTGGGTTGAGATAAGTTGTAATAATTATTCGGATAGTTTACAAATTGTATACAATCAAACTAATATTTTTCAAAGCAGAATGGCTTCACACAAGAATTGTATATAACTTCAAACTTGATATTATAATTTATACACTGTACATGTAAATAACGAAATACAATTGTGCAAATTTTCTCTTGCTCATGGATGTGCGAATTTCTGCTTCTGTTGTGCATACACGAATGGCATATACGCCTTTAGAAAAATACAAAAATTCCGAGCATTGTTCGGAATTATCAAAAACTGATTACCCTCGAAGATTCACTTCCTGGGTGAAGCCAGACCCACCGACAGCCGAACGAATATTAATAGGCCTCGGACAACCGTGTCGACAAAAATAAATTCCACAGGCGAATTGCAGCCGGAAATTGGTGTCGTGCTAGTAGAAAGCAAACTGTCGCTCATTAATATCGAAAGATGATCGCGTTTCGCGGCCATGCGTCTCTAAATACAAGTGACCCGTAGCACAGCTCGCAGAAAACCTTTCTTTCCTCGGCCGATTCGCTGATCCTCGCGACCTGTTGCGCAGTCCGGTCACGATCGTGTCGAGGCCTCGATAATCGAACACCATACTGAACGAAAAGAAAATTCGTGGCCGGATGGAAGTGGGGGCGGGCTCGTTCGTTTGCTCCGCTACGCGTACGGAACGCACGACGATCCGACGACGATATGGGGGCCCCGTATAAATAGCCTGTAGCCCAACCCATTGGCATCAGTCGTATCCAGGCAATTGTCCTCGAGCTAGAACCAGCCTTCCTCAGGGTACAATACGAGCCGACCTCCTCCGCAACCATGAAGCTGTTCGTCTTGTGCGCCGTGTTCGCCCTGGCAGCCGCCCAGCCGGCCAAGAACGATCTGTGGAAAGGCAGCAACATGGACCAGATGGTCGACCAGACCAAGATCGAATGCGCCCAGAAGAACGACGAGGTCTCCTGCATGAAGTTCAAGGTCCTCAACATGCTCGACCAACTGTTCCGCAAAGACAGCTTCAAGGTACTCCTCTCACCCCTCTGGATCCTTCAACGAAAGCTTTCGTTAATCGTCAATCTAGATTCACTTTTACTCTCACGATCTTAATTATAACACCTGCTCGCGATATTGGGGTTTGAATTGACCTAGCATAGACTACTTGGGGAGTTAAAATTAAGCTAGACACCTGAAAGATTTGCTGATACCTCCACTGTGGAGCCAGCAAGCCTAACAGGATGGTGAAACATGGTCCTAAAATACATCTAGTTCTTGACGGTTAACACACACCTAACACAGACTTAGTCCAACTTCATCAGAAGCTTGAATCCCCCTCTTCAGACCCAGATTCCTAATGAACAATGGAATTCTTCGGCACCTATAGCATCCTTGATCCTATAACAAATTGACTCCTTTAATAATTGTATGATCTCTTCAGGTTTCCGAGACGGTGGAAGTGACTCGCAACTCGTATCCAGTCGAAGAGGTATCAGGCCGCAGCGAGGGCTCCTTCCTGGACAACGTACAGAGCTATCTGTCCTCCCACGACGTGACCTTCAAACTGCCCCTGGACTCCTCGGTAAAAGTTAGCGCCCGGAACATCGACGACGATCACCTGAGCTTCGACGTGAAATTTGGCCAAGGTCGCGCCGTCGAGGAGGCTCGCAAGTCCAAGCTGAAGAAGGTGGTCATCCCCATCTTGGTGTTCGTCCTCCTCAAGGCCATGACCCTCATCCCCCTCGCCATCGGTGTTCTCGGTCTGAAAGCCTGGAACGCTCTTCAACTGTCCTTCTTCAGTTTCATCGTTTCCGTCGGAATGGCGATCTTCCAGCTGTGCAAAAAGATTGCTGCCGACGGCCACGGAGCCGCGCTCTCTGCCCACGGACCCTGGGAGTACCAGGCCCAGTACAGGTCCTTCCAGGACGAGCAACCTTCGACGCAGTACGCGCAGGAACTCGCGTACTCCGCACACGCACAGTCGTAAAACGATCCGAGCAACTAGCCCCGACTTTTGTAAAATACCTGTCTTCCTACTCTCCTCTGTACGCTTTATTTAATAAATTATTCTTTGCAATCTAAACCTGGCTGGTCTCGTTACTCTACGATTTGTTTAATTCCTCGTTAGAGTGGTTTCACTTGAACCGAAGAACGAGGAGGCAGTGGAATGATAGAATAGTTCACGGGACTAGCAACTGTTTAGAAAATTCGTACAATTTTTATGTTCATGTTGATGCTGAAAGAGAAGACTGCAAAGTTAGAGTCGTTCTTAATTTTGATGACTGTGACTTCACTTCGTTAGAAACGTAAGCGATTCTTCTGGGTAGCAGGATTCTATCAGTACAAAAAATCCTTCGGCTGTTATTTACCGTGGGACGTCCATACTGTTTTATATCTTTTTGACAGCGATCGGGAAAAATGATTAGAAAATATTTAAATGCTTTCACGGGCCACAAAATCAAATAATTTTTACTTTAGATGTACACTCTTTGATAAAACATATTAAAAAGTGGTAGTTGTAATATATCTTCTGGTGGTAACCTATTGAAAAATAATAATAATGAAAATTCATGTACGTACATTAAATATGTACTCCTCGATGAGCCTCATTTAGAAGATAATTAAACCTGTTACGACTCAGAGATTTTTCAATTAATCGGAAAAGGGTGGGATGTAATTTAATGACAGATGTTTGTATATTAAGGTAATTTCCCCGCGTGTATTAGCGTCTAAGGCAGGAATCGATGGCACTTAACAGCAATCGCGTACTCTATAAACATAACCGTATCGTTAATCGCGTAAGATATTTTATCCGTTATCAGGATAAACGTTAATACCGTGGTGCTCGAATCCTCTTCCGTAATTGACACAATCTGTGCCCTTGGTCGATTAATTATAAAAAGTCCACGGGAAAAGACCGCGAGATCCTCGACGATTTTAGTTGTAGAAGGAGACCTGAAGTCCGGTTCTGCAAGGAGATTATGCCCGATAATGATCAGACGCGACTACTTCGCGCCGACCGGAAGTACTGCTTTGTCTCTCGGTACTCCTTGGCTCTTGCAAAATGGGAATCCAGTTTCGTACTTTCCCTTTTTTTTTGTGCTCTTTATGAATTACAAGCACGATGTTCTTTCGGACATCAAGTGGACTGTCTGGTGTTACGAGAACTGTCGAAATGGAGGACCTTCAGCTCATCTTCATGTGGAATAAAAATTTTCTACGATAGTTGGTCTGAGAGGAGTAAGAGTTCAGTAGAAATTTATTTCTCCACTTTCTAATTATTTGCGAATAAAATTATAATGGTCTTCTGACGTTTTCACTGTTTTGCGTTTCACCTACTCACTTCCTTTTCATAAATGCATAGAATCTGCAGGCTATTCATAACCATTTCCTAACGTACGTTATAATTAAGTATTTTTTACATTTTGTATAATTTATTTAGATTTTTTAAGAATCAACATGTTTTCAATCAACGTGTTTTTAATAATTGTGTACTGCTCTTATGATATGCCAATGAGCTGGTGATTTAGAGTTTCTTCTTTAAATTTCCGTTATTTTGTCAATTACTTTTTTACAGTGTTTATTGTAGGTTGAACACTGGCCACATTCAAGACGAATCACATACGGCTTGTCTCATTCAGATGACTGGAACGGACATAATAAATCAATGCGCCTGATTGGACAGGTACGTCGCGTCGGGACATGACTCGCGTACTTATTTATAACTCTGTCAACTTTCAATAAAACGTCTTGTAAAAATTCGTACTATCGCTTCAAACATGTGCACATATATGTGGAAAACTTTAGCTGACTAGGATCGATCGTTTCCCTTAAATTAATTCTAAAATTGTACTACTCGCGATTTGTTTTGTATTCAAATATATGGAGGTGAAGTATTAAATTTGAAAAGGAACTTTGAAAGGATTTTCGTAACTCATTTTACATTTTGTTCCCTTATCAGCTGCTAATAAATAGTTGCAACAAATATGGGAGTTTCTATCATCATAAATATAAATATTTAATATTGATACGAAGATATCGTTGCTGTTTTTTTCGGAAAAATTTGCAGCAGCAAATAGTGAATTTATAATTTTACATTTCATGAGATGCGTATATTATATTTCAAGTGATCTTTAACAAAATAACACAAATGCACAAATGCTCTTATCACACTCTAAGGAAGCCAAAGAGTTGAATGAAGCTTTGCCAGCTACTTTACCACGCTAAGTTTCACTAAGAATGTTCTAATTAGAGTTTAGTTCAAACAGAATCCCCTCGAACGATACGTAAAACCAACAAGAACTCGCGAAAGTCCACTGTTCACTAAAAAATCGCCGCAAATCCAAAACCTTGGAGAACTCGCCCAAAAGTCTCATCGCTGAAAGCCAAGGACGAAAAATGCGAACTCGAAGAATTGAGCAGGCAGATTAAAATTCCGCGTAATTGCCAGGTGGTCGAAAGAACCCCAAATACGCGATACCGTTCGGCCGGGTCCGTACAACGAGAACGGTTATCCGTTCTCCAAACCGTGGTTCGTAGAAGGCTATAGGCGGCCTAGAGCCACGAGGCCTATCGTCGTTAGAACGGACGCCAAGTAAGAGCAGAGAGAAAGAGAGGAGAGTCGTTTCGTCCGTCTGTTCTGTTCTGTTCTCTTGCGGGGCGAGTTCCGTTTCCCGTGGCTTCTCTCGCATGCCATCGTGTACGTTGTACGCGACGTACGCATCGGTCCGCGTACGTACCAACGTATATACACGCATCTACACGGTTTCGGGCGCGTGCACGCACGTACCCAGACACCCGGCTGGAGGGGGGCTGCGAGAGGGAAGGTGGAGAGAAGCGTGTCGGTGCTCTATGTGCCAGTGAAATTTGAATAATTTTCCTTCGATCGTCGATTCCCGGCATGCGCGACCGAATAACATAGATTCGCGGGGGGCAAATTAAATAAAAGGGGCGGGCCACTCCTCCGTCAGTCGCAGTTCGATCGCCGATCGCTCGCTCGCACACGCACGGGTGATCGATCATCGCTTCATCATTCGTTTCTTTTCCTTCGAACTCTCAATCACCGTTTGTTAACGCGAGCCGGCCAGGTGTACGACAAGGATTAAACAAACCAGTCGGAAAAGATGAGGACGTTTCTACCGATAGCTGTTATCCTGATCGCAGGAAGCTCCATGGCCAGCCAGGACTTCCTCTCCAAGTCCCTGAACGACTGCATCGCCGCGGACTCCTGGACGTCCTGCCTGAAACACGAAGTGCTTGGATACTTGGACGAGAAACTCGGGACCAATACGGAGGCTCGATCTTTGGATACCGTTGATGAAGCAATCGTCGCCAGGACCTTCAAGTATCTGAAGAGTTTTGACTATAGCGTCGATGTACCCTTCGTGGATGCTAGTCTCAAGTATAGGCCCAGCAGAAGCCTCGCCGATCTCGATGTCGAGTTCAAGGGGAACGAAGTCGCCACTAGTCAGGCCAGAGGAATTCTCAAGAAGAAGCTGCTGCTGCCTATTCTGTTACTGTTGAAGCTCAAGATGAAGGCGCTCATGCCTATTCTGGTCGCTATCGTTGGACTCAAGGCTATGAAGGCGCTTGTGTTGTCCAAGCTCGCTATTCTTCTGGTGATCGGGTTCATCGCCGTGCAGTTCTTCAAGAAGGGTGGAATGATGATGCCGATGGGTACGTAATTAGACTGGTTTCAGTACTTTTATGGTGGTAGTTGAAGGTTAGGTTACTCCATTTTAACTGGCAGGTCAGGGTATATGGAAAGTTATGATTTCAACGGGTAGTTTGTAGTTGGAAATAGTTTCAGTAGGGGGTAGTTGCAGACGAAACATCTTGTACATCGTCTCAAAGATGTCACTGACAAAATTGCTGAAACTGTTCCTCAAGTTTCAATATTCTTCGTTGAAATTGATTTCACTGGTTATATTGTTCCATGTGTGCCATTATTTTACAATCGAGATTATAGTTCCAGCGTAAAATATAAGTTCTACCTTCAACAAAAAATGTATATCCCCATTATTGAACAACAAATTTGATCTTTGAACGTCTACAATACTAGTAAAAATCATAAAGAATATTTACGTTCACAATTCAGCTAACTTAGACTCAGCAAACCGTATGAAATTTCAATAAACTTTCGCTCGTACCTGGCGACTTCAACGCCCGGTGAAGCGCCATGTTTACGCGGGGCTGTGGCGGGCGATTTGAATCGGCGGGGTAGTAAGACGGTTGCATTAACCGGTGAGAAAAAGTGAAAATAGTGAAACTTGTCGCAGGAATGTCAATGGAACCGGCTGGATCATACGGAGCTCCACCTTTGGCCTCGACGACGTCGAGCTACGACCCGGCAGCCACGTGGGACGGAAACGGGCCATACTCCCGCGTGTGGACGCCGACGAACGGTGTGGATGCCCAGAACCTGGCATACTCTTACTATGCACCTGGCAGCAGCTCTGGCTCGTACAGCTCTTCTTCTTCGTCGTCCTCTTCGTCGTCGGGCAACTCGGCCAGCTCCTCGAACTATTAAAGAGCTCTTCGAACTACTTCACCCTCCCCCGGTTAACCCATTTGCATCGTAAGGAAGAATGAAATGTCCTTGTCGCAACTTTTTATTTATTCTGTTTAAGAAGAACAATTTAATAAGAAACATCACGTTTCAGTAATTTGTACACCTACCTGTTGTGTACAATATTGCCAGTATATGTGCGCTCTGGTGATAGTGACCAGGAGAAGCGTGCATGCACGATACTGATGCAAATGGGTTAATGTATGTTCTCTGTAACCACCAGTTGATCGACGTTCGATCCAGAGCCGGAGCCCCACGTGGACACGACCAAAGAAACGCACGCCAAATAACCAATGATCCTTACCACGATCGTCGATCATCGATGGTCGATCGAACGAAGACTGCGAGTATGGTCCCCGTCAATATGATGGAGGCTGGTTTCATCCCCTCGTCGAGAAACTGGATCAAAGATCGGTTTTTTTTTTATTCGTTTCTCGAGATCCTTTGATTAGGAATGTCGACGAGAGGGTGGAATTGTAAGACGTTATGCTTCATTCTACGACCCCCGTGTACGTGTCGAAGGGTAATCAATATCTTGTCATGATCGAGGAGGACACCTGGCTTGATTGACCATGAAGAAGAGCTGATTCTGAGCCTCGAGTGTGCTGTTGTTGTTTGAAAAGGACGAGATCGCCTCCTCGGCGAGTCTCGGAATTATTTATTTGCTCGCGCGACACGATTATTTATTATCTCCCTCGCATTTGTTAATAAACACATCTATGTAATGAACCTGTTGTCTGATCCTTCGTTCACCCACTATGATTAGGATATACGATTTCATGCAGAATTTCTTTTGAACGAAATTTTACACAAAATGTTCCAGCAATAAAAAGTGAATTCACTTTGAATATAAAAATATTTTCTTGAATGATAATCCAACTAGTTGCATTTTTCCAATTGTTTTACTTGACGCCTGAAGACAGAGAATTTACTCACAGATTAATGAAGTACTAATCAAAAAACGGTAGCAATTATTTCATAGAAAAATATTAATTGGGAACCGTTTTGGATCGAAAAGAAATTAAAAATAGGAACCAGAGGTTTTCTACAATTTAGTAAATTGTTTTTTATGCTAGTGTATTTGTAAATTGTTTTTGTAGAATTAGGACTGCAATTTTCTCAAAATTAATTGATTGACAATAGAAGGTAACCAGTGATCGCAGGCTTGAATTAATCTGATCCAGATTCAGCGGTGGATTCAAGCGCCAGATAGTATGCCACACTTCCTACAATGAAGCATGACTCGTCATCAAGCATAGATCACATGCATACCATATTTTATTCTTTCATAATTACATGCACATCTGAATCAATGAATACATAATCACATTTCACCATGAATTAATATTCTTTTGTATAAATAAATAAATAAAGTGGGCATTCATAATATCACAACTTTGATTTTCATGTTAAAGATTTGTATATTGATTTCTAAGATTGTTGCAAATCTTTCGACAGGTGTGAAAAAAAAGGTTGAAGTGATAAAAGTAACAAATTAATTTTTTATGAAAAATTGGTGGCATCACCGACGGCGAATTCGAAATAGTACAGGTCTCTTCAGTACCTCACCTGTTCCTTAGCAGGTAACTCACCTGAGACCTCGAAGTAACCTTCGCGTGGTTCGGGCACCTGCCTAAGATGGCGCCAGCTCTTTATCTTGAAAATTCAAAGTCTTATCAATAGGCATTCACCTCGAAACAACAACAATCTTAAATATCACAATTTGCATGTGCAATCCATCATACAGTCTATTCTTTCCTTCAAGAATAACCTGTTTCATCCTTAAAAAATACAAGCTACATTTACATTCAATTCTTCCTCAATAAATTCACGCATTCTCACCTTGAAGACAGTATACAATCTTTATCAAACAACATTTCTAATCAAAAGATACAGAATATTCATCAGGCAAGTACAGTTCTTATTTCAAGCACCATTCATTCAATGTTGCAGTCGATTTTCCATCAAAACTGACAACGACAAATTACTTTCTACACTTTCACAGTGACAAAAGAGAAAGACACTGCCCACTGCGAAAACGAAGTAGCGAATGAATTAAAATTTCACTAGAGCCTGGACACCCTTGTTTGCCAGGCCCCATAAAATCGAAGGACCCTCTAGGAAACAGACGCCAAAAGGGATCCGGGCTTCACGGGCCACCGTTGTAACAAAGGGATGGCTGTAATCTGCCATTTTCCGGCTTTACATAACCCTTCTTCGGGACAACCCTTCCGTCGTGTGTCTTTAACGACGCACAGCGCGAACCTCTCTTTCACCCGAGGGGGTAACAACAACCCTTTCTCTCCTTTCCCTCGGAGCGTATACGAAAAAACCACACTGACCAGAAAACGCAGTAAAAGTTTATGGCTCCGGCGCGGCCCAGGTAACGTTCCTCTCGAGTGTCGAGTACCGGATCCGAAAGGATTTCGAGGGGACTATAGTCGCGCGAGCAACGTAATCCTGCGCGTTGTACAGGAAAATCGACATAATCCGCCTTAAGCCCTATCCCTTTTCACCACTTGACCGCAGGATCGGCGTCCCCGCTGGAATAAACTCGTCGTAAACGGGCCGAGAGTGAAAAGCCCTTCCGTTCCGGGCTGTTTAATCGTTCCGCGGCAAATTAAGTCATTCTCGCAACGAGCCCGGGGAATTTCTGGGACGAAATGTGCCCCACTATGCCCCGCCTCTACCCATAAATCACAGACTCATGTAAATCTCCTGCCGTAAAACCTAAACATCGTAATCAACAATTTAAACTTCCGGAGATCTGGTGTACGCTGTTCCTTCGGCCGGAAATGATTAAATAAAAATTCCCGTGTAGTTTTTAGGATGTGGTAAGATCTTTTAAAGCGGTCTCAGAGCTACTAGAATAGTTATTGAGAGCACCAAGGCGGAATTCGCAGAAGAAACGCGAGATAATAAGTCATTAGGCCGTGAAAAATAGTTCGGACGCTCGGCGACTCAAGGCGGTGGTTCGCGCATTATAAATAATTAAGTACGAAGTTGCTTCCTTTCATAGTTCTGAACCTGTCGGAGGCTTGTTCGCGGTACGAGGATGGTTTTTCATCGGTCGGTCGCGAAAGAAAGGCGCGTTAATAAGTGGTACGTCATTAGTAGGCGAAAACGGGCTCCGGAGACTTCGACGAGTGGATAAGCGCGATCGCCGCGCGGAATTTCAATGTCCTCCGGGAATATTTCTCTGCCGGGCAGAAATTCGCGCTGTTGTTAAACACGGCGAGGCTGCGCGAGGCCGATCGGAGCATCCTCTTTGATTCCCGGCCGCGTTTGATCCGATGGATTTCATATTTTAAGATTTAATAACAGGGCAGGATATCGTTTCGGAGCTTTCTGGCCGCGTTTTAACGAATTCCTTGAGAAAAGACCGGTTCCACCCGTCGGAAGGGAGGACCGGGGGCTCAACCCTTTTTCCAGAAACCGTCTCGGGTTCGCCGCGGCCCCGTTTGTGCCCCCGAATCATCGTCATCATTGTAGGAAGCGGCCGACGCGCCGCGCCAAGGCTTTTTTTCGGGCTGGCGCATTCTCACGGTCCACCGAAGCGAGCCTCTCTCGGTCTTCCTCGTTTCACATTTAACAGGTTTACGATCCAGATTGCGCAACCCGGCTACAAAGCGTTGCTAAATACGAGGGATACCATATTTCCCATATTTATAATAATCGTCGCGGAAAACAAGGCCGCGTACCCGCCGGGAGTCTCGCGATTTACCTACCGGGTTTCGCAGCCGATGCGAGCGGACGCACACGCTCGAGCGTGTAAAGGCGCAAACGTGCAAACGCTTCACGCTTCGGGATGCCGCTCGTACGATAATTTCACGCAACGTGGCCGAGTTTCGAACTGGCGCTGGCGAACGAGGGACGATCGGGCCAATAATATTCATTTCATTCGTCCAGTACTCGTCCTCGTACGCGTTGCAAACAAATTCTAATTTTCAGCATTTCTTAAAACCTGTTCGTTGCGATTGAGAATTTAGTAGGAAACGAATACGCCTCCATTTTAATATTCGTTGAGAATAAATCAACAAAACTGAAGAAACTCTGACTATTATTTTTAGTGCCCGATTCGTTTAATACCAGAGTCTCCGTCTCATTACTCAAACGTGGGACATTGTACGATTAACAGTTTGCCAAAAAAAAAAAAAACGTGGCGCGGAAGCTGGAGTTTCCGCACGAATTCCAGGATCGCGAACGTCACAGCTCATTCGCGGAAGTGTTCGAACGAGGACACGCGTCGATCGAGTAAGAAAGTTCCTGAATCACCCGCGCTTTCTTTCTCCGCTGCCCCCTCCACCCCCCTCCTCCAAGCTGCGATTGCATAACGAGAAATCGATCTTCGTTGCATCGGTGCGAGCGGGTTGCAAGGGGGGAACGATCTACGGCGGCTTGCGGTGCATTGCGCAACGCACGGCGCACACAGCGCTGCGTTCCGTCGGCTCGTCTTTTCTTCGGCGACGGTAGGTGGCCTCTAAGACACGTAGGCCCTCCTCCAATTTGATTTCAATGAAAGCGACGACGAGAGGCGTACCTGCCAGCTCCGATCCGCGCGAACAAGCGGATCCGCTCGAGCGGCGTCTCTCCGCTCCGGCGACATTTAATCGCGCCGCGATATGTGACATTTGACGCTTCCTCGCGCCGGCGAATGAACTGTATCCAAGCGCACTTGCAAAATCGTCTTGAGCAACGGTTTTTTCCTTCCCTCCGGTTGGTTTTTCCCTTCAGCCTCGTTGACATTTGCGAACGTGACGGGCACGACACGTGTACAGAGCTAAGTGGGTCGTCGGTGATCCCAGGCAGATTCGCTTTTTGGGAATCTCTGGGAGAAAATATTTTTTTTTATTTATTTTAATATTGTGTTATGACGGGACAATCTCAGGATGTAAGGGAGGTAATAAAAATTGATGGCAAAATAGAATTATTAGATTATCCGAATGTTGGTACTTTGTGTTTTATTCCTCTCTGGTACCGCCACGTATGCTGTGCAACTATGTATGATACTTATAGTGCAGTCATGGAAAATGGGAGAAGATGTTCCGCAGAAGTAATTTCTTTTTTATTAGAAAGCTATTTGTCACCTATGTAATTGTCTCTTTCCGCGTCAGGAATAGACGTCGAAGGACGCTTACCTCTACGAAGAAAATCATCGACTTATTACTTTGTTAATCACCAGTGTGTTTCTCTGTGACTAAATATTGCGAGGTACTTTCCAGCCTGTAAATCATTTTCGTTGCCTTCAATCTGACGAATTCTTCTAATATTCTCTGTACCGTTGAAATGCTATCTTTGGAATAGTCATTCACTTAAAAACGAACACGTAGCGTCATCTTCGGAATCGAATCGAAAGAAACGAGCCCCATTCATTCAGTAACATTGAAACAACAATTTACACTAGCTCTTACGATTGTAAATAAAAACATTAGCATCGATGCATTTATGAGACATGCGAATTCATGAAATACTAGGAAACACGTATACACCGTGTTAAAAACGAATGGTGTTTACATTTAGCACGAAGGTTCTTCTAGCAAGAAATATTTTCCTTATTTTGGTCTTGTTGAAATAATCTGTAGAACATCTTTATACACTGATGGCATGCGCATATTTATAAAAGACGGACAGACCATTACATTAATCAATATAGTTGTCGTATTTTATATTTTCCACAAGGACTTGCAAAAAATATTCCTCAATCTAATTTCTAAAATACAATGAAGGGACCTTGAATATCCATTACAAGGTTTCTCGCAAGGAAAATTCATCCCCCGTTGCACTCTTAAAAATGCGCACAAGGACTGTCGGTGCATCGCAAGCACAATGCATAAAGTCTGATGGGCAACCGAACGCATCAACTTGTAGCCATGTAGGAGTTGCGCAACGGTCTGACATCAAAGGCGCAGATTTTTTTCTTGATCGAGACGCACCTTCGACGGTGCATCGGGATGACGAAAGGAGGAAGCTGCATCCTTGTGTTACAGATTTCCTTCCGGTTCTGCAACAGCCGCCCGGTTACACCCCTGTTCTCTCCCCTAACCACCGCCATTGCATCTCCCCCACAATGAACCTCCAGTTTTCTACTAGCTTTTTTTAATAGGTCCAACCTCTCCCTCTCTGACTCTCTCTTTCTCTAAAAAAAAAAAAACGAGAGCGCAGCTTGTCGACAGTTCTCGACAAACGAACCAGAGTTTTTCGGTGCATCGAGTGTCCTGTGCATCAGGATCGAGCAAAGAGGGGGGAGTAGGAGGGAGCACAAATGCAGGAAGTTACGCATCCTGTGCGATCGAACCGATCAACTTGGATCACGCTCCGGGCCCTATTATATCGATCCCGACACCAACAAACGGAAGACACTGCGTGATATTTTAATGTTATTTTTAGACGAGCCTTCGCCGGTAATAACAGTCTCCAGGATGTCTTCCGATGATTTAGGCGCGTTTAAAAATTCATCAATGAATATGCAGCGATATTCGCAGCCGCAACGATTAGTATCTTGATAAATTCGATCATTGCGGACTCCACTCCGCGGCTCGATCCGCGATGCGAATCTGCAACTGCGCGCGAAAACCACGAGCGAAGGTACCGATCGGTTTTTGCTGTTCGACGCGAGCTATGAATTTCGATTCGTATAGTTTATTGCTTATTATTCGCTGCGAGCTTGTACGGATTGTTTTCCGTAATAAATATGCAGGAAAAATTCGTTAACACTGAAAAATCTTTAGAAATGAGATAAGAGTATGTCATTCTTTCTTAAATGCGTTGTTTTCCTTGTATTCCACGAATTACATTATTTATACCCTGTAAAAATGCATTCGCGGTGTATTACCAGCCGAGCACAATGTAAATGCAGATATTGGAAGACGAAGCACACGATTCTCGAAGAAAATGTTACTGCATTCCAGAAATACGTCGATTATAAATACACACTTCACTGTGAGTACATTCTGCTGCTCGTATGCAGTTCCCTTTGATGAACTTGACTATCTACCATTGGCTTGAATTATTTCTAGCATTCCTATGCTAATTTTAAAATTGATATCGTAGACGAATGCATAGACATCGTGATGCTCAAGAAAAGAACGGACAAACTATGCGCACGGGGGCTGAAATACTTTTGTCAAGAGCTTCGGCGCATTCTTATTGTCAGTGAAACTTGACACTGCCTCGGTTCTAATTGCCGTTGAAATTACCGTTCCTCCTTCTGTGATAGCCACAGATCATCACAGATGTTCAAGTTGCTGTTCAAGTGTATCAATTTTCCATGGCAGTCTTCCTAGACCGTAATTATGGCATTTGATATATTCGTGGAAAATAGTCTCGTTTATAGTGTTGGTAAGAGTAATGATCGAATTATTATTTGAAAGAAAGTAGTGATATAAGAATGGATTTTTTTCGTGCGGGACAGAATCAAAATTTTTTTAATAATTTGGGGGAAGTGTTTAGTCATCTTTTAGTGGTTGAAGACACTTTTCGAAAATTTCTAGCATCAACTTCATTAGTATAAACTTATTTAAAAAAATGTTTTAATGCTTTGTTGTACTGGTTAAGTCTTTTGATGGAGGACTCGTGATTTATCCACATTCTAGCGATTCATTAAAAAATCACGCTCACATCTTGAATGATTTTTCGCCGCTGAATGAGATCATAAAATCCCGTCCAGTTAACAGTCGCAGTATCCTCCACCTCAGGATCATCAATGGCCAACGATCTCTGTCGAGGTGAGCGCAGGATCATCGGGAATACGAAAAGCTCGTACAGCCAGGAGTGTTCGGTTTGCTACACTGCCGCGGAATCCAAGATAATCGAATCGGGAATCCCGGAAACGGCGAGACGCCTGTGCATACCACGGCCTGGCGTCGATTAACAATTAACCGCTGTCAAATCGATCATCGGGGCCCGCTTTCCTCGGTGCCAGCGCCCGATGCACCGGAGCCGGTGCAAGTGCAACAGGTGCAAGGAAACTCGGTTCGGTGGCCGGTTCGGTCAATTCTTTCTCCGCGAGATCCGATACGCTCGATAACGAGCCCTCTCTCTCTCTCTTTCTCTCTCTCTCTCTCTCTCTCTCTCACTCACCCTCCGAACAGCAGCGGCCGGTCTCGAAGAAAGTGGCGGGCGAACAAGACCGAGGAACAAAAAAAGAACAAAAAGAAAAGAAAGAAGAAACTCTCGAAAGACCAGGATAGAGGGAGCAGGAGAGAAGGAGGAAGAGAGAGACAGGAGGGTAAAAAAAAACGGGAGAAAAGCGCCCTTCGGAGAGACACAGGTAAAAGTGAAATGATGCAAGATCTCCGCGGTTTGACAGCCGCTAACGACTCTATTCTCTCGGCGTTTGTTTCGACGAAGGGTTGCTCGTAAACCCCTGGTCCTCCGGAGAGAGAGAACTCTCGAAATTTCGCCGCCGCAAACGAGAAATCGAAACAATCACACCGATCGGCTCGGACAAACTGTCGACTGTGCCGAGTTTTCCCGGAAAACCGAGCCGGAATAGCACCACGATCGATTTATCTGTGAGGCAGATCGTGCAGAAGGATCAGGATGAAATGAGAAGGTTACATTGTTCTAAAACGTTTGCTTTCGCTGGCCAGGGACCCGTAGAGATCCTTGATTGGCATCGATGCCCCGTCGTTGCGGAAGGACACCGATTTATTTGGCTCACGATCTATGCACGACCTTGCACCGGCCAAGCTGCGGCTGCTGGTTGCAACACGGTGCACCGGAACGCTGCAGTCGGCCTTGCGGCGAAAGGACGGGATGGTCTATAAGTGCCATTTTGTCCGATGCCTTTTCTTTCCGCCTTTCTTTCCTTCTCTTTTAATGAAGTCGACGGCTTTATTGCTTTGTGAGTGGGGGTTATTATAACCACTTGTGATCTGTGTAATATTAATTGTAATCACAATGCAGTAGATGTTCTCCTTTTGTAATCGTCTTGTATGTAGTCAACTTTCATGATTTTGCAATGCGAAGACGTCCGACGATTTGAAATTCATTTAAAAATATTCTCGCTACACAATCCCAAAACGAAAAAAGTAATTTTGATTTTTAACCATTCATCTACCGGTAGCTTTTCAATAGCCGATTTAATAATTGCGCTGTGCCAAAAGGAAGCACGAAAATCTATTGTCGTTTGAAATTATTGTGTAAAATGTACCTGCACATTGTGTGCAGATTAATATTAATTGTAATCACAATGCAGTAGATGTTCTCCTTTTGTAATCGTCTTGTATGCAGTCAACTTTCATGATTTTGCAATGCGAAGACGTCCGGCGATTTGAAATTCATTTAAAAATATTCTCGCTGCATAATCCTACAACGATTTTTAACCATTTATCCACCGGTAGCCTTTCAATAATAACAATTGCGCTGTGCCAAAAGGAAGCATGAAAATCTATTGTCGTTTGAAATTATTGTGTAAAATGTACCTGCACATTGTGTCGTATTATTCGTCCCAAGTACAGGGTTAATTGAAATTACAGTGAGAAATTCACTGAAGAAATTACACCGGAAGATTAGCACAATCGAACGGTCATAGCGCAGCGATTGAGAATTTTGAAAGGATGTTCGATATAGCAATTTTAAGGATCGTGATTTAATTCCTCCGGACGTTCGAGCGGCGATAACGGAGGTCGAGACAGTGTCGATCTCGGGTTTCTCTTTTTCTTCTAGTTCACTTCCGTCCCGGTCCGCGGCGTCGATCCGTGCGATTGCATTCCACGTGGATTTTTCGAGTCGCGCTCGAGAGATCGCGCGAGCTGGCCGCTCGGTTGCGCAATCGATCGCGCCGCGCGGACACTCCGATAAAATATCGGGCTTCGTTAATGGACCGAGATTGATACGCGTCGGCCGACGCCGAGCAATTATCGGAATTTATGATTTTAATCGATGCCCCGCCGCCGCCGTCCCCGTCGCGTCGTTTTAACTAATGAACAACGCGCTCTCGCACACCGGCCGGATGAAATTTATTGAATTTACATCGCCGGCCGCAGGTTCACGTGTCTAAGCGGCTTCATTGTGCTGTTGCTAATTGCTAGAACGGCCTACCGGACGAGATACAACATGTTAAGATCGCGGAAAAATGCGGTCTGAATCGGCAGCCTGTCGCAACGCGTCCTTTATTCATTCGTCCACGTTCACCGGAGAACGAGTGTTCACTTTCACTTTTGTTCGAGGGTTGCGAACTTCCCCATGGCCGATTATTAATGGGGATCAAGTTCGCGCCGCGGGAATACCTCCGGAGGACTGCGTTTTGCTATTATTTTGAAATTTATAATAAATGGCAAACCGGTTCCCGATCGTTCACGGCGTTTTCGAAACCAACGAACGTCCCTTAATTATTTATGGTTAATAAATACTCGGGACTAGTCTTATGGGATAGTAATCTTCTAGACGGCGGGGCTGTCTTGATTTGTTATTAGACGCCACACACACACACACACACGGTCCACGTTTTATTATACTGAGAAATGGCATTATACCTCATTTTCGAGATAGCTCCTGATTTTTCTCGAGCAGCTGCTCAACGTCGCTGTTTGAGGGATCAATGTTCAGCAAAAACTTCTGTGACATGCAAATTAAGACTTTCGATGCATCATTCGACTGTAGACAGATTGTAATTCACTCGGGATTATTTATTTATACGTGCGTTAATCAATTGAGCGATTTTTAATTCTCTTTAGGATGCGCCGGGATCCTTCACGCCTCGGTGCATTCGAAAATAAATGCAATTACGAAACTTCTTCAGCTCGGCTCGATCGCTTGAATTTCATAGCCGTAAACTACACACTTCAGAGTATTTCAGTAAATTTTTCCACAATTTTTTGCCCGCTCCCGCGTGTAGAAACTATACACGCGAAAGAAATACCGCGCCGTTGCAGGACACAATAGAACCAATTATTATTGTTACTTAGCACCGGGTTTTCTATTTCTAACAAAATAATCGTCCACCCGTTAGACATTATACACCGCATCAAGATCCAAAATAGTTTTTGCATCGGTTTCAGCAACAGGATCTGCATTAGAGCAGCGTGCAACCAAAGAAATGGCGGCCAGGAAAAAAATGGCTACCGTTGCTCCGGTATTGCACACGTGCTAGAACAAATGGAAACATGATTGCAAGCGAGAGTGTTAAAGAACCAGTATTATTTAGAAACAACGTGCGCGGGATTCGTGATGAAATGGCTCCGGCGTGTCGATCTAGAAAAACGGATCGAGAATTTTTCTGATATCCAGACTGGTTACCGGGATATTGACTTGTAACCGGTCACAAGTCAATCACTCTCTGTATGAAAAACACCGGGACAAGTTTAAAGATAGATCCGTTCGAGCAGCAGGCGGTTGCCACCGAAACGGCCCCGTTCATCTGCAATTTACGAATCAGCATCGATGAAGAGAGGGCGCGCAATCAGAGTCGTCTAGACGAGAACGACACGGACGATTGGTAGCTACCGGGGAGATCGCCGAGATGGCAACCGGATCAATGGGCGTCGTGTTTGCTAAATGGAATCTGGCCACCCGGGCACGTCTTCTTCTGCAGACCCGACAGAGGACCACCGGTAATGACCATAGGCCTCTCATTGTCACGGTCGATCTGCTCGAAATCATCTCTGACGGTGCTTCCTCTCCGTGAATCCTCCGATGATCACACGTCCGCGGGCCCGCAGCGTTCGCCGTCCTGTCAATCATCAAGAAATACATTAATCCGTTCAAGAATTTTGCGTAACGCGCATTATGGCTCGAGAAATTGTGAGAGTACTCATCAGACTGTGTCTTCAGGAACAAACAAATAAATAAAAGATTTAGTACAAAGACTGTGTCTTCGGGAACAAATAAAAGATAGTTCCTCATCGACAGGAGCTAAATAAAAATTCTCTTCTCCTTCTTCGCCTGCACGGTAAAACTGAACCATTTCCCTGGTGCTTTTCTTCAATAATTAATTGAACTGAATTCTTGAGAGACGCTTTTAAATTAAATTGTTCGAAGAAAGTCTTAACTTAAACGGTCCAAGTAAAGTCTTAAATTAAATTGATTAAGTACAATCTGAAATTAAATTCTCACCCTAAATTCTTCAAATAAATTGCTGAATGAAATTCTTCAAGCGAATTCTCTAAATTCCTCAAGTGAATACTTCAACAAAGGAGAGAAACAAAAAGGAAACTCTAACACCATAAGTGCTTGTTAGAAACACGATCTACACGTCGACAAGGGAGCACGGGGCTCTATCGTTCAGAGAAAGTGACGGAAAAAAAGGACTTTCGGTTTCGTTCTCCCCGAAAAGCACGTGGAATACAAAGGGCCGGGGCTCGGCAGCACGCAAGACACGTTCTCCTGGAAAGGGATTCTTTCGGAATCTATTACCCTTCTCCCGAAACAATCTACTTTGTCCATCGCGTGTTAACACAGACGAAAAACCGATGATACTCGCGTTCCAGTAAACCCCGGCTCTCGGTTTCGAGCCTGGGTCAGATAAGTGGCCGACGATTAGCGCGTTGGAACAGGACAGCGTGTAATTAAGGCGCCGGTGTTAAAGCTCGTTCCACAGTTCACCGGTGATGCGCCTCGATTCTCGGTGCAACGCTGCGATGCACGTTGCCAGAGCATCGATGCGTCACGAAATGTCGAGGCGCTTCGAATTCCGGAGGATTCCTCCGCTTATCCGCATATTTTCAAGGGTCAGCGAGTAGAACCGCCGGGATCATCCTTTCGTAGTCATACGCGGAGACTGTTTCTGATCTGAGATTGCAATATGATCTTGCTGGACATTTTTTTCTCAAAGAACTAAACAATTTATCGGGACTCTTCCTAGTCCGAGATGTGCAATCTCACGCCACTTTCGGCCTGAATCCGATAGACGACTCCCTGAATATTTTCCACAATACGTAAATTAATCTGTAATAATTTTCCTAGTCGCTTCGTGTACATCCATCAATTCCAATCAAGACAAAAAGAATAGTGAAAAGAATTTCCATACTTCTCCAGATATTTTTAGCACCAACAGGACGTAATTGCTGAACCAAACTAGAAAAGTGTGCGTGGGTGGAAAATCTGGGAGATGAAAAATATTTGGGAACCGAAAAATGTATGAAGAGACGAGAAAAATGTAAAGACCTGAAGAGACGTCCGAGGAAGAAAATTCTGAGGGCGTGGAACAGCCGAAACTGTGTGGGGAGGCGGACAAGTATAGTGAGGCGAGAAAATGTCTCAGGAAGAAAATTGTGGGGGTGTAAAGGACTAAGACGATGTCGAGGTAATCTTATCAGTGTGAAAGAGAAGAGTCTCGCGAGTCTCTGTGGATTCGAAAGGGGGATTCCTTCGTGGTGCGGTCACGGATTTTATGCATTCCTGCGCGGACGCTGCGGGAGGCTTCCTTAAAACCGAAAGTGATACTGTTGGGGGAGGAGGACGAGCACCAGGACAGATACACAAGCGTGTGCGTGTACGCGTCAGTGTTGCGTGACATTGCTCCATCTTCTACACCGGAAAACGAAAGAAGAAACGGGAAGATAAACGGGTCAGATAAGTCAGCGGTGTTTTCTGTTTGAACCCTGCCACTAGTAAATGCAAGCTAAGTGCACCTGTGCGACGAATGCTCGGGCCCTGTCGATAGGGGAAGATAGTCTGTGGACAGGTGTAAATGGGACGCGGGGTGCGCGATACTATACCTGTCTACTCGCTAACCAAGCTCGAAAATACTGCTCTTTTGATGGTTCTATAATTCACCCTTAAACGGATCTTTAAAATCAGCCTGAAAAATGAACCTTTCTATTCATTAAAAATGCCCGTTGACAGACAATATTTCGAAGTTTCTCTTCGCCGCAGCACCGGTAAAAATGTTTGAACCGAGCGCATTGCCTCCAGACAATGTTCCAAACCTTTCCCAGACCTCGGCTCTAAAAACGCGAGCGGAAGTCGTTTGAAAATCGCGAGATTAATCGAATCGTGTGGCAAAACAGAGCGCGGATAATAGACAAAAGCGTGTCGCGGTTCTGATCGTTGAAAAACCCCGGCCCCGAGTTCTCGGCTACACTCGGCTGTATTCAAACAGATCGATTACCGAGACGTTCCGATTAGCCAAGCTTCTAATCGAATCAGCGACCAGCAGACCGGTTTGTCTCTTAACCCTCGGACGACGAACGATTTTTACACTTTTATGGCAGCCACAACTAACTCCATTTAATCTTTTTCCGACAGCAACGTTAGTCATTGTCTTGGAATCGATATGAATAGCGCTTGTAACTTTGGGTCAAAATGGACCGAACGCCCGTTGTCCGAGAGCTAAAAAATTCTATCGAAAAAATGGACCCGAATGTCCAGGAAACGGGAGTAAACAGCTGGCGAATTTCCAAGCAGCTGGCCAAGAAGATCGACCAATTTACTAGTGATCTGGAAGAGCCATAAGTTCCGGAGGGTGAGGAGAAGTAAAGGAAAAAAGGGATCATGTCAGGGGAAAGACGCACTTACCTCGAAGAAGGGGTTGGTAGGGTAGAGAATCCCGCGTGAAAGGTACTTTCTAAACAGTCTACTGGTATGCGGAAGGGTTGAGCCTAACCTGGACTCCTTTTTCTCATCGTCTCGATTTTTTTGATCCCCTACACGATGCAATAGGGCGGTTACCGCGATCCCGTTAGGTCAGCTCGCCAGCAGGCTGCCCCTCAAGAGGGTGGTGGTGCAGTTGCGTCAATTCCCCCTCCACCCCGCCCCGATTTTTTTCATCGTCCCTCTCTGTATTACGTTTTCCCATACGATCCCCATGAAAGCATCGCCTAACTGTGATCCGTGTAATCCACGCGCAGCTTCCGCGTTTCGAGGAGCCTTCCCAGGGGGTTGGAGAGTTCTCACAGCGGCCCGTTTGGGAAACGGACTTCCTACAGGATGAACGGACTATAACCTTGCCTGGAAATTAGTGTTTCGTGGGCTACTCGGGTTGCGCGGGTGGAAAATGGCGGAAACATACGAGATTCGAAGGATTTTTTTTTTAAATGGAAGAGACGGACTGTGAGAGTGGGTAACGTGGACGAGTGCAGCTGGTTGGTTTTAAAATAACATAATTTAAAAAATAGTTCAAGCTCATATATAGATGCAGTTCCTACGGGGTGAGTTGAAAAGGTGAGTCACTAAATAAGAATTAAACGAGAACGATCCGAATACAGTCAAACAAGAATGTATTAAAAAATTATGAACGAAACACAAACGTGTATGAAAACCAGTCACCTCGAAATTCTTGAAGCATCCCTCATAAAACCAGAAAGGAAGACTAATTTCCTCCTACAGTGATTTACAACCTGTCCATCCGTAATGGACAACAGCTGAGCCTCCAGTCGAAAAGCTAAATAGCACAGCAATAATCATCACTAAACTGCGGATTTGATGTGTTTATGAAAAACAGTAGAGGGGTTTAAACAAACTATTGTATATATCGTATTTCAACTACTCAACATAATAAGGAGGAAAATAATTTTCTATTTCATTTCAATTGGTTGCGATTCAGGTAAAAAGTTTTCATTTTGTACAAAGATCCGCAGTCCGTTTATTACACACAGTCGCAATAAAACGTCGACGAAAAATGTTGCTGCAGTAGAGCCCCCAATTTCGAGGACTCAAGGTGGTGTCCAATAAACAACTCGAAGAAACTCCCCCGCCTCCCTTTGGCACACTAAAAACCATTGTCCACAGAGGTACACTCTGCCAAAAAGTTTAAGACAGTTGCAACACACGCCGCCCTGTCGTTGGTTTACGACCGGGTCGTTAAATTAATCAGCAATTTTTACCTCTTGGAGATTATCATAGCCCTCCGGCAGTATTCCCCCGGCATAGTCGACGAATTGTCTGCATAATAATGCGACGGGCGCGCTGACGATGATGGTAACGACCCCGCCCCTCTACTCTCTTTTTGGACCCCGTTGGGACAATATACAGGTGCAAGGACAAAAGCGGGACAGAAACGAGCCTGCCATAAAGTGATTACATTGTGGACAGATCCGGCCACCGTCACGGTGCTTTTCCCAGCTCATGCTGACTCCTCCCTAACACAGACACCGTAGGAACGTCCATGGGCTGGACCAACCAATCCGAAAACGTTTTCCGGGGTACCGTAAAATCGCAGAGATAATTGCAGCCCTGATGGACCATTTTTCCGAGCGTGAACTGCAACCTAATTGCACCCTGCTGCTTTCCTTGAGGGCTCACTTTTTTTTTATTGGGGGTAGAGCAGTACAAGGGGAGCTCCATGTGAAAGTATGGCATCCTCAGGTAATTTTTTTAGGAGAAGGAAAGCAGAAAGAAATGAAACGTTTTACAGTACCCGACGGAAGAACGTGGGCGAGTTTTGACCCCGAGTACGAGGGTTAATAGAACATGTTCGAATTTTTAATAGTGCATCGCAATAGCGTTCGCTACGATACAACCAAAGGAAGAAGTTACGGCGACTTTCCAAGTGGAAAGACAATGCAGCGCGCGGCATGTAATCGCAGCAAACTTTCTTGCGCTTGGAATGAATTTTACGATCACGTCACTTACGGAATGACTCAATATTTATTAAGCCTAGTTTTCCCCCGGGTAAAGGTAATACGATTACGTGAGAATTTCTTGCCCCGTTCAGCGTAATGACGTGTTGGTCATATTTGATATAGTGCAATTTAAACCATAATTTATTTGCAAAAGGAAAAATGCCCTGGCCAGTCGCAATCCTGTTTTTGCCAGGCGAGATAAGGTATTTGCTGGCTGTTAGCCATTAACGTTTCTGTACGAGAGGCGTACCTGGGAAACGAGATCGCGGGAAACAAACGTACGTATTTGCGAGCGAACCTTTTTCAGCCCACTTTTTCATGGAGAATGAAATTCTGTGGGTTTATAGGGTGATCCAAGACGAGAATTGCGGTTTGCTTCTTCCACTCCTGGTGGCAATTTGGGGGTGCGAAAATTGGCGTCAGAGTCAAATGGCCACTGTGGCTTTCTAAACACTGGAGGTGCTACAAATTAATCATAAGGTAATTGTTTAACATTATATTTGATAAATCTGTTCTGTAACTTGTATTCTTTCTAACGATTTCGATATTTTCATGCTGTTCAAAATTGTGGGATACTTTCCTCCGTGATTCACTTGGAACTACTTCCTACGTTCTGAACGGAAAATTTTGCGAAAAAGGAACATTATCTTCGTGTTGGATCTACGTAGCCGCACAGATTCAAGCCGAATCGCTGAGCAGGGTTCTCCGCAGCGTTAGTTGAAAAAGCTGGAAGGACAAATTTCACGATTCGGCAGAAAATCCCTTTTTCTTCGGATTGTCGTCGCCTCCGCATAAACAAAACGGGAACAGGTTTCTTTGCGGAGGATACCTAAGCCCCGAAAACTGGACTGCGACGTAAAAAGAACGACAGGACGCGCCCGGGCCGGCGCATAACATTTGTCCCGGATAAAAGAGAAGAAAGAAGAGCAATAGGTCCCCGAGCAGAGAGATCCAGCGGCTGGACAAGGTCGCGCACCGTAATTTTTCCGGCGTTTGCAAATTTCCTCGGGTGCTTTTCTACCTAGATGGTGTGTTTTATGCGTTTACGGTGCGCCTTGCTGCGCCCTTCGAGGTCACGGTATCGCCTTTTTTTTCCCGAAGACGGTCCCCTAACGGGATCGCGAAAAATTCCACCGTACCTGGGGACCGTTAAAAACGACTCCTTGCGCTCTCCCCCTCCCCCCTCCATGATACGCAAACCCGGGTTGGCCGTGAAACGAGAACAACAACGGTCCCAATACAACGGAGCGTTTTTCTCGAACTCGACGTCACGACGGCCGCTCGCCATTTTTCCCGCCGTTTCGCGGACGTGAACGCGCCGCAAGAAAATTCGCGAGAAACCAGCCAGTTCCTGAATTCTAACGCCGGAAAAAACCGGACGTTTCTTGCTGGAAGTCAAGGCTGGGGCCTCGACTTTGATTGTTAGAATGCTGCCTGGCTGGGCCTTGTTTCTTATCAAGCGTTATGTAAAATCATTCGCTGACCAATGAGCTGCATCGTTTAGCCGGAATGTTTAAAATTGTACGATCACTTTTGTGTAGCAGCTGACAAGCTTGTCGCGCGTTATCGACATTTTATGTCTGTTCTCTTTTGTTTTAATTCCCGCGAACGACTGTATATATTCAGCCACCAATACTTCATAACGAAAAATAATAAAAATCCGATCTACCTAGCCTGTCATATAAAAAGTGGGTATTTAAAATGTTTTAATATGTGTAAATAATAATTCCACCACCAATTGTACCTCTAAAAAATCCGATCTCAATAGAATTGATAAAATCAATAAAAGAGTTAGAAAGTAGGGGTTGTTGGACGAATGGAGCTACCAGGACATCCTCTAAGAACAAAATCCCCAAAACAAACATGAGCAGTTCCCAAAGAAATTACCCAACAGTCCCGATAGACAAGTTCTGCCTTATTCATCCCTTCAACCCTTCAGCCCCAGGGTAGTCTCAGTGGAAAAACGAAAAGAACATCTGGACGGTGGTTGAAAGAGGGGCGGGGGGACGGAGGGATCAGGTTCAGCCGGTAGGAATAACCCGATACGTTATGTCAGCGCGGTGCAAAGGTGCATCTTGCATCCGGGGTACCTTAGCCTGCACTCTGCAGCGTCCACGGCACAGGGTCGAGGGAGAGAGAGCCGGGAGCCGATGGTGGTGGGGAGCAGCAGGACGAAGGGGAAGGAGGCAACCCGAGAAGAGAACCCAGTAACCTAGTGCCGAGTCGCCTGGAGGTCTGCAAAAACAAAAGAGAGAGAAAGAGAGGGAGGGAGAGAGAGAGAGAGAGAGAGAGAGAGAGAAGTGCGTGCCACGTGCCCCGCTCTCGCCCGATCGCCGCCGCCTCGCGATTAGTCGCGGTACCCGCAAAAATTACCCCCTTCGCGGCGCTACGCGAGATTTTATCGGCGACGAGGGTGGCCCACGACCGTTCGCCAACGGGCGTGACCGAGATTTCGCGATTATTTTCAAGGGGACTCACGAGCCGTCCTTCGGCGGGGCCACGTGCCGCCTACCAACACCGTGCCATTTTTTGGGGTGCGGAAACAAGGCGAAATGCAACTTTTGGAAGGCAATGTATATGGGAATTATTCTAGATTTTATGGATCCTTGTTCTCGGCTCTAAAATTGGGAAAAATTCACTTTCGGGTGAGAATTGCTATTTTCAAGTGACGAAGGAACATTAATTTTTCAGAAACAATTGCTATTCTGAATGATTTTATAGACTTCGGGGTTGGATCAGGGTTGGACAAATCATTTTGACATTGTTGGCATTGCCGTTGAATTGTTCAGTGAATTTTCTAGGGGCCTGAAACTAATTTGCCATAAATCAGCTCGCAAACGGTACATTTCCGTAAAGGCACTCGGTGCTCTGATAAATTGAGGAATTAAGGGTTAAACTAGGCGCGCTTGGCAGCCATAATTGAGAGCCGCAACGCGGTGGAGTGTAATTACGCGTTGATGCATCTCTTTCGATCGTCGTCCACTTCATTAAGCCGGTCGATTTGTATTCAAGAAACCAGGAATCGTTTCCAGTATTTGATCGAGCATGGCCGGAGCAGGTTGCCGAGCGGCGTAAGAGAAAGAAAGAAAAGCGGGAAAAGAGCGGCCCATTTAGAAATGACTCAATCATGGGAGATCGTGCGCGCGGTCAGCGAAATATTTCCACACCGAAGGCCAGCAACAGCTTCGCGCAGGAAGCGGTTATCGATGAAGAAAAGGAGAAGGCTAAAGAGAGAGAGAAAGAGAGAAGAAGAAGAAGAGAGCGTGAAAGAGAGAGGGGGGGGGGGGCAAGCTTTGCTCGATCTAGAGGATCTCTTTCCTCCACTTATTAACTCCGCGATCGTTTATCAGGCAAAAGGAAGAATCTTTGACCGCGCGATCCACCGGGGCTGAATAGGAAATCAATTTTTCTCGCGGATTATTTGAAACAATCGTACGCGGAGTTTTAACGAGTTTCAGCAAGAGTGTCCGCGCGGATATTGATCGTGATGACGTTTAGGTGAACCCTCGCTAATTGGACGACGCTCGGCTCGCAATTAACAGTGGAAACGGTGTTGGTCCTCTTCGCGTAACCTCAAGTAACAAACTTATCGGCGGATCGATCGTTGCGTTCCATAGAAAGGTCACGAGGATCATGACGAAGAGAGATACACGATCGCGGCTTGCAATTGGCGCTCCGTGTCCGGCGCAGTCGTAGTTCCCACGAGATACGACCATTTTCCAGAAGAAAATCCCAGAGAAATCACATTGACCGCTCCGAACTTTTTCATTCCTATTTATCGCTTCTTTGACCCTTGTTTGTTGCAGTGATTTTCATTTTGGCTGCCACAAATTGGCTGCCACGTCGGTCGTATACATCAGTCTTCTTTGAGTAAACTGAATTTTAATTAGATTTGTAGAACGAAGAAAGACTAAAACGGCTGTCGCTATGGCACATTTCAATTTTTGACGTTGGTTTTCGGCAGTGAACGTGTTAATAAATACAGCAGGATGTGCTTACTCTATAACATAATGAAAAGTCAACGAATAGGAAAAGAATTTTTCTAGTGCGTTAACCCCTTAACACACTATTAGTTTTAACTGCCCGTACCATTCCAGAACTTCGAATTAATTCGTACATTCGCTTCCACTTAATTGCAAACAGAAAATTAACGTTAATCCAATCTAACAGCTGGTAAGGGCTGGTGAACGTAATGAAAGTGATAAAAGTTATCATACACGCATAGGAAGCTTAGAAAACTGCCACACCTTCTCCTTATAAGTCTGAGATAGAATTTCTTCAGGTTCTGTAAAGAGGAATCGTTATAATTTTAATAACTAGCTATAAAATAAAAAATCGATCGTTCAATCGTGGCGGGTTTAATGTTAACGGGTTAAGGAATTTCTGAAACCTAGAAATCCAAACTTTTATGTCGAAAGACATCTCCATCTTATCGATCTTTTCTCATTGCAATAATTCGTACACTTATGATTTACCACTTATCGGCGAGGATGGGCAAGGATTCACCGACAAACAGATGACGAACGCGATATGAGATAAAAAACAAGACTTTTATATCAGATAAATAGTACAATTAATACAGTATTTCGAACTCGCGTGGTTTTAAATATGATCTCCGAGGCGATCGAGGCGATTCGATCCTCGCGGCGACGTCCACCGGAAGACGATCCATCTTCGCCGCGACTTTCTTCGAGCGTGATCTCAACATCAGACGATCGCGAACAGGAAAATACAAAAATATATATTCATTTATTTATATAATATATATCTCTCTGTATAGATGTATATATAAAATTCTCTGTGTACTAAGTCTGTCTCTCTCTCTCTCTCTCTCTCTCTCTCTCTCTCTCTCTCTCTCTCTCTCTCTCTCTCTCTCTCTCTCGAGCAGCTTCTCTCGCGCTTTCTCGTGCACTCTTCCACTCTTTCTCGCTCTCTCTCTCACTCTCTCCCTCTCTTTCTTTCCTTCATCTCAGCCACACAACTCGCGAACTCCTCGATCTTCCTCTCTCCGTCTTTCTCTCTGCGCACCGGCCGCTTCTTCTCGCTTCGTTTCCCCGTTTTGCAACGGGTGATCGCGATCAATGCGCACAGGAAAAGAGCGGCACGGTGGATCGAGAGGAACCGGGAGATCGTTAACGATCGAGCAATCGTAATGTCAATCAGTGTCGATATGGAAAATAATATTATATGCGTGTATTATCGGTAGAGTAATACAATGGTACAGTTACAACGACAACGTTAGCGCACTGTTGGCCGAAAACGAGACCGACCCATACTGCTGTTTAACAAATTTGTTGCAGCGATTGTTTCATTGGCTCCGGCAATCTGCCATCCGCGAGCAAATATTTCACCGATTAACTTTTCAGTCACGGTGACAATTTTCGATGCGAATCATGAATTCGTGAACAATATTTCAATTGTTTGTTGCGACATTTGTGACGATTGACACTTTACTTGCTCGCTGAGACTCGTTACTTCGTTGCACACTGAAACTTCCTCCATTTATGTACCACTCAACTGAGACTTTCTCTATTTCTGCAACCTACCGAGACTTTCTACTTTCGCCGTTAACTGCGAACACAATGGAGGCAAATCACCCGAACACCCCTGCTTCGATCTCACCGACCAACGTGCTGCAATATCAAAAAATTTGTACAATCGTCATTCGGGTTAGTGCTCGCGCCAGAAACGCTGCGAATTCGCAGTTCCCGGAGCGCTTGGCGTCCGTCCGCGGCCAACTGTGCCGAAGAATTACATTATTCCAAAAAAGAAAGGAGAGGAAAGAAAAACAAACAAAAAAAAAGAAGAGAGAGAGAGGAAGGGAGGGTAAAAATGATCTAGCAAGATTGTACGCGGGCTACGGTAACTCGGTAGAACGAGAAGCGTGGAGAGGATCGGGGGGTCCGAGGGGTCTCGGGCCCGCGAAAAACCGCGACGGCGCAGGCGTGTACGCGCGTGGAATGCAAAGCGCGCGCGGCGTTCGCGGCTGAAAACGCGCGGAGATCGCGCGCGTTACAACGCCGACGATGGAAAGAAGTTATGTGTAACAATGCGCGCGGCCGCACGGTAACTGCTTCCTGACGGCCGGCGAACGAGCAACAGAGAAAGGATTACACGGTCGGCTAGGAGGGAGGAGGGAGACCAGAGGATGAAGACAGAACGAGAGAGAAAGAGAAAGAGAGAGAGAGAGAGAGAGAGAGAGAGAGAGAGAGAGGGAAGGATAGCTGGGAGAGGCAACGAGAGAGAAAACCGCGCGTTGTGTGCTCGCTCTGCGCAGCGCCGGCCGTCGTGCTCTCGGCATTCTCTCTCGCGTGCAGCTCGTACGAGCACGTAGCAAGCGATCGCGGGTACGAGCGGGTCAACGAACACTCGTGCTCGCCTTCAACGAAAACAGGGGATCACTTCCGGACTGTCCTTCCTGTTCCCGCGGTTACCCGGCGCGCTGGTGACCCGCCCTTTAAAGGTCTACACCCTTTGCTTGCCCTTCGATCTTTACCATTTTGCGCTCGGAGACGAGGTATACTAGAGATAGGGGATACCTTGAGCGAGGATAATGACGTTGTTGGAGATAGAGGCCAGAGATTGGGCTACGCGGAGATTTGCTTGTGAAAGAGCTGCTTTGATTTTTCTATCCCGGCAAGGTAGCCACAATGGAGGATTAAATAAAATATTTCTAAACGAGAATTTTAGTGCATCCTCTAACCGGGTCCTAGCCCGAGAAAGAAGGGTAGCTAAATACCTGCTTCTCAATAAGCTGGAACATAATTCATCTTTTCTGTTAGCCCTTACCCAAATTCTGACTCCTGAACTAACATTTTGGCGCATTCCCTAACAGAACCCCAGAATGTCTGCAAAAGAGGGGTTGCGAAATAATAATTCCCGAAGAGTAGCTTCGCTGGATAGTCGCTGAAGGTAGAGAAGGAAGTCAGAAGACAGGACACAGAAGGCATTCATTGTCGCATCGGAAATTTTCATTTTTAAACAGATCAGCCCGGCTCGTTTGAAAAGCCACCCCTCCCAGCTGGTGGTTGTCGATTGATCGTGACAGGATGAGAGGATAGTAGACAAGACACAGTGGTTTGTTTAAATAAATATATTCTAGAGCGAAGAAATAGAAATACTAGTTTATAAGGGTTGAAACACAGGTTTAGCCAGGTACAGTCGGTTGGAAGGCCGGGTGTCTGGGGTCACCAGCGAGCCCGAAAACGAGCGAGCGATCGATCGGCTACGGTTTTCGCTGCTCACGGGCAGCGTACGCCGGGATGATGAAAGTGTATACTTATGCGCTTTCGCGATGTGCTATGGCCGTGTTCGCGCCTCGTAACGGCTCCATCGGTAAATGGCTGGCGTATACTGGTGGCGGATAATTGCGGTGTAACAGGCGGCGAATATAGTAGCGGTGGTAGCAGTAACATACAGGGAAGGACAAAGCTCGACGCTGAATTTACTAAACGTTCACCCTATCTGTCCTGACTCTGTGGACCATCCACACTCACGAAACGCTGACTCGTCCAACAAATTCTTCGAATGATTTAGGGGATGGATGCTCCGATCCACCGTGTACAAAATAAAAACGAGACGCTAACTCCAAGTACAATGTTTCTTAAACAATTACTTTATAACACTATCGCTTGCGGCTTCAAGAACAAACAACTTGGTCTTCCTAGGGCCTGTGGCGTGTAATAAATTCGACGTCGAGCTGCGAGGGTGGCGCTTGCTCTCACAACTAGTCGGCACACCATTCTCTCTCAAGAAGTTGGTACAATTAATATTTCAACAAAAATTACTTTCTTCGAAATTGAAGTTCGATAGACACGCTTGAAGTCAACGTGATATCACAAAATCATAATTCATTCGACAAAATCGAAACTAGAAAGTTAAATCGTATCGAAGAGGGGGCCAACTTCAACCCTTCTCGCGTATCACAACATAAATTAATTTTTAAACAAGATTGCCGTCGACCATGCGCGATCGTACGGCAATCAACGTGTCAATAGGAAGCGTCCCTATCGAAAATGGTGTTCCCACAGTTCCGAGAGCTGCGCATGGGTGTAACGAGAGAACTAGCAATCGGAGAGGGTGTCCGGCGGTAGCAATGATGCGGAGGTTCGCGCCAATCGTCTACGATCCTTCGTCCTACGCTTCCTATACGTACGTAATAAAAATGAACTCATAACACGGTGTCCCCTTAACGTTACGGTTTAAATAAAAAATAGTAACATCTTGATCCCCGGGTGGCTCGGTAGTCCCGGGGTGTTGCGTTGAATAGTCCCGGACGAGTTTTCTCGTCGGGGATGCGTCGACGCGCAACCTTGCAGACCGTCGTGTGCCGTCGCTGACGGATGTGTGTCTGTGGGTGTCTGTGTGTGTATCCTCTCCTCCTCTTGTGGCCCGTCGGCTGCCGGTCCGCTCCGTGAAGACAGAAGAGAAAAACGTGTTGATCGTTAGCCGAATCGTTGACGAGATGGCAGAGCGACCAGGTGACCGATCTCTTGGTTGGCAGTATACGAGGAGAGTGAGAGAGGGAGAGAGAGAGAGAGAGGCTTCTGCTCTCGTTTCTTGCGTTCGTTCGCTTCCCAGAGGGGCGTGGATCGCGGTCGCGAGCTCGCTCCGATCGCGGAACGATCCGGATTCCTCGGACGGCAGTGAAGTTGTTCGCTGGTCTGTCTGGAAAATAAAGGAAACGAGATATACATTACTTCCTCTGTTCATTCGTACGGTCGTTCGTGCCCGCGAAAATCCGCCAGGCGAATCACTGTACCGGTGGGAAAGCTATGCCGGTTTCCGATCGAAACGTGGATAAGCCCGACCGGCGAATCAATCTTTCCGGGGAAATGACAGTAACGAGGCTGGTAGTTCGTAGAATACGTAAAATAATAGGCTTTCGGTAATTAAGTTCAGATGGTAATGCTTCGAACAACCCTTAATATTCTCATTGTCGAACCGTCTTCCTGAGAAACACCACACGGTCGAAGTTGTTTAATTAATCTGATCGAAATTGCAGAGCTTCACACTTAAATCGTATAATAGTATCATTAATAATCATAACAGCGATTGCTCCTTTAATCGTGCCAGTAAAAATTACCGAACTATAATCCGAAACTAAATTCGTTCATACATATTATTTACGAAAATCGAGACATGAGAATTAAATTGTATCATAGTTGATGTTTAATTGTGGAAAGAATCTATTTTGAAAACTGCTGTACTCATGTACAATGTCTACAAACTGCGGACGTTTAATTAATTTGTATATTCCAGCAAGAAAAGTTACGATTAAACTGGTTTTCCTTCGGAGTGCAAGGGGTTGAAGTGAACTGACTAATTCAGAGATTCTGTTTACGTAACTACGATAAGGATCAATGTTCAGAGATGAATCGTATCACCCATATAACATCGTCGTAGTCCCAGGTGTAAAATAATAATACGCTTTTAAAAGTTCAGTGAATAAAGGGGAAACACGTATATAAATATTCAAGAATATAAACAGGAAGTGGAAGGCCGAGGTCTGCATTCTTAACTAACTTAACCCTCGGGTTAGGAGACCTTGCGGGAGAGCATGGGTAGAGTCCGAGGGACTTATAGACACAAGATTAAGACGCAAGATTATCTTTATTAATAAATGCAGCTCGCTGTGCTTGAAGCAACGTTGTTCGTTATCGTGGAGAGGAAAAGAATTCTTTTAATAAATTAAGAGATTCCTGGGGACTCACCCCTCAATGGCGAAAAATGCAGGATGCCTTGCTGCGTTTTCAAAGAACTGAATCATTTACTACTTCAAATAGACGGTTAACAAATGAGATTCTGGTAAAACGAAAATGTATAACAATCCCGAATCTGCAAGGCAACTATGCACGTATTTTCGAAGTTAACTTTTCGACTATTCTCAGAAGAGTTGTTATTCTCTTCGCACTGTTCTGCAATGATCGCTTGTACTTTTGCAGATCGTAGAACAGCTAGATCCAGCGTCCAGATCGGTAAAGACGACAGAAAAAGCGCCGAGCAGATAAAAGTAAGTAAAATTTGGAACGCGGAGAGAGGCGTCGGGGTGACAATAGGGCGGGGTGCGATCGATCGTGGCACGTCAGCGAAATATCCTGATCCTAGCGAAGGCCGTCTGGTGCATTCTAGTCGGGCAAAAACTGCATAGGAAACCACACCCTGGCTGGCAGTTGATCGCGTATCCTCGGGAACGCGATTTCCACGTGGGACCGCCGAGCGCTGGCGAGCATTGCCACCCCTCGACGGCCTTCAACTTCTCAGAAGCCACGCGTTGCCGTCGTGTAAAACCGTGTTCCGCGAACCATCTGGTTCGCCTAACAATCGTTGTACTATGAACGGTGTCCCCAACGTTTCTAACGATTCATTTGTCACCGGTTCTACCTCATTAGGCTGGTCCCGAGCAACGGGACCAATTAATTCGCGATCCGAGCGAAATTAGAAATGTAGATCGGCGCCGGCGGCAGTGGCTCGTAGAATCGTATCGAACATGACACATCGACCAGTTTCGAAAGAACTCGAACGATAAAATTGATCGCGAACTAGCTCTCGCGCACGGTCTCGTTCTATAGATGCGATTCTCTCTCTCTCTCTCTCTTTCCCTCGCTTGCACGCGCTTGCACAGGGATGCAGAACGGACAGGCGTGTGACGCGAGTGTACCGGCTGCTGCTGCTGCTGGCTGACTGCCTGCCTACCTTCTACCTACTTCACCCACCTACCCAGCAACCTAGTTGTCTGCCCCGGCCGTTCGCTTAGGTGTACGGGCCGCGCTTTATCGCTAATCGATATAATATATCTTCCGGCGGCCAGTCAGGATCGAGCCGCGCGGACCGTGTCGAACGGCCTTCGCGACGATTTCGCCGAGGTCGTGTGGTTAGGTGCAAGAGAGAGAAAGAGACAGAGAGAGAGAGACACACACACGCACACACATCGGTCATTTTTTCGCTTTTTGCCGTGACGATCGGTGAAAGAGAATTCGAGGAAACCGATGTGAGATCCTGACGACGCGGAGAACGAGCCGTTCAGTGATGGCACTGGAAGAGCCTCGAGCGATCGTCGAGGAATCAGGAAGGACTCGCACGCTTCGAATTCTTCGACGTTTGCGAAATGCTGATCGACGTTCTTTGTTGCAAAGCGTTGGCAAGTCGTTGATGATATGCAAGAATCTACTGTTACTTGATTTTTCGAGCCCCGAAAGTGGAAAATAATTTTAGAGCATTTGTTCGACGAATGCTGTGCTTGGTGATCGGGTTCCGACAGTTGGCGCTACTGTTTAAACCTTCAATTTATTCATAATTGATACAAAAATTCTTGCCCGTTATTACTGATTTATTCAAGAAACAAATGAGCCGAGTAAGGACCATTTTAAATGCCAGCCGTCCCCCGGACAACTATCCTTATGTTAATATAACAGGAAATATCACACTTGATTTAACACGTCAACATTATCGGGAAACCCTGCCGAGCTTATCACAATTTTAAAACAAACTGGAACTTAATCTACGGTTTGTGAACAGTTATAAATATCTATGGGATTGAATCTAATTACTGTATGTCCTTTGTCTTGCTGCGATCTTGAAATTCATTAACACTGAATCTGGCGTTAAGATCTAGCAGTCATTCTCTTAAGGATGCTTGTACATTTCAAGAGAAAGATGCGTCTCGTTAAAATGCGCAATCATCCAAGAACTTTAATTTGCCAATCTAAAACGTCCAACGAAATGAATAAAAACTTATTTGCAAAGAATAAGCAAGGTTCAACTGAACTAATAAAGATATCTTCTCAAAACGAAAGTGAATTGCCTGCACAATGAACACTAAACCGTTGCACCGAAGTCGAAGGAAAGCAACGTAGACCGTTCCCGGTTTCACTTGCGCTTTCCACGGAGGGTCATTTCGGGGCCGAGATCGAAAACATGAATCGTTCTTTCACTCGTGGAGAGAGCGTTCTTCTAGACCGAGATCAGTTCAGCAGCAGGGACAAGACAAGAAAACGAGATGGACTATCTTCCGAAGGATCGCGACGACCCTCTTTCTCCCTCCACGATGCACTCGCCGTGTAAGACGGTGTTCAAGCGCATCCGGATGCACCGGGTGAACACGCGTGAGGGAGGGTCCAGGAACGGAACGAATGGCCGGGGACCAGCGGAAAAATAAAACTAGGCAGACCGGTGAGCTCCGTTAGACCGCCTCCGCCGTCTTTGTTGCGCCTTTGGGGCCGCGGTTGCAACGGTGCTGCTTCTCTTTTGTGAGGGAGTTGTGCAAGAGGAGGAACACGACAGAACCTAACCCAAGCCGCCGGGAGAGACCGTGCGCTCCAGGCAGACACGCCGCTCCGCGCAGTTCTGCCCCTGAACTTGGTTCTCCGTGTTGCCCACACGACGTTGACCCACTTCCATGTCCCACCCGATATCTCGACCGTTCTAGAACCGTGGCTACCGATTTTCCCGCGAACCGCTCGCCTACGAACCGAACGCGATTGCGTTTCACCTGGCCCAGATCCGAACGGACGCCTTTGACACCGACGCACAATTCTGCGCGACACCATTTTGGTACCGTCTCGATCTGGGCGTTTCTCTTCTGGAAGTCACTGGGGACTTTCTATTAGCAAGTCCTGATCGATGAAACGTACCCGAGGAATGTCATTTGGACAGTTGCAGAAGCTTACTGAACACCGGGCACATTTTTCTTGATTCGTATATTTTTTGAGGAGCTTCAGTTCAAGAAGGAGGTCAAGAATATAAGCAACGTAGCATTGATACTTGTAAGTGAACGCAGTTAAATATTTTGTTAAACGCCGGAAACATCTTTCTTGGTTGTTAATGCAGCCACTTTGGAACCGGTCAATGAACATACAATGTGTTTCATTAAATAACCGATAATACTCTAAACCTCGGACTAACGATCTTCGAAAGAACTGATCCTCGAGATTCATTTCCATATACTGACTTTGAAGCGGTAAAAAAAAAATGAAGACCAGTCCTTCCTGAACTCCTTCCCAGAGTCACTCTCCATTTCTCGAGAGAATGGCTGCACGCATGATCCTCTCATAGTCTCCTGCTCTGCAAGAAACTAGCAGACATCGTTTCGCGCGGACGGGTCTTTCGCACAGCAATTCAGGGGATCAGGATCGTTCGGAGGCATATTTTGCCTATTAAGCCATCAAGGCGGCGAGCTAAACTCCTAATTGGGCCCGATTAAATTTCATTCTCGGTTAATGAGATACTTAATGAATGCGTGAAGAAGCTCGAGAGCCGGCTGCCGAGCGTCTCGCGAAAATCACGGGTATAACGAAGCCGGACGGCCGAACAATTTGTACGTAATCGACGCGTTCCATCTGCGGCTGTCGATCAGTCGTATCCAATCGACGAGCGATCTATCCCCATTCACGATCCATCCTCGGCCACCGAAAGCCGCGGCGCGGCTGCGAGATCGTTCGCGGCGCGGCGGTAGCACGAACGCCGGTAGCCGGTCTCCGCGTATCCGCGCGGCCGGCAATATACGTCAAGCTGTTCGCGTATTCGAGCGCGAGGAAGCACGATGAATCTCGCGTTCCAACCGTGACATCTCGATCTCCTTGGGCCGCTGAATTTCCTGCTCGGGCCCCGAAGGATCGCGACGGGCAAGCATCATACATTATTATTAGATCGTTGGTCGCGAGGGCGTTAACGTGCGTTATCCGCGCGAGCGTTATCGCCCGAGAGGAACGAGCTCGCGATAACGTGGCGATCGCCGGGCGTGCTCGATTACCACGGGGACTTAGGGGCCCAGAACCGACCCGCCGCGGAGACACGTTGCCTTTAGACACGGCGGTGCGCAAAGTAGCGGGATAATCATTAGTTTATATAACAAGTCATTTCCCGCGGCCACGTGATTTTCTCGTCAAGGCGAGCCGCTCACCACCACCAGCAGCTCTCTCACGGCGACATGCTGCCACTTCTCCGACACCATAGGTCACAACCGCCACGCGATCACATGGCACAACCACGGAGGATCTTACCGAGACTCCGAAGAATCGGATTGTGCGCTGGATATGTCGAAATTGTGCCACTGGGCAATTTGCGGGCAGAAATCGGCCCCGGGAGGCTCTTGGTCACGCCCACTCGGGGCTATCTGCGATGGGTCACGGGAAAACGGTTCAGTTTTCAGAAACTGAGAAAGTGGACTTTCTAGAAGCTATTATCGGTCACCATATTCGTATAAAAAGTCTGCAAGATTGCGTTCTATCTCTTCGAAAGCTTGCTCCCAAAAAGCAGTGTAGAAATTTCCTGTATCTACTAAAGATGACCTTATGGGTAAGATCTTCCTCTACTTCGATATCTTATGAACATTTTGAACCTTATGAACCTAATTGCAGAACTCTTATTCCCTCAATTAAGGATCTAGATAGTATTCCAGTTCTCCGAAATAATCCGAAACCTTCAGCACCGAACACAGAACACTCGTTCACGTGAGAAGTCTCGAACAGGTCTACCCACCCCTAAGCCTAACCTAGCCAACGTTTACTAAAGTGTCCACCGGCTGCGAGGTCAGGAGGCTTTCCTGGAAGCGAGAGCGAGGAGTCACGTACAATTAGGTAGGAGGATCGAGGAAATTCCTGCGTCCGTCTCGTTATTATGCGTCCGTTGACTGTGGAATGGTAAACAAGCCCCTCTCGAATCGAGACCATATGTCTCGGTAACAGGTAAAAGAATCGATCGATCGATCCAGAGAGAGAGAGAGAGAGAGAAAGAGATAGACTTGGTGATAGACGCGTTCAGAGAAGTATCGCGCCGCCTATCCGGCTTCCTGAATGGCTAATTGGGACTTGTTACGCGAAGATTGCATGACGAGTCGTCGTGATCGAAGTGTGTTGCGATGGGTATCCGGCTCGGGCGATCGGCTGTCCGTCACGACACTTAATCTCGAGGAATCTCCGGACGAGGCAGACGATCAATCGCCGGCGACCGACCTGGTCTAATTGCCGTCTCGAAACCGGGGGAAACCTTCGCGGGCACCTTCGCGGATCATGAGGAAACACCGAAGGTGTTGCGAGATGCACGGAACGTTAAAGAAGCTGCTCGAGAGCAGCGGCAACAGCAGCTCGTGCGCTGCCCGATGGAAACAAAGAGGGGAAAAAAGATCGAGAGTACGACTCTCCGCGAGTCTCTGCTAGGCATAGAGACGAGTGTGGTCGAAGAGAGGGCTAGGAGGTAAAGAGTCGTCCGGGCTCGACGCGGACTGAGAGCCGAAGGCGCAGAGACCAGGCGAGAAACGAGACTCCAAGTGAGAGAAAGAAAGAGAGAGGAGGGGAGGGGGGAGAGTCGAGGCAAAGGTGGTATTACCGGCGTAAATGCCACTGGTTGGCATTATGCCGCTTGTCTGGCCAGACCTTCGATGCATCGAACACATCCCGAGATGCCGACCGATGATGATTGCCTGGCTGTAATCGCGATATCGTTCGTCTATGCGAGAACTGCGAGAGCGGCGGGGAGCCGATCGTGAACAACGAGACGCGCGCGCGACTTCGATCGGGGCCTCAGACCCCCTCCCACCCCCACCCTCTCCGCCAGATATCCAAGGGAAATTCGTGTTGCCTGGCGAGAGAGCCTGCGCCTGCTTGCCTGCCTCCGCGACCGCACCACGACTACCACCAAGACGGCCCTGGCCCATTTACCCCTTGGCAGAGTCACCAGATACGCCGAGACGGCGATATTGGCCTTTTCATGCTGCCGCGATGCTGCAAAGAGCGACCGTTTTCGCCGGCTAGCCGACCCGGCGTAAAGGTCGCCGCACCGCGGTTCACAGGATTCCACGGCGAGCAGGATCACTTTCCTGGGATGATCCTCGCGGATCCTCGGTCCCATCGTAGAGCGCGCGATCTCGGCAACGTGGAAACTCGGTTGCCAGAGCGATAGATACGCCACTTGCACTTTCGAATGGACTGGTTCGGCTGAATCAGCGATTTTGAAGGGAACTGATCGATAGAGACTTGAGATTTTCCCTTTCTGAATTAATGCTGACAGCGCGCATTTTGTTCAGTAAGCGAGCAGGGTGCCATTTCACAGGCTTCTTTGTTACGCGAGGTTCGAGATAAATTCTTCATGAACCCTCGCTGGATCAAAGAGAAGACGTATTAGCTATTGCGACAGCGTCAACGAGCTGATTAGCATTAACACCGTGCTCTTTGACTTTCAATCGACCTAATTGCGTCTTTATAGGATTCCAGATCTAGTTGCAAAAACTTCGATCAATCACACCTCGGAATCAAACGAAAAAACACTGATCACTGTAACAGATAGATCCGTTACGCATGTTACTAGCAAAATTGTACTCTTTGCCCAATGGTGGAACAAAATTCTATACGAAAAGATGAAAGTTTTTATCCGCGTGAATCATTATCAGATCAAAGAGCAGAAACGTTGCGTAAAAAATAGACCTGCTGCACACGAGAATAGTAACTCTGTGATCTTTGCCTATTAGCCGATCTAATAGTGATTTTATAAGATTGTAGAACCAGTTGCAAGAAGTTCAATCAATTACACTTCAGAATCCTTATCAGATTAAATTGCAGCTACGGCAAAAATAGATCTTTCGCTCCGGTGCCAATATCAGAGCTGCGCTGTTGATTAAGTAATCAAGCGAACTACAATTTCAAATTACTATCGACGTTGTCGCAAAGAGTTCAAACGATGTATCCGGTGAATGCTTGTGGGGTCAAGAAGAAGAAGAACCACTGGACATTGCAAAAAGTATATCTGCCGGTAATACCAGCAGTACCGTGCCGTTTTTCTCCTAATCAAGCGTGTTTAGAAGGTCCCTAAGCTTTCCAAAGTAACTTCGTAACCTCGATCAATCCTCATCAGACCAAAGATAGGAAGCACCAGTTAGCTGGAGATCGCATAAAGCTAGTAATGCGGTGTTTCTCGAATCGCAGGTGAAGGAAATCGCAATAACGTCGCCGAAAGGGCAGCAAGCACCGCTAGGAAAAATCGCGATCGAGCCGAACGGACGGATGAACGCGTTCGATCGGTGATAACCTTTGGCTGGCATCGATCACACGGCAGACCTCGAGCGCGATTTGACGTAATCGCCCCGCGAACGGATCATAATCGAGGCAAACGGAATCGTAGTGGTACAAGGACAGCCGGTGTGGCGGCGGAGCAGCTCGGACAGCATCGAAGACTTAGCCAGGCTCTGCTCGCCGCAGGACTTTTCGAGGCTGTCGCTGGACGAAATGCAAGGAAACTGACCAGGAGGTGGCGGGGGATCCGTGGAATGTCGAATTCGATTCTGGTTAGGCCCCACGGGTTCGGCCCCGTCGCGTTATTCTAGACCAGTGCGCGCGCGAGCGAGCGCCCGCGCGCGTTTACGGCGAAGGCGACCACGCACGAACGAGCCTAACCGAGGCGAGCATAGTCTTCGAAGGAGAGGTGAACGAACCTCCGAATCTCCGGCCGTGGTCGGAGAGGGGACGAACGAAGGGAAAAGTAGGAGTAGGGAAAAGAAGAGTGGACGCCCGGTAGAACCAGATGGATCAAGGACTATTTCGAAGAGGATCGAACGAAGGGGGTGGGGGAAAGCGGCGCCGAAAAAAACTCTTGTCGACCCTCTTTGTGCACCCTGAAGAACGTCCGCAGCGTCTAACTCGTCGGCTGCTCTGTTCCGCGTGATTATAGAGATTTAATAATCGCCGTGGGTTATTAATTGCTCGCGGTGTTCGTTAGACCGTTATCGACGCAACTTATGTCACAATGTAACTGAACAGGTTGCACCGGCGCGAGCGTGAGCGCGCGCGCTCGCGCTGCGAGGCAGGGCGAGGCAGAGCGAGGCGGGACCAGGCGGAAAACGATTGACGCGGAGCGTTTTTGCGCTCGCGAGTCGCGCGTTTTTTAAAAAATCCGTGCTGCAATGCTCGCTCGAATCGATCGATCGGCTGAAACGCGACGACGTCGTTCAAGGACGTGCCAACGCGACGCACGTTTTTGCACGGAACGAAACAATAACGCCGCCACCGCGGAAAACTTACGGCAAATCGTGAGAGAACCGGAAGAGACGGGGCCGACGCTCCGGGCTCTGAGGTTTTACCGGTTCAGTTTTCCACGAGACTACTGTGCACCGTTTCGCGGCCTTGCGAAAGACGCGAGAACAGATCGCGCGACCAGATTACGGCGAGGAAAAATCGAGTCGCGAGGTTTCCGCGAGGTAAAATAGATTCGAACGGATATTAAACGTGTCAGATCGGGCTCGAAGCTGTTCACACCTCAAGAAAATTGATTTCATTAATTTCAACGCGGTTAGGATTTCTTTAATGGTGAATAAATTCGAGGGATTTCTCTTTTTCTGCGATTTTTGGAAAGTGAGATTGCGTGAGCAGTTCTTCTTGATTTAACCACTGTATTTTTAACACGATGTAGTATATTCTTATGTGATGGATAAGTCTATGTTATGGTATGAAATTGCAGAATTTATATTCTTATATATTACGATGTAGTAAACACGATGTAGTATATTCTTATGTACTGGATAAGTCTATGTCATGGTACGAAATTGCAGAATTTATTTATATTCTTTGCTTTAACGATTGGAAGATTCTAAAGTGTGTATATTATGCATTAAATGGAAATGAAATCTGTTAAGACATTATAAAGCTGTTTTCTTTTTCTTGCGTTCGAAACCTAGCAGAGTGCACTTCCACGTGCCTGTCTCTTTTGGAAAATTGTTTCATAAAGTACCACGGTCTACTTGTTTCATTCTCTAGCTGCCATAACGTTCGAAGCTTTCCATCAAGATAATAAAATAGCCTGATTAATAGACTGTGGATTTCTGTGCATTTCTGGTGTGTACGGACACGTAGAGCATAACAAGAGAAATGGTTTAATGGAAATTTAATAGAGTTTGTCTTTCACTTCGCATTTCTAGAAACTCGTAACAATCGCGCTCGTGAAACGATGGAAAACGATCTACATTTTCTTCAATACTGGATCAAAAAATTTGCTATAAACTGTACACTTTCAAGTACTCCAAAAATTCAGATAAGAAATAACAGAGGGCAAGTTATTACTGTCAACTCCAGTCGGTATTAAAATCGAATAAATCAACACCGCACGTTAAAAATTGCAAAAAGCATCCACAGCACCAAATAAATACAGTTGAAACTTCAAAAACTCGGCCATCTTTCTTGCAGAGAAATATTCCTGCGCCAACGAACATAATTGCATCCAGAATCGAATTACATCGCAAAAAGAAGACCGAAAAATCCAATTACAGGGCACCGATGGAAATAACGCAAAACCAAAAAATCGTTCATCGGGAAGAGATAAATTTCCAGGAGCAGTGTTCGACAAAGTGGCAGCGGCAATTAACCAGCAAAAAGAAGGATGATAGGTCGTGGCCCCCGAAAGGATCGGCAGTCGATGCGGAGAGCCCAACGTGGCTCCGGCCGGGCCAAATAAAGTCAAGCCTTAGTTTTTCGTCGCTCGAGCTCGCTCGTACACGCGCGCGCGCGCGCCCGTACGTACATACAAGCGGAAAGAAAGATACATACGCATACAGTCTGAGGAGGAGGCGAGCGGAATCGGTCGGTGTCCGAGCACGTAACCAAAATTCAAATCCGGGGGCGCGATTGTTATGCGAGCTGCATCGGCGAGTTCAGATGCCTGGCTGCCAAAATCCGCGGCCCGATAGCATCGCCGGCGCCTGGCCTGAAGCCGGCCGAAGCGGACTCGGGATGCGTCATCGAGCGTATCCGCGCGGGTCTCGATCGGATATCGTCGAACCGTGCCGTTGGTCGTTAGGTTTCCTCGAGTCTAATTGCGGAGTATTATTAAAATCGCGACTGCGAGAGAGACCGCGATAAAGACGCGAGAAATGAACAAAGAGGGTCGAGAGAGGCTCGCGGAGGAGCTGGAACGAAGGAATGTGCGAATATGCACTCGCGGGAGAGCAAGAGAGAAACGATTGGCATGCAGGTCGCGCGGGATGTTGTCCTAGGTCACGCGTAATCCTTCTCTCTCTCTCTCTCTCTCTCTCTCTCTCTCTTTTACTCTTTTCTTCGGTCTTTTTCTCCTCTCATCTCGACGACGACGACGATGCAGAGAGGATGCAAGCGTTCTCTGCGCTTGCGGCCTGTCGTCTTTCCATCATTCTCATAATAAGATCGTGGCCCGCGAATCCGCGAGCGCGGCCCCGGGTGATTTACGAGCGGACGCCTCTCGCGGATTTCTATGGGTTCTCGCGTGTTCCCTGGCTTTTGCTAAACACGCCGGATGAATATCGATTAGCGAGCTACGGACGAACACGCCGGGAACGCAACGATAAAAATAATTGACCAAACGAACGACCGTGTTCGATGCTGTGTCGATCCTCGGCCCCTTACGTGCACGGTTTTCGTGAATTCCTCCGAGTTGTGGAGGATCGCGATTGCTGAATTTTCCCGAACGGATCGATTCATTAAATTTGCTAAGAACGCGCAGATAAAAGTGTAGTAGGACCTGGAATAATCTCTAATATTCTAACGCGCTTCAAATGTTCACAGTACCATATTACATTATTAATGTTATCAACACTTCTAGCAGTATAATCCATTACTTGTTCCATTATTCGAATATTCGTGTTTCCCTCTTTAGTTCTCGTTAGATTCTCGCTGGCATCGTGAACGGATTTTGTGAATTGTTTCGGGTCAAAGGGTGGTGATTTTTGCAACGATTTTTGCGACGATTTTTGCGGCGGGTTTTCGTGAGTTTTCCCGGACGGATCGGTCGAGAAGGTTTGGTAAGAGGAACGTGCACGGTGGCCGAGCCAGAGGCCAGCCGACCGAGCCCACGGAGGAACGAACGAACGAACGATCGCTTATTCCTGACGAAGAGGGCACGATCGTCGGCGCGCGCGCGCGACCGGGACGGTGAATGCCCAAAACTCAGCTGGTGTCAATGAACTCGGCCATGTGAGGAGTCGGACGAGGCCTCCTCGGCTTATACTCACTATCGGGGTCTTGTCTTTCCCATGAAACCGAGACTAATTTCGTGACTTTGCGAAAGCCCCCGGCGACCGGCAACTGCAACGGTACACCCTCCACCGACACTTCTCGATCTGCGCCGATCGATCCCGCCGATGCTAATTAATTACACCCCGAAATTAGCCCAACCACCCAAAAACCGAATAATCTACCGGCACTGCAAAAATATTTCTCCCGTATCCAATCTTCCGAAGCCTACAAAAATTTCTGTGTCCGTTGTACTCGGGAAATTAGTAAAATTCGACAACCGAGGACATTAATATCTACGGTATTTAATTAATAAATACGGTGGATTGCATGTGCAATTTTTTTTTTCTTGAATTTCAAGCTTCGCGAAACCTCTAGCAGTCTGAGCACTTCATTATTCGACCACAGAAATCGTGGATATTAGTTTTTAACTGTACATGTTGCACTTTGACTGATGCAACGATGTGAGTAGACTTCGCGAGGCCTTTCTCTCGTCTTCTATCCTTTCAGTTGCAAACATCCGTGTATAATCTACCTCCTTACATCCATCATCTGATGAACCGAATCAGTTGCGTTAAATCGAACATTTTACGTCTGCAATGTAGTCGAAGAAGCTCAAAAATTACACTGTATTCCTTTATTTTAAAAGAATATAAGTACGTTAAATAAAAATCAAAGTATTTAACTAAATGAATAAGCAATCATGGAAGATAGTTGTGCAATTTTTAATAGAACCTTCACTAAACATACTACGTAACTAAGAGTTTAATTACCAGACCGTAGATTTCTCGCATTCACGAGAAAATCGTGCAATTTAAATAATTCCTGAATCAAAACGATTAGAGAAAGGAAAATACTTGGAAATGACTACTGCGTCCTGCGAATGGTGCAGACAATTTTTATCTCTCATAACGATCCGCCGTCTATTAATTAGCAATTTCCTATGAATATTTTTCCCATCTGTTTCCATCAATTCCCACCCAAGAAACAATCACAACTATTCCTTCTATCAGGTTCTACTGTATCTCTATTCGGTTGGCATTACTCGAAAACGCGAGCAGACACGCAACCAGACCGTCCCCAGCCTAACAAGACTACAAACAAGCATCAAACGGTACTAACCATTCAAAATTCCCCTAATTACTCGCGACAGCAGAGAGCCCGAGGTTGTCAAGAGTGTTCGCGGCGAGGTGAACGTTCTTCGCGAGGCACTTGCTCGCGACCGCTTGAAGAAAACTGGCGGAAAACGGGTAAGACCCGTTCCGCCACGAATCCGAGAGGCCCCCCGGCGGCGAATATCAACGAAACCGCAGAACCTCGGTTCGCGAAAAATTCCGAATTTTTGCGAGCCGGGAAACGCGGAGCTCGGCGATTCGGCGCGTCGTGACGTAACGTCAAGAAATCAGACAGCTGTTCCCCCACCGGCTCGGTTCGTCGTGTTCGCCGAAGAGAGTTCATTTTTAACCGGGCTCCCTCTCCTCTCCTCTTTTTGAGTGGTCGGTCACGCGCGGGTCAGCGAATCTTCGAAGAGGAATCCTCCCTTCTTTTGCGATCTGAACGTAAGAGAGCACACCGGCTGGTAGCAGCCAAAGATGGTAGAGGTGGAGACGAGCTGACTGGACGTGGGGGTAGACAGGGGGGTCGGAGGGGGCCCCACGCCGAAAGAGAGAAGTTCGAGTAGTCGCGAGCTGATCGCGAGACGCGAGATGCGAAATCCGAGCTCACCCTCCGACAGCCTCGATCGAAGTGTCCGAAAATTTGGCGGAAAGTTTTCTCTGCCTATTGTCACCTTTCGACCTTGGCCTACATCAATCTTAATCTACAGAGAACTAGGCGAAAAGTTGACCGTAACGAGGTTCGTCCTTTTACACATATCCATTTTTAATTTACAGAAAATTTGGCAGGAAGGTGACTTTGGAGAGCTACGTTCTTTAACGCTGAACCTAGATCAAATTGTAATCTATTAGGAAAATTGTTTGTGAGAAAATTGACTTGTGATAAGTTCACCCTTGTACTCTCAGCGTAGCATAGACCAAAATCCTTGAATCTACAAAAATTTGCCAGAAGACTGACTCTGTAAAGATTGAACTTTTGACCTTTATCACATGCCAGAGAGAATCTAGAGCTACCGATAAACTCACGAGAGAATTGACTCTAGGATCTAATGAAAGAGGACTTTTATCAGTCGATTAGAGAGATCCAGGCTGCCTGTGAGGGTACACAGGTGGTTCGAACCAGTTCCCGGAGTAAAAATCGCGGGCGGCAACAAACTTGTCGCCGCGTCGAGTAAGATAAGCTCGGCAAGTTGGATCCCGCGATCGATAAGCGAGTTCTATCGAGAAGGAGGAGAAGGAGGAGGAGGAGGAGGAAGGATAGGAAGAAGAGGAAGAAGAAGAAGAAGAAGAAGAGGCGTCGCGCGCGGGGGCTGCTCTATAAATACGGGTCCGGTGGATGGGTAATTAACGGACTCACCTCTCAGTTGCACGCAGTGACAGTCGTCGTGCGGTTCATTGATGGGTCTCCTCCAACGAGAACGGCCGATTATGTCTTCCCTTCCGTATGTGGATGCTCCATTCCGATCTCCTCAAATTGGAGGACGAGGTCTCTTCCCTTCCTCTCACGCGTCCCATCCTGATGTTCTCGGCGACGACGTCGTTCCCCGAGATCTTCTGCCTCTCCTCTCCTCCGCACGTTTCTCTCTCTCTCTCTCTGTTAGAGAACCTCCCCGGACTCTCTTCAATACTGTCCGGTGGGATCGAGGCCCGTGGTGGCAGCCATGTCGCGACCTTGACGTATCTCGGCTCGATTACTTCCTCGTGTTCTTCCGGAGTCTTCTCCTCGACCTACCTCCACACACCTTCCTCCCCTCAGTACTGACCGGTCGGGTCGAGTCCAGCCATGTTGTCGTTGTCAGAGAACGAGGTATGCAAATATCAACTTGGTCACTGCTTGGCCGCAGGATCTCTGTTCCTGTGTGTATATATCGTGGAGATATCGTGGACAGAGGTAGTGTTAGCCGACTCTAGTAGAGGCCGGTGGGGTCCAATCCGGTTGCCATGGTGTTCAGATGCATGATCGATCTCTCCGTGGGCGACGTAGAACAAGAGGAACCGGAGGCTCTTCCGGTTCGAAAGCTTCTGGGAAAAAACACGGATGCGTTCTCAGCTCAGTACAGCCCGGTCGGGTCCAACTGGTAAGCCATATCTTTGCTCCCTGATGAACGAAGAATCCTCTCCTCTCTCTCTCTCTCTCTCCGTTCTCGTTGTAAGACGACGTCTCTCCGATGATGTTCTCCAGACGATGGTACACTCTCCCAGCAGCGCCGGCGTTCACAAAAGTGTTTTGTAGAATGTGAAACTCGGTTTCTGCACGCACTTTCGGAGCGGCTCTCTTCTCTACTTGTCTCTCGGCTCTGCCTATCTCTCTCCTTCTATGTTCGGAGATCGCACCGGCAAACGAGTGCGAGACGGAGTGTGTTCTACGGAAACGCAAACGATACGAGAAACCCGAAAACAGACCGGCTGCTGTGTGCGTGACCGTGCCCCACAGAGCTCTGACAGCTCCACGGCGAGTGGCCTCGCTTAAGTCTCGGCTGGCCCCCACTTACTCGACCGGGGGCGACGCTGATTGGTCGACGCCACCGGCTACACCGGCAATCGGCACTCCGATCAAGCTTTCGGAAAATTTCCCCCGATATATCGTCCGGACTCGGGGCCCAACCCCCACGAGCCCGCTGTCCCGGGGGCCCACTACGTGGGGAGGAAAGTGGGATTCGTTGGTCACTCGGGGAAGGGACCAACACACACCGAACCGGTGGCCAAGAGAGACGGGGGGAGAGAAAGAGAGAGAGAGAGAGAGAGGATTCGTCTCTTCCGTGGCCGTACGCTCCTCTCCCGGGGTTCCAGCAGAACATTTCGGGCACCGATTGGCGGACGACGGGGGAGACGAGATTATTTAATCGAGTCGAGGGGGATCGGAAAAAAAGCCGACGGGGACTCGAAAATCGAGAAAAAAATATAATGCGACGTTCGCGGTTCCTGGACTGAACTCCCCCCCTCTCCCCCTACCTCCCCCTTTCGACGGCCGGTTTTCTAAGAGGCACAGCCGGAACTGTGCCACGCTGGGACACGTAAACTGTTGCGCGTCGTGATTCACGGGACGCCGCGCGTCCGAACGGGTCATGGAATTTCAACGATTATCGATGTACCTTTGACGACGACGAATTAGGATCGAAGTAAATGTCGGGAGGTCCGTGTCGCGTTTTAAAACGTTGCCTGCCGCCGCGGACTTTGCGCTGTATCGTTCGTATACACGAGAGTTATTAATAAAATTTAATGGTTACTTGATAATAAAGTTTGTACCGTGCACTATAATCTAGTTAATTTCAGAGCGACTAAATTGATATTCACTGCGGCTAACTTTATGACCATCGTTTTAAACCCTTAACTAATCTGTGACAGTCACTGGCTCGCGCAACGGAGGCAGGCAAATTTCTAATACCTAAGAGTATCATAAAAAAATCTAATAAATAACATCTATATATTTTTCACTTTTTTAAAATAAAAGGCTATTATTTATCAATGATGACGATTTGGACTATTTTCTCTAAAATCGATCGATCAATAGCACCGGTCACCGGTGACGCGTGGATACAGTTTGATTTTGACGTTACCTACCAGTATGTCGTCGACGTACCGTCATTACGTACGTCATCGGTTGCGACGAGGTTAATTTTTCGAGGGTTCAATAGACTTTGGAGGAACGCTGGAGAAACTGGAGCGAGAACGCGGAGACAGAAGTTTTGCATTGTTAAGCGTCGCCGGTAACGGAACGGTCTCCGAACAGAGCGACTTCTGCAGCATGGAACGGAACAGCGAATTCATTGACCTCGTGTAAAATCGATTCCCGTCGTTATCGTCTTGCGAGCGGCGGCGTGCGCAGCCCCACGGGACGCAATGTTATCGCCGAACTTGGTTTCTTCTGCTTCCTGTCCACCTCTGCGGACGGTTTTTGCCTTTCTATCGGCGGTGAACCGCCGCGTGACGATACGAATCGCGCGCAAACAACGATGAGTCGTTTCTTTTTTGTAGGTGTACGGTGTTTTTTCTTCTTGTTTCGGCGGATTCGAGTGGGAAGGGATTTCCTGGGTATTTTAAGAAAACGGAGCGAAACGGCAGTGCTCGCGACACGCACCATGCTAATGCCCGCGAAAATAAACTCCGGGCACTCGGCATTAAATCATCGCGCGCGCGGTTAGCGCGTCCGCGTCCGCGGCCGGCCGCATCCTACGTTCGTCCTACGAACTGGAATTCCGCGACTTCCCTTCGTTCCAGCCCTAATCCTCCCGATAAGGAAGCTCGTTAGCTAATAGGCTCTATATCTCGAATCGACGGGACGGCCGGACGCTTACGCAATCGGTCAGAAATGCCGGAAAAGCGCGAAGCTGGTGTCGATTTCCGTCTGCGTGGCTGCCACCCTATTGTCCGACGATTAGCAACAAAACGTCGATCGCGTTTCCTCGGAAAATGTGTTTTCCTACGTTGTCCATATGATTACGATTTTTAAAAAATAAAACTTCCCTGGATTTTCATGTTTTGGAAATATTTTCGTTTTAGCAAATTGTGGTAACGTTTCCCAAAGAGATTCCAGTTCACCTTCTGTGACCTTTGAATACAGTTTCAAATAATTAAATTTCTCTGAATCAGCTTTCGAAAAAACCTGATAATAATAATGGAAATGCATTCCATTGAAAAGCCAGTACGATTGATCAATTTATCTACAAATACAAATGCGAATATTTTTGTTTTTACGAGGAGAAATCAACTTACTGGAAGATATAGAGAAATATGTATGTACTTAGAATTGTCATGACGTCTGAAAACGATTCTAGGATACTTATTGAGGTCTCTAATGTAACGTACAGGTGCTAATTAGCCGAAATGTTCCATCAATATTTGCAATAAAAATCCACGCAGTCTCGAGGAAATGTTTTCCTGACCCTAAACGACCCGTAAAGGAAAGGTTAATTCTGTAACTCCTTCCAAGATCCTGCAATTTCCTAGCGCATTTCTTCGGAAGGAAAGCGGTGAGGTATAATCGGAAATTGTGAAGTGCGAATAGCGAGAATCGCGGGGGTTATAAACCGACAAAATGGAAGTGGAGGGTCGATCGGCGGGTTTCAGGTCCCAGTAATTCCCGGGCCGATATGGTGTTGCTGAAGGTGGGACGACGAGAAGGTAGGCCGTCTGGGGCCACCGGTCATTGTCTCCCGGTGCAAACGAGGAGCCACGGTACGGCCTGTTGTCGTAATGGGGCCAGAACGGTAAGTGCGGTGGGCCACACCCTTAATCCGCAGCGCAGTTAAGAATACTTGTGACGCGCAATAAACGGCTTCGGCCGTTCGCGGGAGTGACTACGATTCGTACGTATTCGACTAAGTGCAGTTCGAAAGACGGTTGTCTGTTTGCCAGTCTGTCCGTGTACCTGAATCGAATCCCCTAAACCCTAACAGTTCAATGCTGACCGACCAAGGGGCAGAATGGGAAATGGGTTTACGGGATTCAATACGGAAAATGTATACACCGGTCGAATTTACAGCTCGAAGGTTTCGCGTCAATACCGCCGTTCTCTGCCCTCCCAAGCGGATTAAGAGAAAAGGGTTACTTCGCGTAAGGCTCTTATTTCAACGCTGCCGGGAGACAAGGTAGCCTCGGCGAACCCACTCGTTGCCGAACCCGGTCGCGTTCAATTCCGGAATGAAAAGGTAGCTTCTATGCCTGACCCTGTGTGACGGGTACTCTAAAATGGGTCATTAATCCTTTATGTTTGCAGAAATTTTCTAATCCAGCTATTAACCACTTCAGGTATTATGTCAAAAGCACCTCGGGGAAATTGCAGGTATTTCTTCGGCGAACCTTTATTGCTTTGCCTTTGATTCATTGGTGAGATTCGTCGGTTTCAACGACGATGAAAGTAGGGTAGACGGACTTTTGTCAACAGTTCGTCTTTCTAGAACTTCTCAGAACGAACGGGGATTAGCCACTTGATATATTAACGTAAAAGTTTGAATATTTCGACGGAAGAAAATGACTTGTTTCGGTTCCATAGTCACCGGCACTATTTCTGACAAATACCTTTCTTCTTCCAGAATCTACACCCCGGCAGCCCCTACAAAAGAAGCACAATGTGACAAAAATAGAAATCGTCAGACCGAGATCGCACGCGGATAATTTTTCCCGTGAGGAACTACTAAAGTCGGCAAGGCGTGTGTCAATCGCCCAGCGTCTACTTTCTCCGCGGCGGAATCCGCGTGGTGGCGGAAGTGCGAACAAAGACCGTGGCGCAGCTTCCGCGCGTGTCACGGAACGCAACAATGTCCGTGGTCCTCTCGGCTGCGGGGCGTGCAGCTTCGCGGATTCCAGGTTATCAATCAAACTCGTTTGACCGTGCAGATCGACGGGGGACTCGGCCTCGGAAGTCGGAGGCATCAATTTGACCCGGTGGACCGGGCCAGGCAGCGATTCGTCGAGCGAATTTTACGAGCCGATCTCCCTCCTCCTCTCGTTCCCTTCGGCCGGAGGAGAATCGTCAGGAAGGAACGAGAGACGAGCCTAACGGACAGAGACGTAGCAAGAATACGACGAGGCCAACGACGACAACGAAGAAGAAGAAGAAGAAGAAGTTGGAGGCGGAGGAGAGAGGGAGAGGTGGTGGAATGAAAAAGAAAAGGAAGAAGGAGAGAGAAAGAAAGAGAGAGAGAGAGAGAGAGAGAGAGAGAGAAAAAGAGGAACGGTGAAACACGCCGGCATCTGATCGGCCGATACAAATAAAGCACAGTCCTGCCTGGCATCGGTCGTGTAGATATACCGCGAGAACGTGCAGTTTGTAGTTTGTCGCCCGTCGTCGCTCGCGGCTACGACTTCGTGTTACTGGGATAAAAGGTGAACGACTCGGTTCGCTCGTCCCACCAGCAGCATCCCGCTCTCGACGTTTGGAGGGGTAGCGTCCTTCTACGAAGTCTAACTGAGAGATACACACCGGGACAGAAGAGGAAGCAGAGAACCCGAGAGACGAGCCTGCGCGAGAGAGGAGAGCCCAAGCGCTCCCCGAAAGGATAGACGGAGAAACGAGCGGACAAACGAGCGACCGAGACGGAGAGCGAGAGAGAGAGAGAAGAGAGAGAGAGGGAGAGAGAAAGAGTGAGACGGCGAGGGGGCCAAAGGGGGGCCAGAGGGGAACCATAAATTACTTGATCATCCTCAAGGTTCGATTCGCCGACTGCGTGCACCTTCTCGCTGCGCCGCGCGCGGTGTCATTAAAGCGATTTTTGCGCGGAAATGTAAATCCCCGTGTCGCCGGCACTGTGAACTGCCCACGCGTGGGAGTAATCGATCCGGACGCCGACAATAATCACGATAAACGCGACAGAGACGACCATAGACGCGGTTATTAGGCTAGAACCGTGCGGTGGGTGGCTCGAGGCTATGGGTCTCGAGCTTTTTGGAGCAAGGCGCGGTTTCATCCCCGACATGAACCCTTTTTCATCGAGTTTTTACCCGATCCACTCAATGCTTTTAACACTTTACCTACCGGAAGCCTATTAATAGGCTTTTTAACGGCGGAGTTGTATGTAATAGAAACTCATCTTATCTTCTTTTGAACGACTTTAGGTGAAATTGTTATATTGGTTCTGAAAACCTGTTGAATTTGTGAACGAAGTTGCTGTCGCTTTTTGAAAAATTTATCGCGAAATTGTCAACTTCGAATAATTAACTTTTGACTTGTACCATTTTTGCATTAAACGGTTCATATTGCCGTAAACTGTTTTATCATATCACTCGTCCAGACTAATTTCATTTTAACTGATGTTGTCGTTTTTGTGAATGTTTAGCGTTAATAGTAGTCGATAATATTGCAATGAACTCGACGTGGGTGGCAGCTGCATGTACCAGGAAATTGCAAAATGATTCCTGCATCCTGAAGGCTGCGGGGACGTTTTCCGGTATGAATCAGTGCCACTCAGGAATTTTTCGCAGACTGATCAAGACGGTTTTTCATCGCTCATTTTTCTGCATTGACGACAATTCTGCGAAACGGTTTTTTAACGTTTTTCTTGAGCTGCGATTGCAAACGTTGAGCAGGATCAAGAAATTAAGCGATTATGTCCATTGACTCTGGTAACTAGTTAATTGGCTTTTATAAATCGCGTTTAGCAACTACAATTAATTGGAATGTTGCAATTTGTGTTGGAGATTTTCTGTGATCACAGTTGAAAAACCTGGATCCTTTTAAATCGTCTTTAGCAAGTAAAATTAATTGACAAGCTGTATATACATTTTACCAGGAATTTTCTGTGATCACAAATGAAATGTAACATTGATTAAATTCTCATTAATTTTTTAATGAATGGAAGCACACTATCTCTTGCACATATATTTAGTAATAAGTGCAGAACCGTCTGCCTAAAAGAGGAATGTGACACCGTCCCCTAAAATAACATCAAACAATTCCAATTAATCTATTTAACAAGGAATTCCTATGACAAATTCCAAGACAGCTGAAAGAGACTCATAGAATAAAAATATCCATCATATACCCTTTACACCCAAGGTGTGCAACATTTGCATTTTATAGTATTCAATAAAACCCGCAGTCAAGCGACCCTCGATGTATAAACATAGTTGGTTGTCATATATTTCCCTTGCTGTCGTATATTTTCTTTCGCTTTTATAGGGCATTTGTTTTAACGTCCTCGCTCTCGATCCTTCAATAACTTAGTCGATTGTTTTCCGCGGTACGAATGGGGGTCCGTGGGCGTCCGGGCCACGGAGCAGGAAGCAGTATAATTTAGGCCTACTGACAGGTTACCAATTTCCATTTTACGGCGGCCACGGTGTGCGTCGAAGTTTCGTTCGGCCGGTGCCGCGCAGTTCAGAGGTAAACGATGCCCTAACCGATCGCTTCAAGATCAAGGCGACCGGCCTTCTTTTTCTTCCTTCTATTTCTTTCTTTCATCAGCCTTCTCCTCTCTCTTTCTCTCTTTGTTCTCTGTTCTCCCCGCGCCAATGCCTTAACCGTGCAACGGATGGGAAGATTGTGCAACAAACGAGAAGGCTGCCTACTGATCCACCGTTTGCGCAACAGAACAGTTTCGAGATGACGTTCCGGGGGCTTCGGGAATGCAGCATCCGAGCGGACGCAGGCTGTCCGCGCCCCCAATTGGCCTACGAGTAATTAAGCTGCCCCCCCTGAATCGTCGGCTCCACCGAATGCGTGCCCCCGTCGGTTTTTTTTAACGGGGGTCGATCCACGTCTCCCTATGAAACGTCTTTAATTACACCTGCCTGGTGCCCCTGCACCGTTCCATTTCCACGCTTTCAGCTCTGCCATGCTGACGTGCGACGCACCGACTCATTAACCGGGTAATGGCGGGATTAGACACTCCGGTCGGCGGGGACGATCGGTGACGCCATTGTTGTGCCGTAAGTGCCGCTCCGAGGGCCGGCTACGCTCCTATGTGGGTGAAAAATTTATGCGTACGGGGAGAAGCCACTGTGACGAGCGAACGCGAGCCTTTATGCGTTTGCGGTGTTCGTGAGTTTGTAAAATGCAAGAAGAGGTCGCCATTAGTGACGTCCCGTAACAGTCCTTTCAGGAAGCGGATCGTTCAACTCGGTACCGTTGGTCCCGTCGAGGTTCCCAAAGACCCTCCACCGAATTTCAGGACCCAGAAATCGAAGGAATCAAGGTGCAGCAGGATTTTGGTGATCGGCGGCCGGTGTCCAGGAAGCGGGTGACCGTCGGTGGCAGTCTCGAGACGAGCCGAGCCGAGCTGAGTCGAGAAAGGCGGAGTGGTTAGGTCAGGGAGAGCCCGGCGCAAAACTTTGCCACGCACATCGGGACAATCGCCTCGACAACTCGAGCGAGTGACTCTCCTTCTCTTCCACCTAACCATCTATCTCTCGTTCCTTCCACCAACGGTCTTCCCTCTTGCGCTATCCCGTCTCTCTTCTGGTTCGATCAGGCTGTCCCTGTTCAGCGTTCGGCTCGCTTCCTCCTGTCCTCCCTCGCCTTCGCACCTTTCCACCGACGTCACCCTCTCCGCGTCGTCTCCTCTTCCTCATTCCTTCTCCGTCTGCCGGCCCCCAGCTCCTTCTCTCGCCGGATTGCTTCTCCTCCTTTCTCATCTCTCTCTCTCTCTCTCTCAGCCGCCCCCACCCCGATCGCTCTCTTTCCATCGCATCCTCCTCTCATAGTGTCTTTCACTTTTTCCCAGCCGCTAGTGGAGCAAGCTGCGAGGCTCGCCGTCACGGTGTTACCTCGACTTCCGAGTCCTTCGACGACCTAGGATCACGTCCGCGCCGCGCGCGATTAAGATCGCTGTCGCTTCTTCTTCTTCTTCTTCTTCCCCTCCTCCTCCTCCTTCTTCTTCTTCTTCCTGTTCCTCTTCCTCCTCATGCGAGTTTTTTCGCCCGCCCGCGGGACACCTTGTAAATCGCCGCGAGATCATGCCACCGCGCCGGAGTCCTGGCACACACGCCATCGTCGTTTCCGCTCGCGTTTCGGAAGAATCCCCTTAATCGCTACGGGGTAATTAATCCATTTAGCCGGCGAACGAACCGGGAAGAAGCGTGACAAACAGCAACATTGAAACTCGCCCGCGAGAATCATAATAGTTCACACTATCTACGGTGCAGTCTCGAACGCTGATGACTAAGCTCTTGGCGTTTGGAATGTTTGATTCTTGTGGATGATCCTCTTATACCGTAGATTATTATGGTCTGTGTGGCCCAGGTTGCCAGATCCACGAAGACTATGTAGCCTCTGAATCGGTTCAATTCCTGACTCGATTGTGTCTGATCCAGTTACAGTGTCAACTACCTCTCGTGGAGGATTCACGTCGCCTTTTCTGGATTCCACTTGATTCTTAATCGTCTAACGAGAACAGAGAGAATTTTTATCTAGAGATTTGTGTTGGACCAGGTACTCCGTTCCGAACATTAAATCAGTTCTAACTATCAACTATTTAACCTTCAACGCTTCTCAAAGGAGTCCGCTAACGAATCACCTTCAGTTTCCGGCAGACTTACGAGATCTGAGTGTCGCAAAAAGGGAATTTTCCGGCGTGTTCTCTCTGGTCCGGGTTCCAGGCGTGCTCGAATCTCCCGCGAGAGTTCTCAGCCGCTCTCAGCCGGTCTGAGCTCTCAGCGCGACGCAGCGCGCAGCCTCTAGGTCGGCCGTTCACCCTGTCCTGACGATCCGCCGCGACTCGCGCCCCGGGAACGCTGAAACACGATCGAATTTCGCCGTTCGGAGCGCGCCGCCTCGCTGGGAAACGCGCTTCCGGGAAATCGGCTGGGAAAGGATCGGCCGGACCTTTGCGCGCGGCTGCCGGATCGATCGCGCGGATCGGATCCCATCGGATCGCGTCGGTTATTGTTCATCGTCGCGTTTTCGTCGTTGTTGACCAACGAGCGAGGTGATCGTAGTCGTCGCGATCGATCGGAGACGGTTTAATGGATCGACATGGGTCTCTGGGGGCCGCTTGGGAACTTTCGCGAGATCGGACGCTAAACTAACTCCAACGCCTGAATCATCGCCGGCGAGAAACGCTCGTCATGGAACACCGCGGTCGGACGTTTCGTTGCGGTCTCTACTTCCTAATTAGAGTTTCGTTTGAGCCTGCTCGATCACGAAGATCGCAGATCCATCGCTCGAGTCCTCTGTCCTTCGCGGCGTCCTCTATCGATTTAATTCGACGCTCGGATTTGTTTCGTGTCGTTTGACCGATTAAACTTGATCGTGACTCACTCTTATTTTTCGCGGTCCATTAACACGTTCGACAAATCGACCAGGCAGCTTTTTATTTGCAAATAGTGTGTGGTCCGACCTTGACGATGAGTAGACCAGAGGCTCCACTAGCGTATTGCGAGCGCGATTCATTGGGAGTTTGTATACAAGCACTTTGACATTTCTCTTAACAGTCGGAGGCAAAGTCCAATGGACTCGACAATTTATCGATCCCCCGGAATTGATTACTTGAAGACTCGTTGAACGCGTTACGTGCTGGATTCACGATTGGCCACGGCCTCCACTTCCTACTCGGCGATCCCTGCCGACGATACGCCTAACCGCGAACATGAAACTTATCTTTTATCACTAATATCCCCGGTGCCTCGAACAAATTCTGCCTAATCCGACGTCGATCTTGAAACGCGCCGCTGGGACGCATTAATGATTTCACTTTACTCGATCATCCAGAAATTAAGTTTGCTGAACGTCCAAGAGGGACTAAAGACTCTTCCGCATCTCTGAAAAATCTGTCAAACTTAATAAATTAACCAGTCTACCGAAACCAGTTCAGCAATTTGCGATGTTACTCTACACAATGTATCAAGATGTACTTATTGTCTTTTAGGCTTCTACCGTCGAACATCATCAAGGAGAAAGGGGTCATTCACCGTCAAAAAGAGAAAAAGAACACGCTTGTGCAATGTGGTCCATCTCCCAGAAAGTCTCCCAAACAACCTATCTTATAGTCCACCATATAAGATTTCGCTCCAAATCGCCCACCAAGACAAAACGCCCTTCAGCCTCCCACAGAGCCAAGAACAAAGGTCCTCCGGCTCGAAGGAAGATCCTGTGGCTCGGAGGAAGATCCTCCAAAAAGATCATCGCGCCTATAAAATTCACCGGCCACCCAATGTCTAGGTCCAGAGCGACGCCCAGGAACAATAGCCGCTCGGAACTCGTCCAGATTCCTTGACGAGCTGACCGGGCCGCAGTTAATCGAGGCCCAGGCAGTCCTCTTTTTCGAGGTAAAAAGCTTCTGACCGTGTGATACCTTTCCCCCACCTGGAGGAGGAAGCCTCCGCCCGCGTGCCCCTCGGTCCCCGAAGAGCGGAGCCCGTTTCTTGCGAATCGATTCAAGCTGGATCAGTGACCTGACGAGGCGAGGGGCGCCATGCCGTGTTCCATCGATACGGGCTCACGAATTATCACCGTGCCCTCCCCTCGGCCCCTCTCCTCCCAATACCGCTGCACGCCCGGTGATTCTTCTCAAAAATCGCACCGAAATCAATGTTGCCCAACACATTCGCTGGATCATTTTCTCGATACTTTTCGCTAAAAATCTGAATAAAGTTGCACCTCAATGGAAAATCAAAATATTAATATAACATTAGTAAGAAAAATTCTTATGGAAAGCGGGTACGTTTAGTTTACAAGTACATTTAGTACAGTTAAGTGTCTGATCCTGTACCGCGTGCCGAAATCATCTCGGTTCCATGTACCGCAGGATACGAGATCATCTTCTAAATTATAAATTTCTGCACAGCGTGATCTACAATCCAGGAAAAAGCTTGCTCTTCCTCCTTTCGTGCCAATCTTAAGAAAAATCGTCTATGGTGCCGCGAGCCTCGTCCGAGCGTTCATAGTGTTGGCATCGGCGAGGGGTCGAGTGGGAGGCGGCACGATTCACCAATTCGGGATCGAAGGGGACCGGGCCGAAGGTCTGGTGAATAAGTGACGATAAGTAGGTAGATGGGTAGGTAGGTAGGCAGAATGGATAGGTTGGCTGGCTGGTCGCTCGTTAGGCTAGGTGCGTTGACCCGCCTGGCGTGTTCACTGTTCAGCTAGAGACAGATAGGCGAGGAGCCGCGCGCAAGATGAACGGAGACCGATGGATCACGGCTCCGGCCGGATCGAGAGAGACGAGTTGATCTCTCTTCTCGGCTAGAACGTGAGACACACGTACAGACGCGCACGCATAGACACATACACACACACACACATACACACAGAGGGAAGGGGACTCGGCCAACACGTCAAGTCCGCGATCCTCTCGTCCGCGGCTGATCGCTCGAGCCGAAAACCGAACAAAGAACGTTGAACTCCGGGTTTCGGGACGACGAAGAGTTAGCGGAGTATACGTTCGCACGTTCGACCCAACTCCACGGGGGATACGGTCATCGTGTCACGATCGAGGCCACCGGTCCCAGCCCCGGCACGCGTCCACGCTCTCGACGATCGCTTCCTCGATACGATTTATCGACCACGATGTACTACCTTGCTCTTATCAGACCCGGCTCGGCCAGCAGGAAGTGGATTATGGGCCCGGTCCAACCTGGATGCCTCCGCGCTCGCGACCCAGTACACCAGGGCTGGGTACTCGGATCAGGATGAACCTTCCTCGATGAAACTCGCCACCCGGTTTGATGGACACCTGATAAGTTGTCTTGGGTGATAATTGGATCTTCATTGGATCATTTATCGCAGAGTCAGTGGCCATTCTCATAATTAGAACGAGTACTTCTTTCCGTTTACTCCTTATACTATTACTTTCTCCAATCGCCAAAAATTAAATTGGCACTTAACACTTTGATTATTATTTTTATTATTCCCAGCGAGGAACGTTTTCATGCAGATCAAATGGTTTCAAGACATTCGCGTAATGATGTTATTAGAGGTGGACGCGTCAAGGACTTATGAAGGCCAACTTCGATTTCTTTATTATAATCAAATAATTTTTCGTGCACTAATCTAAACCGAATAGTATGCACAGTTAATGGATCCTGTTCGAAACGTTGATTACCCGATATTGTAGGGCAAGGGGCTGTTTGAGAACCGAGGCCTGGCCAAAGACGTATCCAAGAAAGTGTAACTCGACGACGCGGACTCCAGGATTAGATCGAAGGGAGATCTCTCGATCCAGCGACGGCGATCAACGGCCCAGAATCTGAAGCGCTTAATCACCACGCCTCGATCCACCGTGACTCATAAGTGTCTTAGGTTCGCCGGCGCGGATCGATCCTCGAACCGCGGAACGGATCGGTTGTCCAGTTAAAATCCTCTTTACTGGGATCTAATAATAATTAATGGCTATAATCTCGGATTAAATTGCTCGGTCGGGTTTGATAGGCATTCCCAGGCAGCGATCCAACGTACGCAAGAATCGATATCATCCGCTGAATTGCTGGAAATTATAATTAATTATGTCGGACAAAAGAGAGAGAAAGAGAGAGAGAGAGCGAGTCGCGGAAATAGATTATTGTTATATGGATTATACGGAAACAAACTAACAGAGGAAAGGAGCGTCCGTACGTGAAAGTTCGTTTTTTTTTTCAAACAAAAATACGATTCCATTTTTCGGTTACCTAGCCACTGGTAAACTTAATTTTTCAGGCTCCGGTAGTTTTCATCAAACAAGACTCTTCTCGCAGCATAAATTCGCCTCGTTTTTCCCGGAACGATGGCCGCCATAGAATTTCAAATCGTCACGGTGGCAGTGAAACAAATGATAGGGCAAATGAAAATCGCAGTTCATTTGTAGGAAATAAAATGATCCCTCTCTCGCGATATAGGTTGATAACGTGATCGGGCGGGTTACGCAATCCGGGACTTTCTACGGGCAATTATGTGTCCGGAGGCCTTGTGGAAGCCGTTTCGCGGAGCTCGTTTGCGAAAAAGGAAATCCCTAGGCGGAAAGTCGATCGGTTTTGGTCGTGGCGGCGGCGGCAGCGGCGGCAGTTACCGGAAAAATGGGGAGAAACTCTCTCGTATCCGGCGATCGACATTTCACACCTTCGCTCGTTGTCTTTCTCACGGTTCTACGCTGTCCTCGTCGCTCTTGCTACGGCAACACATCCGCGCCGCCTCTCTTTTACTTTCCCTGCTTGGGAAAAAAACCGAAAGAAAGAGATGGAATAGAGGGAGAGGCACCTTCCTCGTCGGGGAAAGTGAAATCGCTCGGCTGCACGGCTGCACGCGTGCTCACCTTGTTCGCCGGTGCTCTTACCTGTCGCGTAAATCAGACTCACGGCCCCGACCAATACCACCATTAATAACGGAGCAAGCTAATTTAACAGAGGTGCGCGAGAACCCGAAAATCACGGGTAGTCGATGGACCGGGTCGGCTCGGGTCGGGCCGGGCCGAGGCAAGCAGGGTTCTCGTAAACCGTCACTTTGTCGTGACTCCCCTGAATGATCGCGAATATGCTCTGGAATGACAAACATCCCTATCTGTCCCTATCAGAAAAAAATTGTCGAATCGTTCTCGAAAATTTCGGGGCTTCCGAGAATAATACGGCATAATTGTGAGTAATCTCGGGAATCCCGACGTATGGGTGGATCCCAAAAATTTTGCTGGAATTCGTCTCGATCCTGAAACAACTCTCGCTCCGAATTGGTCGAATTGTTCGGGTTTTCACACATTTCTGTAATTTACCTACCGCCCATACAAAGCAAAAAGAAAGACGGAGAAAGCGCTGATCCGTGGATAGCAAGTGTCCCCCGCGACGGACTTTGTTAATTAAACGGTGATCGCAAGGGGAAAGCGGCGGAAACCGGGGAAAGTTCGTTGGTTTTGCTGGTTTTCGACCAACGGATACTGACAGGACTAATCGCGCCGTGACGAGGGTACGAAAGGTGCTGATGTGCGTTTAGAAATCGCGGACAGATGCTGTACGTGCTGTCTTAATATTTAATTATTCTTGAAAACTCTGGTGCCGATATATGGCGCGGAAAGGTTGATACTTATGAGAATTTTGTGCAGAACCTGTAATGAAATACGAGTTATCCGTGCATTAACGATACGAGATTACTTACCAGTGTCAAAAACTGGGACTATTATCTCGTGACATAAAACGGAACGAACTTTCTACTTGTAGCTGTACGATAAAATTGTGTATTGCTTGTTTTAATCTGTTGACTTGACGATCTTGTTCGCTTTCACCTTTTGATGTGTCTGGTGATTAATTTAATCAATCAGTATTTCACTTTATTGTACTATTTGATAAACGAAAGTGATTCGATGCAGAATCAAAATTGATTGCATGAATTGCAAGATGCGAAAGCAATTTTCAGGTGAAATGTCTTTACTGTCCCGCGTTTGATCGGATCATTTCCGTAATAAGTGCATGAAATCGGCAATTCCTTCGACAAAGTCACGAAGAACAGGTCGCGAACGAAGTACAGCTGGGCTGGGGGCTTCGAAAACTGTTCACCGAGCGGATTTCGCGATGAGGGTAGGAAACCGGGCCCAGAATCGAATAGGCCCGCAGGATGTCGATGTGCGTCACCCCTCGTGACTCGCTCGGCCTGTTGGAGCGGTGTCGCGTTGAAAGTCAGCGCGCATTTGCATTTCGCATCGGGCGTGTGTGGACGGGGCGGCGGCGTTGCACGTGTGCAGCCGTGGCCGGTCGCGTGCAACGACGCGATGCGCGAATCGGCCGGTGCAGTGTGTGCGTGCACTCGGTCGATCGGCTCGAACGCGTGATCGGCACGCGAGTCGAATCTCGATCGGACGGTGCGCGTGCGCTTCGGTACGCGACCGAACAGCCGGCCGCCAACCGACCACGAAACAGGGTCGAGCGAGCATCGAGCCGCTAACGATCGCGATTACGCGAGAGTGAAAGAATCGAGGGATCGGAGAAATTCCTCCGAGAACCAAGGCCTCGATTGGCCACGATGCCCCATAAAATTGAATTCGATGGGAAATTCGGGTGTGAAAGCACTTGCACAGCCTTGAGACACTTCTCTAGCACCAGGGGACGATAGAGGGATGATCAAAACGATTTTTCTTTGGGGAACTACTACTCTGGTATATTTAGAATAGTTCCAGATTTTTTGAATTGTCTACAAAAGTGAATCCGATGGGAAATTCGAGTGTGAAAGCACTTGCACAGCCTTGAGACACTTCTCTAGCACCAGGAGACGATAGAGGGATGATCAAAACGATTTTTCTTTGGGGAATTACTATTCTGGTATATTTAGAATGGTTCCAGATTTTTTGAATCGTCTACCAAAGTGAATCCGATGGGAAATTCGAGTGTGAAAGCACTTGCACAGCCTTGAGACACTTCTCTAGCGATAGGGATGATCAAAACAATTTTTCTTTGGGGAACTACTACTCTGGTATATTTAGCATAGTTCCACATTTTTTGAATCGTCTACAAAAGTGAATCTGCTGCGAACTTTTGCTGTGACAGGACTTTCATAGCTTGGAAAACGTTTTTAGTGATAGGGGATAATGAAACAAGGACGATGGAAATGATTTTTCTTTGGGGATTTTCTAGATAGTGGTTACAGGATGCGATTATTTATTTTGTTTTAGGAGTGGTTCTGCATAAATAGTGCAGGGTATTGCATATATAATTGTTGTTAAAATAAAGGTTTTACAGGAATTTTACGTAAAACCGTTCAGAGCTGAATAGTCGGGTTCAATATTTGATAAGTGGTTTCAAGTATGCGAGGGAAGATGCGCTCGCAGGACAGCAGACCATAGTAGGTCGATGTGACCACCGTCACGTAACATACGTTCGATCCGTGGATCCCGTGGACGCTTGCATACCGGCAATAAACCGGCAGGGATGGGTAACCCTAAATCGGGAAGTCGTAACGCCTAAGTAGTGCTGTAAAAAAACCGCAGGGCGCCTGGCTCGTTTTCTACAGCGAGCCTCTTCTCTCAGCTTCGAAACAAGATATTGTATTCCTCGTTTATTTAAGCGTCGCATCAAAACAAATTTCGATTATTACAAGGCGTCATGAGAGGCATAAATTACGTTAATCCTATTATACGTTCCGGCATTCTTGAGGTTTATGGAAAAATAATTGGAGATTTCGTAGCTTCGGGACCCTCATCATTTCATTTAATTACTTCCACGAGGAATTCGGTATGTCTGTGGATTGACTAGCGAGTACCAAAGCTATTCCAAATCTTTTTCCACTAACTACGGTGAGAATGAATTTTTGGTCAATGTTGACAGTTTGAAGAAGTAATGCATTTCCATATAACTTCTGTTTGTTGCAAGTAGACTTCGAAAACGTTTGTTACGCACAAGGATCTGCAGTCTATTGACGAGGAACGGGTCAGAGGGGCCCATAGTGACAAAATGAAGGAAAGTGGGATTTCTCTGTTAGCCTGGCCCGCAAGAAAAATGAACGGGCTTGGGATAGTAGTTGCAGAAAGAGATCGCCGTCCAGTCTAGCGAAACTGGCACAGTGTCAAGGTGCTTGGCGGGCCCATTTGCGGGCCCCTTCCACCTGGGGGCCTGATCGGGTCCGATGGTGGGGGTGGTTGGTCGTCACCCTGCCTCCTTCCTCGTTTCGCCGCGAGCCTAACCGCTTCGGTCCGGCTTCGAGGCGACTTTCACGGGGCTTTCTTTCGCGGCCGACTTGCGATTCGCGAAACACGTAAATGCGCTCGCTGATATCCGCCTGTATCTCCCAGCAGCAGCAGCAGCAGCAGTCGCAGTAGAAGCAGGAGCAGCGGCACGTCCGGGGTGAAAGGCAAAACGAACGATGCGCCCGATGGGTTTTCCATGGAAATGAAAACCCCGTTCCGGGCGACGCCTTTCTCCCGCCTAGGCTGATATTCGCCGGGCGTTTCTTGTCTCTCGCCTGCCATGCACTTTCTTACTTTCGTTTTGCAATGCCCTGGAAGCAGTCGCTGGAATGCCGACGGGGAACTGTCCTGAAAATCGAACGGCTCGACCGACGACGACGGGAATAAGCGAATGCGAGATTATGTTGTTGATCTTGGTAATCTCCGAGATGATGCCTTGTCCCCCGGGCTGATCACTTTGTTAGGATAGAGCAATCGACCAGTCGCTCCGACGAATTTACTGTTAAACTTCTCTCTCTCTGTAGGGTGCACTGTAACTGATAACGTGACTTGCTCCACCGGCTCCGTGTAATTACATGAAATTATGGTAAAAGGAGTGTCCGTTAGATTTCATGGTTGGCGAGAGGCGGACGTTTGAACGTGTCGTACGATCGGTGCAGGCGTGCATTGCGCGAGCCGCTGCAGCCAATCAGCCGCGTTTCGTCAAATTCCACAATTTTCATTTCATCGGATACTTGGTGAACATATTCTACTATGCTTCTTCGGAGGAATACGTTTATAGAACTCCATACAGTTTAATCATTTACTCGAGAATTTCAGGCAAATATTGGGAAACGGTGGACGGGTTCTTTTTGGATGCATTCCTGAAGAAAATGTCGAAATATTTTGTGATTTGTTTGTGACGAACAAAAAAATTCATACAGCTACAATCTACGTTCACGCACAATTTTTCCGTACTACTACTAAATAGATCAATATTGAATTACATGACATTTGAACCACGAACATGAATTTTTTCTAAAGATCTGGCAATGCTTCGATTTTCAGCAACTGAAAAAGCAAATTGAACGGAAGTTAGCGAAGTGAGCGAAATGGCGTCGGTGTCTTCGACACGAGAGCTCGCCACGGTTCCCCCGTCTATGTTAAACAAGCCAATTATCGCGACACGGCGGCCGGACTGTTAAAAAATTCATATCCAAACATGCCGATGGATGCGACCGAGTTCAGTAACGCAGTCACGTAACGTCCTCGAAAATCGAATTCTTCCGTGTACCGTCGCTAAAGCATTCCGCTCCGCATATACCGGTATGTCATTCATAAAGAAATTACGCCGGCCCATTATTCAACGATTATTTATAGGAAATGGTCGTGCGTAGGCAAGCGCAGCCCGACTTCCTTGTCCCTTTGCGGCCCGGAGGTGCGACGAGGGACGAAATTTCGGCGTGCAGGTGTCTCACCTGGTCGCACGTGCACGTGGAACCACGGGCGACGTAGAACCAGTCGATGGTGGTACAAATATTTGGAGCGAGTCGCGTGATCCTACCATTTATTCAATTATCCTCGGTAGAAAACAATCTTTACAAAATCCACAGAAATTATTTACCTTTCTATATTACCAGACTATGAATCTCTATTTTCAAGAGAGAGAGAGAGAGAGAGAGGCTTGTCCCAGAGACAAGTTTGTTGTCCGTATCGTTCAATTAGGGTTCCCACAATGTTGAGAACAGCTTGGCAACACAGCCTCGGCAACGTCACAGGGCCCATCGCAGGGCCCGAAGCACACAGGCTCCACTTTAACAGCATAAATATTTAATCCCCTAGAGTCAACATCGTCTGACCAAGGCCCACGATCTTAAAGAGCGGTTAATTCAATTCCGAGGCCTGTTGAACGATAACAGGGGCCCTATGGATCACCATGTCGGTGCCTCGTACCTCCTCTTTAAATCACCCGTGGCCTCTCACGTGAAAAGTCCCTTCGCTTTATCTACCGGCAAATTTGCCTACATTATTTATCAGGTGCAGAGGCACGCGGAGGGTCCGGGCCCCGGGTCGCCGTTCACGTGGGGGGAGGAGAGGGGGGGACGGACCCTGGTGAAGCGCATGATGTGCCCGCGGTGCCACGAAATGATATTCAGCCGAGTGTTTCGACAGGCCGGGTGTCGTTAACCTCCCGCGCCGGTTCGTTCCCCGGCCAGCCGGCAAACAATTGTCCGCTCTATTACTAGCCGGGAAGCATCGGGACGCCCACTCCCACGGGACTATATCAATCCCGGGACCCGTAGGTTGCGAATTGGGCGTTGGCCTCCGCCTGCTTCCTCTCCCGGGCGAGCGACGAGCACGCGTGGAATGCCACGTGGGGCCCACAAGAAAACCTTTTCCTCCCACCTTCCTGGGACCCATTTTGCTGCGCCAACGCCGGCAAACTCGCGGGCCCTAGGAGAGGGGGAAGGCCCATCGGGTTGGTATCCGACGAGAATTTTGGAGATATTTTGTAATGCTTTACACAAGTCTGAGATCCCCAATAAATTAAAATCAATGTTAAACGAATAGAAAAGGTCTTACACTGTATACCCGAAACAGCCTCCTTTTGTTAATTTCCCTGTGAAAATTTCACTTGAATATTCCCTGCGGTTCAAAAGTTGCAGCGAAATGTCACTAAATTCGATCGGACCCAGTTCGGGCCCCGTTCTGTGGCATGCAGTGCGCGGAGCCCGTCGAGAGGAGGGGGTCGCGAACAACCGCGTGTACACCGGGGCCCTGTACTCTGGAAATTCGAGGGATACACGTGGATGGCCCCGGACCGGGGCCCCGGAGAGTGTTGCAATCTTGCACCGGCTACGTTTCTTCTATGCTTCTCAGGCGCCCTCTCTTCGTGAACTGGACCCCGAAACACCGACGGCCTTACTCGATGACTCTTTGTGTGATTTCTCACGGTGAAGGGGATAAGTAGCCGCCACACACTCCTACGCGCCCGGGCCCGTTCGTTCCTCGCCTTCTTTTTTCCGGGGCCCTGTGTTCCCATTCGCTTCTTGGACACTTGGTTACGTGGCCCGGTGACGTAAATCGCTCGCGGGTTACCGGAGGCGTGTCAATACCGCTCGGGCCCCTATTTGGAACGATGACTACAGGGGCCCGAGCTTTTTGGGGAACTGATTCAATTCTGGCGATTGTTTTCGACGAGGGGACCCGTTTCGGGGTTTCTTTTCAAAGAATTGTTGGCAGCACTCTTTGGATACAATTGGTGCTGAAAATAAAATAAAAAATAAAATTGGTTACAATTTGAACGCAATTGGTTCCCTTTGTGGGATATGTTTGAAGAGTGTCGTAGACTCTTTGAATATTGCAACATGTTTTGTAACTTCGTCATAAAATGATCGTGGCGTGCTTTTATTGATACTTTAACAGATACTTTGTTTAAGATCGTGAAGATTGGCATGAAACTTATCAAACACAGTTATCGTGCCTGATCAAGCATACTCACGTCACAAAACACACAGCAATTTTTATAGTCTGTTATGGACCCTTATCTCGAGCGAACCTTGAAATTTATCAATTATCCAACGGATTACTTCAAATCTTGTACAATCGAGCAAATCTCACGATTCCCAGAAAAGGGTGGAGTCGTTGAACTCACAAGCCGAAGAGTGTTAGATAATGGCTGTCGTTCTTGCTTCAGAGACTGAAAACGGAACAGTAAATAATTGGGAGAGTAGTATACGATTAAATCTGAACAACATTAAACATCAGCACACATATCTGGCGAGACTTCTACCGTGGTAGACTTCGTGGAAAACGAAGTTAGACGAAAACGTATTTTCTCGTTTAATAACCTTAATAAATAGAATATCGGCCAACTGTTCAATCTCGAATAATGCGTTTTGAAGAAACGTCAGTAAAGTACACGGAAGTGGAAGCTCGAAGGTCAGAGACAACAGCGGTAGCTGTCAGCGATTCTATTCACGGCGGACAGGTCCGAAAACAGTTTCAAACGCGAAATTTACGGCCGTGTTTCCCAGACAGGACGGCAGTTTAAAGGTGCAGCGATGCACCGTACAGTAGAAACGTCACGCGAGACGGGCCCCGACGTGCACTAACTCGCGGCCCTGATCTATGGTGTCAGGGTCCATGGCCGCCGCGGCTGATCGCTCTATTAGAGCTTGCGGGCCCCGACCGTTGAACTTCCTGTTGTCCCACTTTCACGAAAATTCACTTCTACGGGACCACAGAGGCCCGTATCGTGTTTCGGTGCCGTCGGTTGGACATCTTCTGGTGGGGACTACGGATTGACCCCTCTCTAATTTGCACGATGAGTCATGGTCTCGCACGATTCGCAATATTTGCCGAACAATTTAGATTCAAATCATAACATAAAAACTTCCAAAAATTCATTTCCAATCTCCCTCCAATTACGAGCAAATCCAAAGCTCTTTAGACTACTAGAACCATACTTATCCTCTACACAAGGTTCACGAGATACCGCACAAGCATTACCCAATCACGAAACCAAAAAATCTGAAGTGTTCCCCTACACTCCCCCAAATCCCACAAAAATGGTAAACCCACAAGTCTCTTAGTATTTTTCCTATCCCTTCTACGAGAAGTCCCGAGTACCGTCGATCGAAAAGAAATCACGAAAAATCCGGGCATGAGCGTTCAATATCGTTCACCGAAAAGCAACACAAGCAGGCGCGGAAGAATGGACGCGATAACGGTCAGCGTCAGACCGATGTTCCCCAGATATGCAAATGGCGTGCGAGGGAGATGGCCAAGATCGAGCAAAAGGAGACGAGGAATACGGCGAGGGAGAGGACATCGAAGACGAAGAAACGGCGGTGCTGTACTCGGCGAGAGAGCGAGAAAGAGAGTCGGAGGGAAGGAAGAGAGGAGAGGAGAGCTCGAAAATCTCCGCGGAGGATCAGGAGGAGTCGAGCAACGGTAACCCATTGTATCGAACAGCCGGTTCCTTTACGACGGGTTTCTCACGATCGGTCAGTCGGCGGATAACCCAGAGGCGAGTCGAGCGAGTCCGTGGTCCCTGTTCGCGGAGGATGTACCCCCGATGCGGTGCGTGCAACTGGGTTTACAGCCGGATGCAGTCGGGCAGCGGTGCAGCAGCAACAGCAGCGGTGTAACAGCGGTGCAGCGGTGCAGCGGTGTCGGCGTCGGTGGCGTCGAGGTCGCGGGCACAGATGCAACAGAGAAGAAGAAGAAGAAGAAGAAGAAGAAGAAGAAGAAGAAGAAGAAGAAGTTAAACGAACGAACGGACACGATCGGGATCGGACCCGACCGGTGTCCGAAGGGAGCAGCGCGGCTGGCTCTCTCGGCACGGCATCGCAGCCGGATTTCTTTTTTGGTGCGGAGAGCCGCTCGCGGCAGGCGCTCGCACGCGGCCACGGCTAACTGTATTTTGACTTTGTGGCCTGAATTGCGGTAACACGGTAACTGGCTCCACCGCGCGCGACACCCTGAAGTAACGGGCCCATATCTCGATGCCACGCTGTTCGAGCCGTTTATGCGTGTAAGCTACCTACATAAAAGGCACTCTCACGCGTACCCGCTCCCCCGCTCACCCGAACCCCTCGCCGATGCTGCTCGGGAGCTGGTGGCTGCGTATTTTCCTGCTGAACCGCTAACAAACGCCTCTATCCTTCCATCTTACCACGGAAGTGGTACCAAATCGTGGGTAGCAGCACCGTGTCTCAACTTGACCGTTCTCGGCACGGAAATGGTACCAAAATGTCGAAGGTGGTCCTATCTCTCAAACTGTCTCCACTTCCTCTGAAATGACTTCTTTCTAATTAACGGTGGTCGTCTTTAATTTCTTACTTCTAACCCTATGATACCTACAGGCCGCCAATGGCAAGATTTTTCTATACTAGACCAATTTTGAGAGGTTTACTTTGTACTTTAACAAAAGCTGGAAAATAAGCAACACTGTTTACTCTGTCTGCCTTTCGTCTACAATCCTCCTGTACTTGATCAGCCTTCTTGATCTTGACTGAATACTCGGCCAACCTTGAAGCTACCAATAATCTTATACTATTCTTTTTTTGTTTTGGGGATGACGAGAATTACACCCTTTGATAGGATGTCATTTCTGAGACATCTTCGGAACTTGCTCGAATACAGATGGAAGGGAAAAAGGTCACGGGGAAGAAGCGAAGAAGTTGGTTCGCGAGGTTGCTGGACCGATGGCGGGTCTATGCGTGTGGGTTCGTACAGCGAGAGACTTCCTCCGATCCTGCTGCAATCTGAGTGCAGGTACAGTTAGGTGGAAGGTGGCTCGACTCTGTAGGTCGCAGCCGCGGGACAAGCGTCCGCGTCCTGAGCGCCCGGGATCGCCTCCGAGACGACAGGACCTTGGGACTTAACCCAGTCTTGCCGGGAGAGGACTAGCTTCCCTCTCCTCCTTCTCTTCTTCTCCTTCTTCCTTCTTGTTGTCCTTTTCTTTAACCCTGGATAACTGGGATGTCCGCGAGGAACTCAGCATTCATGCGATTGGCATCGCCGATTGAAAAGGTGAATGCGTTTGAAAAGGTTTTCTTGACTAACAAGATAAAGACGTAGAATTAATTAGAATGTAATGAAATTCACCTTGGTCAAAAATAAATGTGCTGGGAGGATAAACAAGTTTTATAATTTTCAGAACGTATTCTTTACTCAGAACAAGTGAAAAATGTATGAAATTATGAATTTCGAATAAATCTGATGAAGTTGATCATAAAATACAGAAGAGTAGAAGTACTTCGGAACACTGTTAATTATTCCATAGCTCTTATAGTTTTTCACGAAAGAAATCAATCTCTGGAATTGTCTCGCTCTCTGGAATTGTCGATGAGAATCCTTATCTTCCAGTCCAACGACGACCGTACGCAGAAGTGTTTAATGAAACCCTAAATAAATGAAACAGGGAACACGCACGAAGAGAAGGGCCAAACGCATAGTCGAGAGCGTGACTGCAGTAAGTAAAACAAGCGACAAAAGGCCGCAGCCGTGTTATAAAACAGATTTACGACAGCGAACGCGGTGTGACGCAACAATGGTCCCCGGCGCACGGAAAGAAAGCGAGGAAGCGGGTCCCCGGGCCCCGGGGGCCTGGTGTCTGAAAGAGGCGGCATGAATGAACGGCCATAATCCTTCCCGATTCCTTGGGCATTGTCGATCGGCGCTCGATACGCGACGATCGACGTCGACGACGCATAGAAGCGTGCCGCGGCAAGGATCACGTGCCGTGGCACGCGACACGTGACTCTCTCTCTCCCTTTTGGTCCCTCCGCAGTCCGCAAGGAGGATCAGGAAGCTTGGACAGAGAGGAGAAAGGTATCCTGTCTCCGGATCCATTGCTCGTCCCTCCCTCCCCTCTGCCTTGCCCCTCTTCAATCTCCTTTCCCTTCTTTCACCCCTTTCTTCCGCGACGTCTTCCTGCCGGTGGAAAAGCAGCTGTTTCGCCCGCTTTCTCGTCGAACCCTTTCACAAGATCTGTCGAGAAGGGCCCCGTCTTCCGGAGTGTATCTCGTATTGCATCGTGCTCCCCGCGTTCGCTTCCCTTTGATCCTCCGGGAGGGGCACGGTGGTCGGAGAAACAAAAAAGAAGCATCGAGAGATCGTTTTTGTTGTCCATATGGCAGGGCCGCGTGGACATGGTGCGCACGCTGCCACGGTGCTATGCCGCGTCTCCGGAGGATCGATTTCTTCCTGGAAACGTTCGAATTTGATCCACGTGATCGACAACCGTGTCGGAGAGACCCGGAAGTCGATCAACGCCCCCGGGGATGAATGCGCTCTCCCGGGTACCTGCAGCGGGAATAATTATCGAAGACATTCGATCGGACGCGTCGCGCTCCGATGGCCGCCGTTGGGACTCGGTTTTGAAACGATCGATCTCGATGGGCTGCGGGGTTCCGTTTTCTCTCTCTCTCTCTCTCTCTCTCTCTCTCTCTCTCTCTCTCTCTCGATCGGACACTGGGGAATTTGATATGCGAGCCTTAGATTGCGAGTGGTGTCCAGCGATTCTTTTACAGCGATAGTTTCGGGTAATTAGTTGGCGTTCTACCCCTTCATGAGATCCATTGAACTTCTCACGACGAAAATGAGCTAATAAAACCCAGAGCAGTGAATATTTCACACGATTTCAAAAACACGATTATACCGCCTGCGGTTTATTCGAATTATTAACGCTAGGTTTATGGAGAACTAAAAGTGACTAGTTCGCGTTACTTTATAAAAACAACAGGAACGTACTACCCACATTTTTGGCAATATTTTCAAAATAGTGTACACCCAAAGAAGTAGATTTGCTAAGTAATTTCTCATGTACGCATCCTTAGAATCTTAATAATTTAAAATTAAAAATATTAGAAACCGTCATCTTGGTCCGGTGAACCGAGTGTTAAGAGAAGCACAAAATGTCTGTGCAGCTTCCTTGCAATTGTCTTCGGAAATTCTTCTTTTGATCCGCAGCCCATTGATCACGAGCGTAGACTACGGAAGAGTGTTGGTCCGGTCGCATGGCCGGTGGCAACGATCCACGTTTCTCTTCGAGCCGGAACGGCGCGCGTTTCGAGAATGAGAGGAACGCCGCGTAATCGTAGAACGCATAGATCACCCCGTTGAAAAATTCGCGATGTATGCGGCTGGTAGACGCACACACCGTGGCCGGTGCCAAGTGGCCGCGTAATGGCAGAACGGAGGTGTGCCCGGCGCAATTCAAGGTCCGTGATATGCTGCCTCGATTCTGTTATCGCTTCCTAAGCAAGCGCTCCTTCCCATTGTTCGACGAACGATATTTCTCGAACCGGTGACCGACGCGAGCCTGCTATACACGCGCGCAGAGATATCGCTTTTCCGGGACCCCGGCGCTGCACCGCAACTTGCAACGCGTCGCGCCGCGTCGCGCCAAGCGACGTCGCGTTGCGTCGCGCTAACGCTGTGTCGCCGCGCGTCATTTCTCCCTGCGACACGAGGCAGGATCGCGTGGGACGTTCGTCTCGAACACTTGATGTTTCCACGCTTTATATACCATTCTGTCCGACTGGTCTTAAAGCTCCGGGAACAGGCAAATTTTCCATACGGCTGTCACACAATTGACAATCGTAGAACGTAAAAATGTCACTCTTAATATTGCTCGGTTTTTATGGAACTATTTCTTTGCGGAAAGTGTTCAGAGACTGTGTCAACTTCAGGATATACATGTATATGCATATAATGCATTCACGTTACAATGGCTCGAAGATCCGGGTGAGCTCCAGAAAGGGTGGACGCCGCGGCCGTTTAAAAAACCATTTGTTCCTCGGCAACAATCCGCCCCGATGGTCCGTTCGGCCGAAGAATGATCATTGTATGGAAGAAGATCGACGTCCAGCCGTCCCGGAAAATCGTGCAGATGGCCCACAGGGCGCCGTGTCCTCGGGAAAAACTCTGTCCAGCCGTGCGACCACGAGAAATGTCTTTTTAATTGGCAATTAGCCGGGCGACCGGACCCTTTCGCATCTGTCATCCGTCCGCGGGTGATCTTTCACGACTACCGCACCGCCCTTCGAGTGGCCCTTTCGCTCAGGGATGAATGGGCGCCGGTTAACTAAAAAGCCCTTTACAGTGGACTCTGTCCGAGAGGCAGGCATTCTTCCCCGTTAATCCCGGCAGATATTTTCCCGGCGAGCGCGGCCACGCGAGCGAAAAAAGAAGAAAGAGTAGCCGGAAAGTAGCCCAAGGCATGAAGTGCCGATCGGGGGCCATTTTTCATACCCTAATTTGACGGACGGGCGTGTGGCACACTCGCCTCTCTAGGCTGGCCAGTGGACAACGGTCGACAATGTCGGAAGTTCAGAGATCTTTTCAGAGATCCTTTCAAATCGTTTTACATGCCGCAGTATTTTGTTCGCGACCGCTTTCATGGAGAGATTGCCGGACTTTGGGGATGTTAACATTAAACTTACCACCACCGGTAGAAATTGACCGGTGTCAAATTTTTTACTTCAAAATTATTGAAACTATACAGCTGCTTCGATTGAAAATAAAATTGCACAAACTTCAGCACTGGGCTGCTTCCTCTGTGACATCACTAAAAATTACTACGCTATAATTGAGAACAATTTAAAGAAAAAGTTCGAAAATATTCTATACGAGATAAAATGTCCGAAGTGAAGTCAAGTCTGCGGAGTTAAAAGATCGCTTCACGGAAGTGAAAGAGGCATAAAATCCAAGTTCATGGTCAAAGAGCAAGGAACACCGTCAATAGCCTCCCGCGTCCCCTAAAATCGTGCGCTGGCTGGTGTACGCCGACGTCTATGGCGAAGTCTAATTTCAAACACTAGCGCGACTCCGTCGAGGCGTCGCGGGAATCGCTAATACCCGGTGCGTGTCTTCTTCGTCTTCTTCTTCTTCGTCCTTCTGTTCGCCGGTGCCGGCGTCCGTCTCGTTCCGCCTGCGTAGTGGTTCTCTCGCTCTTGTCCGCGTCGGGCCGGCTACTTTCTTTCCTCGTCGATTCATTCGGACTGCCGATGATGTTTCGAGAACAGTTATGTGGGAGTCTGGGTCACGAGGCGTGGCTTCTATGGGGACACCGTCCACTGTCCCATAGAACCACAATCCCATTGGCCAAGAAACGCTCGCGAGGCACGACCGGAATAATTATGTAACCTGCGCTTCGCGGTACGCGAGCCGACGCGTTCCTTGATCGAGGGGGGTTGCAAACCACCTGGGCCCGATCCGCGGTGTGGAGGGGGCAGACGAACGGGCCCCGCTTGGTGTTCCCTCGGAGAGGGGAGAGGGTGGGGGGACACCGTGACCCCTGAGCGCGAGGAAAATAGGTGCCGGTCTGCCCACACGCGCCTCGTGTTTTTCCTATTTTTCCTTTCTCCCCTTGGCCTTTCGTCGTCGTACTCTTCGTCGGTTATCGTCGTCGTCGTCGTCGCCGCCGACTACCTATTCCTATCGAATGGCAGTCCGTCATTCACCGGTACGCGTCTCGCTGGAAGTGGAAAACGATCGACGTGACCTCGAAGAGGATGCCTCTGCTCGAGGTATTTATTGTCTCCGTGGGCACTTTTATCGGCGATGGATTCGTGTCAGGGAAAAGGTTAATTATACCCAGTCACGAGCGGGATCACGCTGCCGCGGGAGCCAAGACGCAGCCTCTCGACCAGGGAATTAACCTTTCGATCGACGATTCACCCTCAGGACTTTGCTGCCTCCATGGCTTGCGATTTTAGTATGCCTGGGAATATTTTTATTTCAGAACTTGCTACAACGTTACAGGTGTTGAAAATCTTAGCGCTCGTAGACGAGAACCTCAGCAATTCGAGTGTCCAAAAATTCCACGAAAAAAAAAGATCTAGGAGAGTTTGCTCCATGCGTGGGGTGGCCAATATTTGCACAAAAATGTTCAGGAAGCTGGCCGGAAGCTCGGGGAAAAAAGGGGGCTGGAACGGAGCAATCGTATTGGAAGCCATCTGCGCGTTTCAACATCGGCGGCCACGCGCGGAGGCGGCTGCATTCCATTGATAAACTTCCTCGGCGAGGATACAATGAGTCTTCAGGATATTATATCCTGCTCTTACGTCAGAGACCGGCAAATTGATTCCACCTTTTCACGGCGAAAGACCCCGAACGCGCTCGCGCGAGCGAGAACGAGCCAGGCGAAGGTTCTTCCGTAACGCAGAACAGGAGGAGTTTCGTTCGCGCGATTCTTGTCCCTGATTATACCCACGCGATAGTTCCTGTATTAGGCGCAGATGTTACGTGGCCAGAAGAATTCTAATTACCGTCGGTTTTCACGTGCCTGCCCCCGGCCGTTTCCGTGTTCCATTATTTTCGCGTTACGGGCCGCTGTTCCTTTCTTTTCGTTATCGCCGGACATTGTCGTCCCTGCGGCGACGATACCGCCGGGGACCCCTTGTTTTCCTCCCTGCTGTCCTCCATTACTGCTGTATACTTGTCGCTTGTGGGCCCTCTGCTATCCGAACCGGGTGCAGGAAGTGCCGGCGGTCAGTTCTAACATTTCTGCAGCCTCGGTCGCGACTCATCGAATTTTCATTGATATTTTCGCAAGAGAGACTTATTAAAAATATTCAAATAAATTTTTATAGTGTCTATGTATCAGCACTGAAAATTTCTTTCCTCGGTGTTCAAGACTTTAACAGTATTCAATTCAATGATGTAATTCTTCAAATAATATCTTTTAAATGTTTTCAGAAATAACAATATTAACCAAACAAGAAATCTTCGATATACAGTGTCTCACTTTCAAACTACTTCAGCCTCGAAGTATCATTAAACATCTCGGAACGGCAACTGGATTCTGACGAGCCCAACAAAATGCAAATTTCCTGGCCACGCGATTCAGCACGAAATGTAAAGAACCGAGGCGAAAATGTCTAGATAGACAGTTTATTATTCAATATCGTTCCCCGGAACACTCGATAGTGTACCGTTGCGGCCATTCGTAGAGGCAACGGCGCCGGCACGGCACGAGGGCCCCGGTCTCGAAACCACGTTACTAACCCATTAAAAACAAGTCCGGGCGAGAAAATTCTTCTTCGGTGGTACCCTGCTCGTTTTCGGGAATTAGCACGCGACGGGATGGTTTCTTTTCGGGCGGGTCTTCCAATTATCATGGCGGCGCGAAACGACGACAGACGATGACTTTTCGAAGGCGCGTCCCTGCGCCTAATGCCCCAGTAACGGGACGGCCACGGCGCTGACACGTTCTTTGAAGCGGTGCCGCTGGGATTTACAATTCAAATAATTAGCGAAACCCGACGAGAGAAGAAATGAAAAAAAAAAAGAAATAAACGATCTTCCCGATGAGTGTGTTGCGGATTCTGTGCTCCGATGGCGGACGTCCATTCCCGGTAAAATCGGACATGGGTCGTTTGCACGGCAAGTTCCGCGATGAATGGCGAACACACAACAGTGACTTTTTGACCTAAATTCTTTAACGACCGGCGAGGCTGACGTCAGTGAGTCCTTGACCGTAACCGCCGATCTCCCATACTACACCGGCACCGCAACCATGGCACAGCCATCGGCATGGGTACGCCGGTGACCCTACCGGGAATTTGATTCGCGCCAGCACTTCCTGTTTCTCGTTCGCAGCTCCTTCCCCGCTCTTTCGCCGACCTTTCACTCCGTTTTGTTTCCTCGCCGATCGACGCTGCTCGAAAGTCTCCTCCGCGTCCGTCGTTTCTCTTTGTTTACCGATTGCGGGGATTTTTACTGCGATTTTCACCTCGTTTGGTTCGATCGAAAAATTCTCCGGGGAAAAATCGAACAATTTTCAGTCTCTACTTTACACCCGATTCGATCGATCTACTAGGCGAATCTTAACAACATTCAACCTCTCTTCTGCCTTCGATAGCAACGTTTCCCTGTACCCCGAAGTTCCCCGAATTCCGCCAAAGCGTTCCCCAAAGTTTGTTCTCATTATCGTGCCACGGTGAAAATTGGTTACACAGATGACGAAGAGCGATAACTCAACACACCGTGCTCGAACACTAACCCGGTTCCTTTTCTTGAAAACAACGTTAACCAGAACGACGGTGTTCTCACGCGAAATTCCGTACCCGGATGCTCGCTCCCCGCCCCCGGGAATTAGTACGAAATCCGTGAAAAAAATGGAAGAGCGCTCGCAACGAGAAGCGGTATAATTGTGTCGTGCGGTTGCAGCGACGGAAATGTTTACTTATTGAAATTGCGGGCCTACACAGAATTCAGCGAGGATTACACCGAAACCGGTTCCGATTGTGTAGCTATTTTCGGAGGTTCGCAAACTCATAAAAGTCCTTTACGAGGACCGATGGCCTGCCGTGTCCGCGAGGAACGCCTGCCGGACCAGCGTCCATTGTGGAATCGTTTGTTTCCATCGGCTCGCAACAAAACACAGCTGTTAGAAACCTGGGCCGGCAGAGTTCATTAGCAACCCCTGTTAAAGCTGTATCAAATTTTATTGGGCAATAAATAGTCGGGGTCCTTTTAGTTCGCTATAATCTCCGGGAAAACGTTGCCATTGTTGACATCGTGTTGTGCTACGGAGCAGCACTGTTGCACTTTCTTTTGTTGACCAAGTATAAATCCCTTTAGAAAGGAGAATGAATACTTATAACAAAGAGTGAGTCTTGAGTCCAATAGTACTTGTATCACAATTGAATGCAAAATTCTCTAAGAAAATGACTGCAGAAAGTGTAACTTAGTGAGAAGGTAAATGACATGCTTGTTATGTTGAATGTTTTGATTTAAAAGGCATAAAATTTGCATCAAGTACTGCTTAAGCACCACCCAATAAGATGTAAATATTTCAGAGAAACGTAATTTTGAACATAAAAATATGCTTAAACTTCTCAATGTCTCAATGTGACCAGCGTTATTAATAATTTTTAGTAACTTGGCAATGAAGTCCTCACTCTGACATTACTTGATATTCAGTGGCATTATTTTTATGATAATCATTTATCAGTAACTACATTAAGTCGGTCCCGGACGAGCCTCATGGTGCGCAGACGGACGACCCTTGGTACAGTTGCGTTTATCCTCCGGGGCCCGAAGTACATAGTATCGAGGAGCGTCCCGACGCCTCTCGGATGCGTCTCGATGCACGCGCCGGCCGCGTAACACGAGATTCTCGTAATCGAATACGCGAGAGAGCGCGCGCACAAAGGGGACCACGGGACACACGGTGGAAAAAGAGAGAGTGGCGCGGTCGGAGGGAATCCAAAACGAGGAAATAAAAAAGGGTCCGGCGAACGAGATCGGATAGGATGTACGTATAGGAGAGAGAGAGTATTCGGACTGGCCAGCCGATCGGACCGGTATCCGCGTTACCCGAATGCTACTCCGAGAGGTCAGGGCACAGGATGCACCGATTTTTTGTCCGCGGCCAGCATTTTTTCATACGACGTTCCTATGCTTCCCCGGGTTTTTTCCCTCCTGGCGCAGCCTGTTCGCCTTTCTCTCCGCTACCTCCCCGTCGCGCCCCTCTTTCCTTGAAAAAATGCATAACGGGATGACCCACCCCCGCCCATAAGAAAAAACCGGGGGAACGTGCGCGGCATCATTGAACCAACAGAGTTTCACGAAGAACTGCAACGTGGCTAAGGGATGAGGGTGAGTTCTTGGTCCGGCCGGTGAGTTTCCGAATGTTCTGATGGACATTAATTATTTGGAGCGAGTGTCATGGAAATTGTGACTTTCGGGACTCATCCCTTAGCTTGGGGGATGTTTCTTGCAACCCTTGTTGCGCTTATTTTGAAAAAAAGTGTGAACTTTGCAGTGGAATTGTGACAAGGCTACTGATCTTTGCGCACTTTTAGCTTCTGTAGATTGTTCAGGATGCACACAATAGTCATTTGAATATAATTAACAGACTGCGGATTTGACGCATTTATGACAAAAATCAACGGGTGAAACACAAAACAGTGAAAATATCAGACGATTTAAAAAACACGATTATATTGCCAATGGACTTGGAAAATTTTTAATTTTTATAAAGTTCCGCAGTCGAATAATTCAGTACAATCTGTTAAAAATTATTGGCTTAATTCAAAAGAATAAAATGATCTGTGAACTTTATTTTCTTTGAACTGATAAGAACGGAATGCACCAGCCAATATTGAACACTCAAGATCGTCTCCCTGTCGAAGCTGCACGCACAAGAGATTAATACCCTCGTAGGATCATTGAAGTGCCCAAAACCCAAAATGTAAGGGTCCGCGCCAGGACCAAAAGTACCCAAATCCTGGCCAAGGGTCCCACGCTTGGGTATTCACATCATACTCGAGAATCAATTAAGCCGAGCCGTCAAAGTAGAAGCGGATTCCCTGGAACTGCTATCCCGACCATCTTCCGCATCTTACAGGCCCGTATTTACACAAAAAAAGAATCAAGGAACCACGATCTCAGCTAAGAGGAGAGAAGAAGCGAGAAGAGGAGAGAAGAGAGAAAAAGCGTCACGCACATCGCCACACTTCCTTCCATCAATCAACCAAGGAACACGTGACGCGGGGATGAAGAGAACAAACGACTTTCTCTCTCTCTCTCTCTTCGTGCCTGGACCTTCGAAGGTAACGAAAACAAAAAAAAAATAGTTAGATGTTAGTTAAAAAGGTGGCCCGCGTGAATCCCGAATTCGAGTGACCCAGCCGTGGGCATATAGTTTCGGTGTTCTACGCGGCCGGAGTGTGGTTGTGCACGAGGAAACGTGACGCGAAAGCGAGCCGAGTCCTTTCCCGTGCATCTCATTAGGACACCCGAGCGAGCCAGGACCTCTGTCGCTTATCAGGATGGATATATTTTACGATCGGGAAGTTGGCCGGGCTTCCGCTGTTGGCGGCTACCTAATTGGACGCCGGTCTTCCTGGTACGATTGACTCAAAGAAACCTCGGGTTTCGTTGCTTCCAGACGCCTTACACGCTCCGGAACGCTTTGCGCGAAATGCGAGCTTAGGGTCGCCTCGTTCATCATTTCTCTTTAATCTTCTCGGCCCTCTTCGTCGTTCCTTGCTCCTCTCTCTCTCTCTCTCTCTCTGCTGACTGGCACTCTCCTTCACAGTGTTTCGTGCAAAATGCGTGCTTACAGTTCGCCTCCTTCTTTGTCCTTGCTGTCCCAGTCTCCTCTCATTGTCTCGCAGCCTCCGCTCTTCGCTTCGCGACGCTCCGCGCGAAACGCGCGCTGGAAACCTCTTCGCCGTTCCCCTTGGATTTTTTCCGTTTCTCCTCGATCTTCTTCGTCTTCTCTTCGTCCCGCTTTACCCCTCCCTTTGCCCAGCGGCCACAGCTATTTCCTCCAGGTTTTTCTGCCCTCCCGGCTCCTCTGTTGTTCGCTTCCCTCTACGACCTTCCTCCGGGAACACGAGGAAGTTCAACGGCGGGCTGCGAGTTAGACTCTGCGCCGCGCCGCGCATCCGTGAAAGTGAAACGGAGAAAATCAGGTTTCGAAGACGAGCCTTCGGACGAAGCCTCCTCCTGGACGACGCTGGCAGGCCGATACCGCGATGATACGGCTACCATGTATTGTCTGACCGATGAATCGACGATTGGACGCGATCCAATGAACAGGGACACCGGTTTTTCTGTCTGTTCACGGTGTCGCTGCGACAGAGCGAAACGGACGCCGGAATTTGACGTTTCTTAGGCTCGCGAGAATCCGGCTGGAGACTGCTTGCTGACGGTTCAGCAGAATTTGGTGTCAGAACTGTCAAGAAAGTTGCAAGGATCTGTATTCACGTTGGAATTGTCTAGTTCAGTTAGAAAGATCAATATGGAATTTTTAGATTTAAATCAGTTTCTGTGAGGAAATATTGGATGCACTAAATGGTTTTCATAATGCAATAGAAAGTAAATATTTACAATTTTTTTGGGGGGTTGGAAAATTTTTATATTTTCGTGGTATCGAATTGAAATGTATGATCCTTTGAATTCGGCAATGCTTGGACCAGCCGCAATCTTTAGGATGCTTGAAAATTTATTAGTTTTATAATATCGGATTGAAATGTATAATCCGTTGACTCGGACCAATAAAATTGTAGACGTCAAGCTTATGCTGAAAATTGAAAATCACGCCCGCGCCAATAAAAGAAAAAACTGGAGCCCAAAGGAGCCACGGTCAGCGAAGAGTGAATTTTTCAGCGGCGATCGTTTATCTCTCGAAAAGTTTGGTCTCGGTGTGCGGCAGATCGCATCGTGGCATTAGATCTCCTCGTTTTTTTATCTGCGATCGGTCCAGTGAACAATGGCAACCGACGGGCAGAGCGGTAAATTTTCCATTCTCCGGGGCACACGGTGAGAACAATCGGGAGGCGTTAGAACTTTTTCGCAGGAACAATCGTTTCGGTGGACAGGGACACGTGTCTCTGGTGGCCCGGGTCGAGTGGGTGAACCTGGTGGCTGACATTGAACGCTCCACCTCGTTTCAAGGTGGCCGACTCGACCTCAACCATGAAAACTGTTTAAACGTGAACGCTCCGCCTGGTACGCACGATTCCGATCTCCCTGCCCCCTATTTTTAGAACCGAGACGACTCTAATTATACAATGATTATTGCGCAAGCATTCAACGAGACGTTCTTTCACGGTTTTTTTTTCTTTCTTGCGCCCGTGTAAATTTTGTCCCATTTTTTGGATCACCGGTGTGTCTTCACGGTTTATTCTCGTAAAAGGACTCACCAGCTGAGAGGCGGTGGAAGTCAGCTGACTTCGAGTAGTGCCTCCATCCCACTTCCCCGCTCATTGTCCATCCTTCTCCTCTTCTGGATTATTCACACGCGAACAGCTTAAGAAAATTTCGACCGCTTTGTCAGCCGAGGATCTTTTCAAAGATCTTCTGAAAGATTCGAAAAAACGAAGTGGCACATCGCTTGCGACACTTTCTTTCTCCGGGACAACGACTTTTAAGCGTCCACGAAATTTGTGTACAGCTACGACACAATCAAACCCTTGCCTATCGATTTTTATTTAGCCGTGAGATGCAAAATCGGTGGGAAATGATTTTGTGCAAATAGGAGGCGCTCGACTGTACAGATGTTCATCAGGCTTCTCGGATCGTGGCAAAAAATGATGGTTAATCAGTGCATCTGGCGGCAGGATTGGAGCGTCGATTAATCCCGGGACGGGATAAAGTATTCAGGGAGAAACCGATCGTTACCACGGCCTCGGTTCATAAACCAAGAAACCACAACGCGCCACTTCCCGCGAAGAACGCGCGCGAGCGCACGCCACGCCGCGGCCATGCGATCGTTCCTCCCGGCTCCTTCCGTAAACAGACCCCAATTTATGCAACAGTTTCTATGGCCCGCCATATTCGGGCCTCATTTCCGCCGCGGACACCAAACACGGTTGTCCTGTAATCACCCGTGTAACATTCCTGCCTCCAGCCCTGGTTTTTGACCTTTCGATAATCGGAAGCGATCGCATTGACAGGAAACGAGAAAAGGAAGCTCGTTGGCTAAACATTGCAAAGTGAAATGACGTGGGATTGAACTCCGGTAATTAGCTGATTAATATCTACAGGTGTCCTGACTGCCATTTTTCGGGTTCTTGGTAATTGATAGCGTTTGTGAAAAATGGCGAAATGACAGGTCGAAACCAGAGGAACACATGTTTAGATACGAGGTAATTATCATCTTTAGTTACTCCGCGTTTGTCAGCATTCTCATTAGAAATTGTATTTGCAGAAGAAACGCGGAGCACTGTTCTCAAATCAGCACTCGTGCAATTTCTTTCAATTATTTTTCATTAATCCTCTGGATTCACCCAACGATTGTTTGACTTTATTGTGTCATAGTATGTACACAAAGATTTACTATATTGCGTTTACGTGGATTGCGACAAAACCAATCGTTACGACGATTTTATTTACCTTCTGTTACGTCCTCGTGTGTGTTCAGAACTAATTGTGCAAGAAGGAAGCTTGCCGACTGAAAAGAGCAGAACAGGAGTACGAAGGCACAGGAAGAGACGTGTTAGAACGAACCAATCAGCATCCCGATTTCATCCGTCCCAAAATCGTTCGAATTTCCAAAGTGCGCGAACAGCGATCTCACCGGCGAAGAAGAGGAAATCGCGAGGACGAAGAAGAGTGTAAACCACCTCGGGACCAGGAAGTGAACATCCTCAGTTACTTCGATCCTGCGTGTTTTTGTTTCTTTCGACCAAAATCGTTCAAATCACCAAAGCAGAAGAAGAGCGAACCGTGAAGACGAGAGCAGCGTACAAACCGTCTGAAGATCATTTTGCCAACATCCTCGCTCGCCGGGAGTCTTCATTCTTCACCGAAAATCTGCCAAATTGACAGCGAACAAGGAAGCCGGCGAAAGGCCGTACGATCCATCGTCATCATCGTCAGCGACGGTCGCGGAAGAAGGGTCTCGGCAAGAGGAGGAAGACAGACGTCGAGGAGGGAGGCGAAGAGGTTCGAGACAACTAACGCGATGACGACGAAGACGCAGACGAAGACGAAGACGACGACGAAGAAGAAGACGAAGACGAAATTAAAGAAAGATGGAGGCGTACAAGTCGTCGGTGCAAACCGAACGAGGTATAGAGGAATCGGTAGGCGATACGGGAGCGGGGGAGGTTGAGCGTGCGAGGGAGGGAGGAGGTGGAGGCCCCGTCGGTGTGGGGACCCTGAGGAGGGGGGGGGCTAGGGGGGGGGGGGGGGAGTAGGAGGAGGAGGAGGAGGTTGAGGGGCCCGGGGGGCCAGGGACGGAGGGAAGTTGGTATCGCGGATGGCGATGGCGATGCAGAGTCAATGTCCTAGCGCTCGCACTGGGTCACGGCGAGTTACGGCCAACGACCCAAGGCAGAGAGCTCTCCTCTTTACTTTGCACAGAGGCGAAGCGAGAAAGAGAGGGCCCCCGGGACGATCCGGGAGAGGGTAGAGGCGGAGGGACTGAACGGCAGACAGAGACCATAGGCGAACGATGGAACAGGAAGAGGCTAGAGAGGGAAGCCGACAGAGACAGGCGAACGAAAGAGGGACCGACTCGGATAGAACCTGCGGAGGAGGGAAAGAGGAGAGGGGGCGAGGGACAGAGATAAAGAGCGTGTTCCCCGGTTCCTCGTCTCGCGGTGTGTATACTGGGTGCTCGAAGCGAGAACTCTTCGCGTGGATCCTTTCGGGATCCTCTCGTTTCGCTGGTTCACGGAGAGGATCCTCCTTTGTCTTCGGCTACTTTTAACCCAGACCGCTTTCGGAGGCGACGCGCAGGGTCACCGGAGACCGGAATCTCGCCCCGGCCAAGTTCACCGGGCCAACCGAATAATCCTCGAGATTTTTGCTTTTTTCGCCGGCGACTGGCCCGAACGATTTCGGCCGAGGGAGGCTGGCGAGCATCGTCGTTTCCGGTTGTAGGAGCGCGCGAGGACCTTCTCTCCCTTCCCTCTCGTTAATCTTCGGAGGCCGGGACCGGTTCCGCGATGTTCCACGATCGGTATGACTCCTCTTTGTGCCGGCCAGTCTTAGACCGAGACTAATAGATTACATTCTATCCGTCTGTCTTCCCCGTTCACCGGCCCTATCCCCCTGGGCCGCGTGTGTCCTTTTCTCCTCCTCGTTTCTCCCGGGGCCCGCGAATGCTTCTTATATAAGGCCCCCGTGTCCTTCCTCGAGGAATCGACGGGACCCGCCGAACACGAGACACACACGCCAGATAGAATCTACCCGAGTTGGATCGCCAAGCGGAATTCGAGGAAAGTCGATAATCAACGCCTAACCGCGGACACCGTGCGCCGAATAGATAAATCGACGGAGCCGCTCGCGGTCTGTATCTGTTTCCGCCCGTGGAAGAGGCTGCGGAACGCTACGACCGAGACCGATTCTGCTCGCCGATACAATTGCGGACGTGATACTTCAAATCCTTGAGAAAGTTTACCTTCATCGTTGACAAATTCGAAGAATCTGCTTTTCGATTCCAACTTCTCTATCCCATTGAATTTCTCACGTTCGTGAAAGAACCGCGGCCTAATTACTACCCGCGAGACCTGAGAAGCGTGAATTTCAAACCAGTAGAAAATCAATTTACCTAATTTTGCACGTTATGCAAATTCGAAAAGCGTGAACAACATTTCCTCTGTGATTATCGTAAGAATTAACATAATCGTGGGAAGGAAAGGGTCTTATGTAATGATCGCCAACAGACAGAAATATTTTAACTAATCGTTGTAATCGAATTCTGCGTTTTAATAGTTTTGCTCACTGAAGCATTGTAATTTCCTTGATGCTCTGAAATCATTCCGGCAGGTCGACGTCACAGACTTCCAAGATATAATTCCTGGTAGTTGATCCATCATGCTACCAGTTCAGGCTGCAGTCACTTTTAATCAGTCCCAGCGCTATTCATAGGAATCACGGCTCCCGTCCGCATTCATGAAAGATTCAATGATCGTCGCTGCCCACGATTCCTAGATCCTCGAATTGCTACGACTCAAATTCCAATCACGGCATTAGCATAATTAGGTAATATTTGTGTCCGTGTCACCTGTCCGTGTCGAAGACGTTGAACCTACTATTTTGAAAAAAAAGGAATGAAAAAAAAAACAGAAACTGAAACGAGTCGGTTGCAATGAATATTGGATAGACGTGTTATCTACTCGATCTTAGGCAACGTCCGGTAGATTCGATCCGGGGATCGACAAGAATTTCGTGGTCGATCGAGCAGGTGACCTCTTATGATCGATCGCAGGGGCCCCGGAGTCCTCGCGTTCTCACGTGGATCCGATCGAGGAGGGTCAAACGGCCTCGCGCGGGCCCCAATAATCGATCCGGGCGATTAGTCGACGATCGATGGTCTATTAGTCACGGGCATTAGCACTGCACTCCGCTTATGCGAACAGGATCGGCCGTAACTGCACGATCCCACCTAAAATAGTAAAGTATTCCTAGTGCGAAATTTCTGTAACAAGGAACAACATGAAAATAAATCATAAAATCTTCATCACTTTTCCGAACCTTCCGGTGCATTTAGGATTTGAAGTGATGTTTCAAATGGAACAATTCATAGCTCTTGTTATTCGAAATGTATAGGACCCTTCTGTCGTTGTCTTCTATTGTAAGGTTAGTTCCCCAAAGTTGTCGTTCTAGAGCAGACACGGAAATAGATTCCGCTGCGAATCACCGTCTTAGCCCCGCAAACACGAAGTGCAATGAAACCACGCCCACTTTAGGCACAGAGGAAACGAACTGAATAGTCTTCTATCATCATTGAAGTCGCAATATTGCATACTGCCAGGTCAAACAACACGTGCCATAAATCTCAAAATTATACGAACTGTGTGTTCAGTTTGCAATCGTCAGATAGTATCGAAAGTAAAGAGTTTTAGTGGAAGGAGCGGATAGAGGTTCTCTGTTATCCGAACGATGCCGGTATAGCGAGTGCGAAAAGTGGCGTTTAGGGAGGCGGGGAGGGCGTCGATCTCGCGTGATACGCCGGGCGTAGCTCGCGCGGCACTCGCAATAAATTTATTCGGCCAATTACTTCAGAACTGACGCGAGCCTATGGCGAATCATTGAGCGTAAAGGTCAATAGCACGTAGCTCTAACTCCGCGGCGGGTAGCAAGTCATCTGAGCCGCTTGTACACGCAGCGACGCCGGCGGAGATTCAGCTTTTCGAGCGATTAGATTTTATTTCTCGTTAGCGCTCGCGTCCAGGTTACCAGACGAGGAAAAAGATACAAAGAGAACGACATACAGAGCGAGAGAGACATAGAGAGAGAGAGAGGTAGCGAGGGAGCGAGAGAGAGAGAATGAAATATACCTATGGACGTGTATATGCGTGTAATGTAGGTAGGGATTTATTCCCTTTGGGTTGCCTAATGGCGGATCCCGAGTTAAATATCGCGGAATTACCTCACCCGGTTATTATCTGTACCAAGCGGACCCTACGCGGGGATTAATTAATCGCGCGATTAATAAGCGCACTGCGAATTTCAAATATTTATGAGAATGGAATCCGGCGGCTCCCGGGGAAAGCCGAGTGGGAGAGATCCGCGATAAGAGCAGACGGAAAACACACGGATACGAGGCTTCTCTCGCTCGCGTGCACACGCGCGTGCACACCGGTCGGCGAGATACCAGCCAGGTGAGAAGCCAGCCAGGGGCCCTGAATTAGGGTAAACGTGGCTTATTTCAGCCCCTGCACAGCACTCTGCCTTCCTCAAAACAAATTGTTTAACGCTGGAACTACCGAGCACTCAAAATGACGCGTTCGTATTGCCTTTCCAAAAATTAGAAAACTGTTCAGACGATCTTTATATAAAATTCGTCTGGATCTCATGATCTCAATAATATGGAAATACAGAATTTGAGATCCGTCTGAGGTTAAACATAAATATCTACTAACAAGTATAAGAACAAGCCTATCGTGTCTCCACGTTATATAACGACGTTTAACATGGCCGACCGCTGCGCTTAAATTGCTGACTACAGGAACAATTATCCTATATCGGACACTCGAAAGTAATCGACGCCTCGTGGACCGGATTAATGATTGCCCAATCGATCTTCTCAAGGTCCGAGACCTTGAATCAAACCACGCCCTCTGACTTTGGACTTCTCTGCTACGAACTATGCCACTCTGGCTTGCTACAATTTTCCTTCGTTTCTGGCAGATTATACTTCTTCGGATAACCTGGCGAGTCACCTAGAAATCGTTGAATTTTAATCCTTTAATTCGACGACTTTTCCATCGTTTTCCTCCGCTGTTTGTCGGCTGCTTCATTTCTCGGCGCGGCTGAGAAATTCCGGTCACTTTCAAGTCCGATCGAATCGTCTTCCGCGGCGGATGTTTAATGGATGAATAAAGAGCCGAAGAATTTTCAATTAAGTCCATCGGAATGCGTCTCACGGAAGAATTAAGGATTCTCCGAGGGCATCTATCGGGTCGAACTGGTCTTCCGACCGGGTCATAAAAGTTAGCCAACGCGTCGAACCAAGAGAGCTCGCGCTCTTCGGCACCGCATGAATCGAATCTTTTATTTCCGTCGGATCTGGGTTACAGGCTCGTTAACGTAAGTTTAATTATAAAATCAGCTACGAGTATCACTTGAGCAATGTCTCTAACCTTAGCCTGGTCAGGACTCTTGCATAATTCCTGTCCTCTCGAGACGCTGGCAACCTTGATTAAAACATTCAATATTCGCTTCTGAAGAGCCTCTATGAATTCCTCGGTTCGTCGTGAAGCTGTACAAGAAGAGGAGGACGAAGAAGAAGAAGAAGAAGAAGATGAAAAAAGAGAAATAATAAAGTCAACCGGAATAAACCTGTTGGGCCCAATCGAGAATAATCTGAACATAAAACTCCTCTCGCGATGACCAAATAAATGGCCACCGCATATGATTTCGAGTCTGTGGAACGATCCACTTGAGGAGCCGAGCCACCACAAAGATTCCTCAGCGACCGAGTGACTTTTCTCGGTTTTTTTTTTCTCGATCCAGGAACCCATAGATCGAGCCCAACGCGCATGAATTATTCCCTCGGCTGTGGCCCCGACTGCTAATCCCGCTGGCCACCATTTTCTGGCACACTGTGCTTAACATAATCACAACTCTGGCTAAGCGAAATTATTCATATAACTGCTACTATTTATTACTGCTAAAAGTGTTCCAGTGAATTTTAATTGAGTTTTTAGGAAGATTCCAGCGCGGCACACCTTTCGGTCCGAGGAAACAGTACCATACCAATTCGTTAGAAAGTGACACGAATTTCAATTTGGGCCTTACAATTTTTATTCTGCATAAAGGTTCGCAGACCAGCGATGACGTCGTGTTCCTCTAGCCGGGGCCCGACGCTGCAATTATTGGCACGATAGGGGTCCGGCGGTGGTTCGTGGGCCCCGTCGGGCCCTAAACGAGATTCGCGTCACGTACCGCTCGGCCCGGGAATTTTCGACGTGGTCTCGTGACTTTCCTGAGAAGAAGGCTAATTCGCCAGCGGCCAGGGCCTCCCCCCTCGGGGCACAGAAGCTAGAGCACGTGACGCTGCACGAGGGGCCCGGTCCCCGCGGCAACGTTCGACACAGGAGAACACCGAATAAATCCGAAACCGTAGCTTGACCTGCGGTTCCAGGAGATGTACCGTTACCACGAATAGTTCGCCATGATCGAGATCCATTTCTCTCCGCCTCTCTTTCTCTCACTCTCCGCGTGCGTGTCTCTCTCTCTTTCCGTAGCCGGTTCCTCACCTACTTTGCCAACCGGGCCTGCTATTTAAAGTATCCTCGATGGTCCAGCCGGGGACTCTTCCTTTTGCTCAGCGGTCTCTCGGAAACTTGTCGCTACTCGTGTTCGAATCATTTTGGACACGATCCACTGCTCCTTGCGGATGGAAGGAGTTTTTGCTTAGGGGATCGTAGACGCTCTTGAACAGGTTTTGGGAATATCGGAGAATTTAAGTCCCATGTTCAAGTCCCGGTCGAGGGTTCTAGCGACTCGGGAACGTAGAAGTAGCCTTGTTCAGCGAAGCCTCATTGTTAATCAATCAAGACTTGAAGAATGAAGTGACAACACACAGGCTATAATCATCGTTTGATCTTTCTTGTCTTCCCTCAATTTATACTTCGGCGTCAAGTTGATTAATTATTTACGCTGTTTGTCAATCGTGTAACAAAGTGCGGAACGTGTACCATCATCGAGAAATTAAGGTATAAGACTGAAGGTTGTGATTAATGAACGAGCGCGAGATTGAGATCTCAGCAATTCATAATCCTCTTATTTCCTCGAAAATGAGCGTTACCAGTTTAGTTTATTTTCATCCTCGACAGCCCTGAAAGGTACGAGAATTGGTAAATCCATGTCCATGTCCTCCGAAGAAAATTCAATTAAACAAGAACGTCCAGCTCGGTTGCCGAAATAAATGAGTCACCCGCTACCGGGTGTCCCGCAACGATCCATCGCGGAGCTCGAGCAAATGTTCGGAGCCTCGGCTCGCGCCGAAGAATCTCCCCGGCTCCTCGGAATTCTATTTAAATCGGCTACTCGGCGATCTTGGGAAAGAATGCGTAGAAAAATCCGCTCGCCTCGTCCGCGGCGAGTGTTTCCATTGACCTGAAACCGGTGGTATTAGCAAGTCGAACCGCGCGAGTGCGCCCTGGAAGCCATTCTTAGGAAACACCTACGTAATAGCGAGGCATTGAGTCTCGCCGGGCCACGTAATAAACGTGGAACCGATTGAAACCGATGAATAGACGATAATTTAGTCGGCGGAGGCTGCGGAGCTTGGAGAGCTCTCTCTCTCTCTCTCTCTCTCTCTCTCTCTCTCTTTCTTTCTCGGCGGCGGCGGCTGACCATCAGCATCAGGGTCACGCCGGTGCAACGAGGAACACGAACAGAAAGAACAGAGAAGAAAGAAGAGAAGTAAGAATAAGAAGAAGAAGAAGAAGAAGACGAAACGGTCGAGAGGGTTGCGTAATCCGGATTTCAATGGTGGACGTTGTCTCTCGGGGTCAGCGTGCTTCGAAGAAAATCACTTTCCTTCGAGCAGAACTACGAGGAGAGCAACACGAAGCAGGAGGAGAAGGAGGAGGAGGAGGAGGAAGAGGAGAGAGGCAACAGTAGCAGGGACGAGAGGGGAGAAACCTCTTCGCTTCCTGCGGCCTCTCTTCCTGGTTTCTCGGCTAGTTACGGACGAACCGACAAATTATCGGCGCTGGACGCGGACGGGGTACACGCTCCGAACAAGAAGGGGGAGGCGAGGGGGGCCGTGCGACGAGGATGAGGAACGACGGCACAAAATCTCGGATGCGCCAGTAACGCAGGCCTCCTCCTCGTACTTTCACTTCCTTTCCCCCTCGGAGAGCTACCTTTCTCTCTCTTCCTTTTTCTTTTCGCCTCTTCCTCTACTCTTCCGCGTGCTCCCCTCGATACTATTTTCCCTCCACCGTCCCATAGAACTACTTTTCCTTTCAAGCCCTTGACTCTCGAGGGTACCCATCACAAATCCTCCGGATCCCTCGGTTTGTGCGCGTTCTCCTCCTTCGGATCGAAGAGGGAAAGAGCTGTGGGGAGTCGGATAGAGGTCTTCCTGTCCTGGTGCCGCGATCCCGCGATGCGTGGGATAAATAGTTGCGTCCAGCCGCGGCTATGGCCGCTCGATCACTGAACGAGCCTCGACGGAGGAGGAACGACGGCACGGAGGAAGAATGAAAAGGGGGAAGAGAGCTGTGTGACCTCTTCGGCGCAGTCTGCGTGGAGCGTGCTGCCGGGACTCGGGAGAGGGTGAGAACGACGGGGTCGAGAGTGGCCGAGCGAGATGAAACGCCGGGGAGAAGGAGACAGCAGGCAAGCGAGCTCTTAAATGGCGACGACAATGGCGCGGTGCTGCTCTCTCGATGACGAAGTCGGACCAAGAAGAAGAGCAACAATGCGGCAAAGTGTACGCAGAAAACGGGGAAACAATGGTGCAACCACTCATGAAGTTGAGGACCGAGACGAAGAACGACGGCTCGGTTAAATTTACACGAGTCATCCCCACCGTTCGCTTGTCTCGAAGGCGAGAAAAAATCTGCTCTGTTCGCGGAAATTGAGCTACTGGCTCCCGAGCCGATGTAAATTTAGACGAGCACTGTATGTAACTAGGCAGAAGAGGGGAAAAACGAAGACGATGACAATGGCGCGGCTACTCGGGAAGAAGTGGTCCCAAGAAGAAGAGGACCGAGGAGCAAGAATGTCTTATCCGTCTGAGGAGAAAAAAAATGCAAAGAAACGGCGGTGGTTGTTCGCGTGGTTGACGGTTTCGCGTGATCGACGGCGACGGAGAGGCCGTTGACGTCAGGAACAACAACAACCAGAACACGTTGAGGGGGCTGATAAAGACGAGCACAGGAGGGAAGAGGAAGGGACGAAGATACGCGGAGCGGAGTCAGAGCGGCGGAGAGAGACGAGAGAAGAGAGAAGTGGATGATAGAGACAGCGGCTGCGGCGAACGAACGAGCGTGAACGAACATGCAGAGGAAGAGACTGAAGGAAGGCTGCAGAACGCGGGCCCGCGGGTAGGGGGCACAGCGAGGGGGACAGAGGCGAGTCGAGATGATGCAGTTGTGCGTTTGCAAGGAAGGCGGAAGGAGGAACCGCGGAGGGAACCGGTCCCGGTCACTGGGCCACCAGCCGGCCGTCGAACCCGCCACACTGCCCCCTACCACCCCCTACCCCTCCTTTTCCTCACCCTTTCACCCTGTCTCTGTTCCTCTCTCTCTCTCTGTCGCCTCGTCTTTTTCGTCTTCTTCGGCTTCTTCCTCTTCTTCTTCTTCTTCTTCGCCGTGGCAGCGCGCGCCTTCTCCGCCTGTATACGTGTGTTTCGACTTGCCTCTCTGTCCCGCTTGTTTCGCCCCGGCTCCTGCTCCTGCTGCTGCTGCTGCTGCTGATGGTGCTGCTGCTGGTGCTGCTGCTGCTGCTGCTTCTGCTGTTGCTGCTGCTGCTGCTCCTCCTCCTCCTCGCACCCTCCTACTCCTTCTTCGTTCTTCGCTTCATCCTTCTCCTACCTCTTCAACGGAACCATCCGCAGAGGTTCTTCCCTACTCGCGAACCTTTCTCGCCACTTCGACTCGTCGTCCGCCGCGACGACTTTGCTCGCTTCAAGTTCTTCAAACAATGTCAACTCGCGTGTACCACCGGACCAGACCAGCGAGACCCGACCGCGACGATAATGCCACCACCGCCACCATGTTTACCGGCCCCGGGCTCTGTGCTACCCGGACCCGTCTAACGCGACCAGCGGCTTCGGCCAGAAACATCCTGGCTCACTTTGCTACCCTTTCCTAGGGATTTACCCTTGGTCCTGGGAACTTTCAGCCCAGATCGAATTTTGAGGGATCGAGGGACCCCGATTTACTGCTGTACAAGAGTGACAAGATTACAGTTATTCAGAATTTGCAGAATTTCCATCGTATCAGATGCTTGGGAAAGTTTGTGTCCGATAAGAAAATAAAACACAACCGATTGCACTTTTGAATGACAATTTTATTACTTAATTCCATAATCACCACTATTTTTTACAATATTTTGCGAATTTTTGCGAACTTTAGCAGTCATTCGACGGTATGGGGTCGAGTGTGCAAAGTATAATTATTTCCTATGTCTGCGATGTTCCGTCTTTCTATTTTCGATAAAAGCGTGATAACTACGGATTTATGAGTGGATGCAATTTAAAGCACGGGTTAGAATAATGACAGAATATCAATGTAATATTTCTAGCTTATTAAAGTCAAGAAAGAATATTGTGCACAGAGATCGGCGGTGGTAATACTTTGAAATGTCGAATGTCGGGGGATGCAGAAAATCATTTTGGAAACGCGAGCTGTTCCATTTCCCACGGCTCGGCTCGCGGAAAATCGTCCCGGATGGTAGCCTCCTACGCTCACACGAGCCGAGCGGCAGTCGATACACGATAATTGCGATAATCTGCGGCTCCCTTGCGGGGAGTCAACGATCGAAGCGTGTGCTCGGGTGCTCATCCACCGGCCGATAGACAGAGGCGAGCCGGTGAAAAGGAACGGAGACACGGGGACGAAGGCGGCGGACACGCTCGTTCGCGTGGAAAGAATGGAAGAATTAGTTTTGGATCGGGCTTTCGATCGTGAGAGAGCAGACGGCGCGCAGGCAGCGAGCAAACGGAAGCCTGACTCGTACACGGTAATCTCGCCGAGATACGCCAAACATTTTCTCTTAATTAAGAAAGGACGTGGCCGTAATTAAGTTTCCCTTCCACGGGCTGAATCGAGGAGCGCCTGCGAGTTCCAGGCTCGCGCTTCCTCGGCTCCCGTCAAAACACAGGACTCGTTTCGTCCGACGACCGCGTCTCGATCCCGAAGCGATCCACGGATCCCCGTGCGTCGGGATCGATCGCCTGTAATTATCGTTTCGCGGAGAAGCCGATCGTTCCGTGAATATTCTCGCGGCGCTCGCGTTTCGTCGAATCGACCCCGTGTCCGTCGGCGATAAGGCTTATCGGGCAGAGGCGGGTTAATTTAGCAATCAGCCAGACAATATTACAATTCCGGCCGTCGCGGCGAGGCTTGTAGGCCTTGTCCGCCTTATCAGGACCGGCCGATCGGCTTTCCGATAGCGGAGGCGCACCTCCGCAACAATGCAGGCCCGTTTGTTCCGTATAATGCCGCGTGTGTTCCGCAGGCACTGACACGCCGCGCGCCGCTGATCGACAGTCTGGAAGGTTCGATGATTCCCGGTTCGAGTTGCGTAGATCGCATTCCGCGCGCACGACGGGGTCACGCTTATCGGCAACTGTCCCCTTCGCGTTTTCCCAGTTCCGTGGCGGAATGCGACCGATTTCCGATTTTTCAAACGGCCGCGAGGTTTTCCCGCCGCGGCCAGGGCCCGTGAGAATCGCGGCACGCCGCTGCTGTGAGAAAACCGATGTGACTCTTGGGCCCGGTGCTCATCGGCGCACCGCGTCGGAAGTGGGGGGGAAAAGGTTGCCAGGTCAGCCGAACGCTTCCGGCTTTAATGAATCCGCTGCTTAACTTCCTGCAGAAAGTGATGCGGAGATGCGTCCCGAGCGCAGGGTTCCGATGCGGGTTCGCCAACGTGGTAACTATGGAGACTGGTGTACCAGCTGTTGCGCAGACAGGGATCGACTTTACCGGCCGTAGAGGCAGTGTTACGGTCTGATGGTAACGGGACAGCGATCGATGGTAATGAGGATTTTACCGGCTGCGGGAGAATCATCGACGAAGTGTGGCGGAGTGGTCGCATCGGGTTTCGTGTTGCCTAGTCTGAAATTTCGACGTCGTTCGAAATGATTTTGGTGAGTGGGTTTCCTAAACGTTAGAGATTTGTTAAAGGTGGTGTGCCGATAGTTGGAGAAGTTCTAATGGCGGATAAAGTGATTTTATCCTGCTTTTTTCCTAGGCCCTTCCCTAAATTCGTTCCCTACTTCCCTTGGTCCCCAATCCCCTCTTCTCCCTCCGTGGACCCTTCCCCTAAATTCCCTAGTCTCTGATCCTCTTTGTTCACCCTTTCCCTAACTTTCCGAGTCCCTGGTCCCTTCCCTAGATCCTCTTCGACGTAAATAATTAACGTCGAAACAATGACTGAAAATTGAAAATAACAACATGCCAACAATAAACCATCAATTCTCTTTCCTTATATTTTTATTGTCAAATGATCAGCCGCAGATATCTTTCTGTACGTTCGGCCTGCAAATGGGTTCGATAACAGTGACAGGTTCGCCTCCGCAAGGTGGACAATTTCCTGCAGTAATGCACGGGGGGCCGCAAGGTGGTGGTTGGTAACAGTTTGGCAAGCAGCAGGGATCGCAAGGCGCGCAGACATTGACCTCGCAGGGTACGGGACAAGGCGGACAGGGCGGGCAGGGTTGCAGGCAAATCGGCTTGCAGTTGGTCTCGCAAACGTACTGCATCTCGAACGGCAGGTCGTTCCTGACCGTCAGACATTTTCCTTGGATCAGGTAACAGTAGGCCAACGCCAGGACCGGGTTCCCGCTGTAGGGCAGGTTGTGAGGCTTCGATAGGTGTCCGTAAAGGTCGATGTGCGTGTACTTCAGCGGCGAACAGCTGCAGGCGCCGTGCTGCAATCGATACGGCAGAGAGTGAGATTCCGTGGAGGGCGGATAAACGAGGCTTTAAACGTCATTGTAATGGAAAAGCTTTTTAATCCGCCATTAACGCCTCCTCGTGGTACTTGTGCTAAGCTCATTGACCATAAAAAATTCATCGACCTTTCGCGGCGAAAATGCACTGCGTAAACCAGCGGCCAGACGGACTGAAAGAATATGGCTACTCGTCTACTCTGTAAACCACGCGACAAGAGTTATAGTTAGCTCCAAGGTACGCGCGGCGGTCAGACAGATCTTGGATGTCTCAAGCGTTGAACTAAGTGATTAGGATCGCTAGACTTTCGTTTGCAAGCCACACCCTGTGAATTTTTACAGCTTTTACAGATCTACGCATTGAATCATCGAGACACTGATTTTGAAGATATTGAATTTGAAGATTAAATAATTCCGAATTCTTGGTGTCAATGCAGAAGAAATTATTTAGTGGATGATAGACTTAGACATCTGTCAGTTCTCGATTGAATGTCTTGCTGAAAATTGAATGTGTGGTTGAAGAGGGGTGGACGACGCGAATTTTTGAAGTAAGCCTTTTTAAATTAATGTTCACTTTGTCCAGGCCGGAGGCCATGATGAGAAAAGCTGACGGGCCCTGGTGTCCTCTCGCCGTCTTCAGGCTTTCTTGGCTCTCCGATTGGAGAATGTCGTCACCCTCTGTTCGACCCGTGTGGAAATTGAAGTCCTCCCTGCGTATCCTCGATATCTCGAACGGGTCGCCCATCGTCTCGCCGGACGCTTGAATCTTCTCCGCGTTGCTGACCAAACGCGCCACGGCGTTGTCCATGGCGATCTAGAGGAGATTGGTCTTTACTTTCCGATCTGGGTTCTCTCTCGTCTTAAACAATTCAGAAATTGGCCCGCAGTAATCCACTGAACTATCCAATCTACCTCCTCGACGTAATAAAATTCTTGGATTGAATCGAGGAACCTCGCAAACATAAATTTCCTCTCGTTAACACTGGGTTCACGGAGCACTAACAGTGACTATTTCACGTAACTTTATAAAATTAACAAGTATGTGTCTGCCCAAATGTTTGGTCATTTGTTTTACAATATATACCCAAGGAAATAAATTTGTTCAATAATTCCACATCGACAAATCTTTATAATCTCCATAATCGTAAAGCGAAAATTTTAGAAATTTTACGGGTTCCGTAAACCTAGATTTAAACTTTATGAACTGTAGAAATTTCATATTGAATCTGGAACTCTGAAAAAGAGCTCTATGGATGTGGAGACCTGGATGCTGTCTCTAAAATTTTGAAATAAATGGTAGCCTTCGAAGCTCCTGATAAATTAACAAGGCGAAAAAATTGACAGACACTTTGGAAACTAAAAACTTAAAAGAAGACGAATTGCGTCTCTCTAAAAACGATCCAGAGAAGCTGGCGGGTTAATCTGAAGAATGTTTTGCACCCACCGAGTATCCCCGGCCAACAGTCAGCGCCGCATGGTCGGTGAGCGTCGCGACGGTAAAGATGTGCGGATTAACCGAGCACAGGGCCATTTCTTTGATGTGACAGAGGGCATCGGCCATCGCCAGCCGACCCTCGGCATCCGTATTCCCGACACGTACTCTAACCCCGGATTTCGCCGTGATCACCTCGTCGGAAACGTAAGAATTCTCGCCGATGCTGTTCCTCACGACGCACAAAGCCGCCACGGCTTTAACCGTCGGCGGTTGCAGTAAATTCACCACCTGCGAACACGTGACATATTTCCTGACACGTCTCTGGGGCCAATCATTGTCGCGCTTAGAACAACATCATTTTTTTTTAACGATGGAAGAAGGAAACTGTCTTTTAATCCCTTGACCTGTATTTGTCTCACGGGTAGAGTAACTGGAACTTCTTTGTTCTGAATTATTTCCTATAGAATAAATAATCTTGATGTTTATCATATACATTGACTTCAATGCTTAAATATTGTTAAAAAACAAACAGAATTTTTTTTCTGTTGGCGAGGCTCAAAATCGGGAAACAAATGCAGTACAGTGGATTTTAAGAGATTGTTAATATTGTATATGTCATTTGGGAATATGTTAATTGAGCGAAAATTGTGCGTGGGGTATTTCAAATTGAATGCAGGATCGCAACGCTGGTATTTGAAAGTTGTTCAACGTAGTCCCGGTTGTTCATTATCCCGGAAAGTCTATTTGGGAAATTCAGCATAGGCAATCCGTTAAATAGTTAGATATCCGGTGCAATAAATACAAGTACGTTCAAAAACAAGCGAAACTGAGCACGTAACGGGAGCACAGTATATAAATTTGGATTAAGTTACTCCTCTGTTGATTTTGTATTGTGTGTCGGCCAACTACTCTGCATTGCATGTGGAAGGTAATGTTGGAACCGTCGAATGCGTGTTGTGGAATCCCTCGGTCATAGGTACGCGTATGTAATCGCGTCGATTAAATTGCCGACTTAATTGTCGTGAAATGAAATGCACAATCTCCATTTAATCTGTTACATGTAATGTACGGGCAAATTTCGGCGCATTGTCTCCGCTAACAAAGCTGGAACTATTCACGAGAGAAACTATCGGATTGTGCCGCGTGCAACCTTGCCCGCAATACTGATTTAACCGTGTAAGAAAATGAATATTTATGAATGCGTTCTATTGTACGCTAACACCACGCAAAGCTCGTACGTTACAATCATTTTTAACGTTCCCGAACAAACTTCTTTTTCATCAATTTAAAAATTCGAAATAAACCCATCTTTACTCCGAATTAAAAAATATTTTGTCTAGAATATCTTTTTGGCGTCTATTTATATAATAGTAAATGTGCAAATAAAATTTGTTAAAAATTCTTGAACTTTCTAATTTAATAAATAGTCTGCAGCACTTTCTGTCTAGATCATTTAGAACGCAGTCAGAAAAGTCTACGCGCGCACGCGCACGCTCGTGCAGGGTTGTTTAATTGGGAAATACGAGCGACAGAACTGAAAACGAAATGAATAAATGCTAACGGCAATGCAGCGTTTTTGCGTTGGCGTAAGGTCGTTCCGAGTATTACTTAACGATGATTTACGAGCCGTGTGATATGAAAGCACCTGCATGAATCCAGCACACGCGGCCGCCCCACATTTGTCCCTCGACATGCCGAACATTGTGCCCTCGATCTTGATGTCGACGCCGCCGGTGTCGTAAGTGACACCCTTTCCCACGAGCATGACCGTTTCCAGAACGCAGGCTGGATTAGGGGGCTCGTAGGTTAGGAAGATAATCCTGCCGGCGTGCCGGGGGATCATTGACGCGGCTCGATTCACGCACGCGAACAGAGGATACTCCTGGAGCAGGGTGTCCTGATCGGACACCACCTGCATCGTCACGTTAGAGCCGCAAAATAGCTCTGCCAGATACTCCTCCACTCGGGGTGGCGCCATCCTCTCTGGATCTGCTCCCCCTGCGTGGAAGAATTATGCTAGATTATCCTCCAAACTGATTTGCAACTCATACAGACTGAATGAATCAGTTTTATTTTAATTCGAAATCAATTGTCTGATCATATACTGGCCTATTCTACTTAACATGCGGAAGGACTTGATGAACATCGACGAAACTGTCTGGAATTAAACAATTCTCAAAAATAAGAAATATTTACCGTTAGTGGGAGTAGGTGTCTGACCATGGACCGGTATATTCTACTTGAATTGCTAATTCTCCCTCAGATTTGAGCATTTAATCGTGGGAATCTCAAAATTAAATATTCCGAATGAAGTAGATTACTGTTATTTATATAAAAAGCGGAGTCTGACCAAGGTCTGATCTATTCTACTGAAACAACGATATCTGCACGAATAAACAGGGCGAATCGCACAAACGGCATTTACAGTCTGAGAATCCAGAGGGAAAGAAGATTATTTTTACTTGGTTTTACCACTGAAAGCCGCGTCTAGCCACTTTCCATTCTACTTAAATCCGGCTAACTTCCCGGGAGTTTCGACGAAATTTACGATTCACAAAACGTTTGGAATTATCCGGCAGGTGGACAGTGATCACCGTAACTCCCGAGTTACCAAGGGTGGTATCGCAGCACCGTTGTTCCACAAATAGGGAAGTGGATCGACGTCGCGGCGCGGCGTCGCGCCGAAACGCGTGTACACAAGTTTTTCCCCGCTTAATTAAACGCCCGAGATTCTTGAGAAAATGTAGATCCGGGGCGAGCGGAAATTTACATTCCTCCGTCGGCCGCCAAGAAATGTCCATCCTCCCCCCTCCCGCCCCCGTGTCCCACGCCACACATAAAAGGAACAGGATTCGGCCCCGTGGAGGATCGTCCGCCGCGGAATTATGCGAAACACGGAATTCCGCGGTGGCCGCGCCCGAGCGAGAGCTATGCGGACAATCTGTTAAAACGTCCATTTCAAAAGTGGAGCGGTCACAGGATACCGATTGGCTGTCTCCTCGCGACGAGTTCCGTGAATAACTAATGTGCCGAGCTGCCGGCTTGTTCATTATTCAAGAATCGGATACTTACTCTGCTCAATTATACAGCGCTGTATAACGAATTTACGTCCTATCTACCGCAAACTCGCCGAGCGAAAACGAACCGTCTTATCGCGATTAGAAGACTGCGGATCTTTGTGCATTCACAACGTGTGCAACTTTGCGTAATGCAAGAAGACTTATTATTTTGTATTCGCCACAAGGATCATTGTAGTCGACACGAAAGACTCTTCTTTACATTTTTATGAAATGGGAACTTGCATAAAGCAAAAAAATCTGTGAATTTTTAGCACGGTTATAGCAAATTATACCGAAAATCTGTTTTGTTTTGGGCTGGTACAGAATAATTTTTTAAACGAGGAAGTGATATGGTTGAGAGATGTTACAAAACTGAGGATATTAAAAAATTATTTTAATCTCTATTTAAATTTCTCGTGCGGCGAGGTTCTCACAAACTGGTCCGATATATGTGCAATAAATGGATAAACATCTGTGGAATAATTACGACTAATTTCGATACCATCTGCCAGCCGCGGGACAGCCATTTCGTGACAGAGATTTATAACCAATATTTAGTCGGTTACTCTCTGCACGTGATGGCTTCGGTTTGCCTATCGAAATTAAACTATCCTCCATGCAACTGCTCTGGTTTCGTGGTCGTTTAGTTCTAGTACAATTATAGAGTAAGCCCTATACTAACGAATAGAAGATATTAAAATACACTTCCTCTTTCGATATCAACAGTCCGTGATAATGTAACAACATTATTCGATCCTTCAACTGTCTTTACAGTCATATATGCAACCATTTATATTCCAAATCCGCAATCTACGAGTGGATCAAGACCGAAATTGAGTCTAAACTGAAGCCCTACACCCTCGAACTAAGGACCTGCGAAAAAACAAATCCGAACAATTCGTTACCCCTATCCGGAATTGTCTACGGGGAAACACAATTCCAACGAGGTCAACAAAGCGTCCATCGCACGGTCAACATCGGCAAACAGTTGCAGAGCCGGGCGAGTTTCGAAACTAGCGACGGGCGAACTTGCACGGTGGGAGAGGGGTAGCAACCCTTGGCAAGGTCTGGCGTGCGTCTGCAGGCGAAAATTTCGCGTGGTCTCGTCGGGGACCGCAGTCGCAGTTTCTGTGTACGGCGAGGTTCGCGGCGTCGCAGCAGTGGCTCGAGGGGGTGGCTGCGGGCGATTTTTCCGCCGTTCCATTTACAGGAAAGACGGAAGTCGGAAGGGGTTAGGAAAGGGACAGGCTATTCTTCGGCGACTCCGCTCGATAAAGCAACAGGAATTGCGGCCGGGGAAGGACTTACCGATGTCCCTCGCGACGTATCTTCCGCTCTCGAGCGCCGAGGCCAGCTTCACGATACCCTGAAGCTTCTTACTGCAAATCGGACTCCAGACGGCCAGCTGACACGCCTTGAAGCACCGGTCCGGGCATATTTCTCGCACCTCCAGGGGCTGGACACACGGTACAGACAGATTCAGGCCCGCGGAAACACTGAATGACACTTAACGGTACTCGGAAATTCTAGAACCCGCTGTGCTACGCTCGAGGAGATTGAGGTTCGCGGGCTGCACGTCATCAATCGCTTAGAGGACTAATGCCCAGTGTCTTTCTCACGTTGACTGAAGTTTTGGAACCCTGACGAATTTTGAACCCCCTCCAATTTTGCTTTGGAACTGTTTTCACGTAGATCTTTAGGAAAAAAATATTTTCTCTGTCAGTTTTAGGACTCTGTAGCTTATGCTACTTTTTATGCTGTTTGGGAGAAGCTAAGGAACATCGAGAAACGCGTCTGTGCACTTGAGAAATTCTCAGGAATAAAAGAACTGACGTCGAATGTGAATAAAGATCGGTGTCTGAAAGTGCACTGATATATTCTACTTAATTCAAATGGTAATTCTCGTACAAGATTAGCATATAAGAGCTCCATTTCCAAAATCAAATATTTAAGTACTTGAACAGTGATATGTGTAGAAATTAAATAATTATTCGCTTGAATAGTTTCTGTAGTTTGAAAAGTCGCGCCGCGGGCTGGTCTATTCTACTTACTCGAATGCCTGAATCTTTCCGAGGCTTTGAATTCAATTTCTAGTTTGATTTGGCATACTAAATCCACTTTCATTTTGCTTTTATGATGTTTTAAAGTTTCTATTTGAGTGATAAAGTAAAATCGATGGTACTAGAACATTGAAGGTTGAAACTTTACGAGTTCAGATACGGTCAATTTTGAAGATTGCGATCGTTATTCCTGAAACAGTCTGTACGTGCTATTAAATAATTAGAACACCGATCGATGCAGATTTCTTTCGCCTCTATGGGCTAGCTCGATAGGGGAGAGAGATTGGAGACCATAGAATTACTTATTGATGTTGATAATGAGAGACGCTGGCTACAGGGTGTTTCAGAAAATGTGTCCTCAATTTCGAAAACTTAAAACAGACTCAGAGGAGAGTGTTTCAATACGAACTTTGATTCTTTATTCTCACACGTTGATTTGATGTTTCAGTGGTCATATTTTTTGGATAATCTGTTTGTCTCTGTAATTAACTATCTACAGGACGTTTCAGGAAAAATGTTTTCAACTACAAACTACAATTATGACTTCGAGAAACGTATCAAGAAGTTTTTCATGCCCTTTCTGTTACCATTGAGCTAGTACATGTTCATAGGAGTATTACAGGTCGTTTCAGAACCGGTGTCCCTAACCTCGAAACCTAACCGTTCATCAACAAATAGTCTGTTCACAATCGTCTCTGCGTTCAAGTTCAAAACAATTTGATTTTTGTGTGTTAAAACGATCGTTGAAGCGATCTCGGTTTGTTGAAGACCAAGTACACACGACACGTGAAGTCGTCATCATTATCAAGGTTTACTTTCCTCTCGGCCGTCGCGAGAGGCAAATTTACTGCCGGACGAGGATAGAACGATATCCAATAGAGGGGAATTTAAGAATTCATTGGAAGGTGGCTCGTACAACTGCGAACTAGAATAGAAAAATCGATTCAGCGAAAGCAGTGACAGGTTAAAGGTGAACAGGCACCGCGATGCTAGCCCTGAGGGACGAATAGGGATCCCGAAGGGCGTCGAGGAAGACACCGAACTCCGCAGGAATATTTCAGGAGCCTGGGAGACCAAGTTTCCGCCGGTTTCCGAACGTATCGCGGCCGTCCCGGCGGTAGCCGAGTATCCGACGCAGCTTCTTAGCGGCTTTGTTCCGCTGTACAGAAAATATTAAAGCGGATAATCCTCTTACTGGATCACCGGCTCATAAGAGACCGCACGGACTTCCGCGGATGATGTATGTTTAATTCGGAATCCCGCGCTCGAATTAATTCCTTTAATATTCCACCCTCGGCCCGGAGGGACCACACGACGCGCCCTTCCGCTTCACGTTCCGCCAACCCTTTCGAATACGCATTCAACAACGATTCTCTGGATAACTCCCTGTAATCTCTGCACGATTATTCCATGCAACTACAGGTTTTCACCCGGCAACCAGAACGTTCGGGCTCATAAATCAGTAAAAGTGTAAAAAAATTTTCAATTACACATTATTTATTCATCTTGTGATCCAAAATTCGTTCACGATGCACGTTTCCGAATTTAAGCTTAAAATTTGAAAGCAACAGCTTCTCTCGGAACGGAAACAGCTCTCCGTTTTCCTCACTTTTTCAGGGCTCGTTGGTTTGCTCTTTTTGTTTCGAGGGAACAGAAAGAAGGATCGGTGTTTCGATTTTCAAGCATCTTCGTTATCCGAACGATGGAGCACGCAGTCTCCAGCGATACTGTATTCGCTGCTCGTATCGTAGCCACCTGTATAGATACCCGCTGCGCCTCGATAGCTATTATTTCGAAGTAGGTGAACAGTCTGGGAGCCGTATACAGGCGACGCGGTATCGCATGAAAGCCTGAAATCGCGGGAAACGTTTTGTAGCAGTTTAGCGCCGCGGTAATGCGTCCGTCGCTAATAAGAATACTCGAGAGCTTCTCGAGCATCGATCGAGCGAGTCTGTCGTCCGCTTCCTCTGGATCCTGTCGCGGATCCCAGGCCTAAACCAAATTTATATTCCTGTGCTCTGATACTTCATCAGAAATTTAATATTTCATAGTTTGTGAAATTAAGATACGAATGAAATTAATGAAATGGAAGAATAACATTTTTCCATTTGACTCCACGTTCTCGAGAGAAACGAGTAAAAAATTTGATTCCTTTTCTTATTTCGGAATCACCCTCCATTTTACATCACACTTATATCCGGAGCTTCTGACTTTGCCCTAAATGTTGCTAGAAACGCCAGGGTGCCCGAGCATCGCAGCTACTGTATCTTAATTGTAAGTGTTCCGAGGAACAAGTTTCGAGATCCCGGTAAATTTCGGAAAATCCCCAACTCGAGCGGAGAAGTTGGGAATCGACTGCTCTCCGCTGACAATGGCGGCGAAGAGTTCTTGGTGAGTGATTCCTGCGAAGATTACCGCGACGCTTTTCTCCCGTTTCATCCCGACGATTCCACCCCTACTGTTCTGGCTCCGTTTTCTGTCCGCCGGACGAGTCTACCCTGAATAAGCTCTTGGAACCTGGTTGCGTTATTACTGCTAAATGCTCGCTGGAACGTCTGAGGACTGGCTATCCTGATTACGACAGCAATAATCGCCGAAGGCATCGGTTTCCCATGATCATCGATACCGTGGCTGTTACCGGTTTGCGATCGTCGCGTCATTAAACGGCTTCGACCATTCGCAAGATCTTTGCGAGCGAAGATAATTACACAGAATTTTATTTGTAACGGTGTTGGAATATCGATTACTCTGATCAATGATGGAGATTCTAATTTTTATGTTGAGAAAAGGGAAGCGGGTGTATTAGCAATAATTGTCTTACGGTTTTCGTTTAAATATAAAACTAACCGTGACACAATAAAAATTTGCTTGGATGAAGAATTTATATGTTAAACAATTTTGTCACGACTCTTTTACTTTGAATACAATTTCACTTTTTGTTAATTAAATGAACACAGTATTAATCTACTTCAAGAAAAGGGAAAAGGGATTTGTACACAGAATTCAGTATCCGCTTACCAATCGAGAGACCTTCAGGAAGCTCAGCAAGCCTAGCAGACCACCAAGGCTCTTAAAGAACACCTACCCTAAGAGAAGGCTCCGTTGGATGCGCCAGGATTCTAGAGTGGCCCTTCAAGGACTCCAGGATTCCAGAAACGACTCTTAATGGACCACTTAGTGTGCTAAATTTCAACTGCGAGAATCAGGGCTTCATGAGGACCACAGTAACCCTTCAACGATCGTCTAGAACCGTGGAGATAAATTCGTGTCTTCAAGAAAGCTGCTGAAGAACCTCAGATCATGAGATGCTATCTGAAGAACCAATTAGCTTGTGACGGCAGCTCTTCGAGGATTAAACCACGAATATCTTCCACGAGTTTCCGAACGTTAAAGGACAAGTCGAGCACCTTTCAAGCATGCTGAAGGGCTGGAAACCTTCCACCCTCGTGTACATATCTCCATTATGCAAAATATGAATCACCTTCCTTCAAACCGAAATATTTTCGTCCATCAATAAATTTTGCATCATCTTTACAGTCCATTCCCACCCACTCTACAGCTTCTTCACACTTTAGCTAACACCCCCCACCCCCTGTAAAAATCCATAGAATTCTAAAGAATTATTCTCTGAGAAAGAGTAAGTTAAATTAACGAATGAAACAAAAATACTATAGCTACACTCTCTTCTACAGTTTTCCACGGAAAATTCCCACCAACTTTTAGACAACATCCCCACCCGACCATTAAAATTCCCAAAAACTCGCGGAAAGAGTCGTCTCTCGCGGGAAACAAGCGAAAAAATGGAGGAACCCTAAACAGTGTGCCGAAAAACGGAATGAAGTGGGTGGCTTGGAGTAACAAGTGAGAGTCGTGGGAAAAGGGTTAAGGGATGGTGACGCGGGGGTGGTGGAACGGAAGCGGGCTCGGTACGGGAGCGGCGAAACGAAGAGGCGACGCTCAGAGCGGCGTTCCGATTACGCGGCGTCGGAATTCCGAGGGCGTCTTCCGGTATTTGGAAAACGATGCCCCTTATTCGCGAGACCCGCCGGCGGGGGTGGCTAAACGACGGCGGAAGTGCGGGCCGACGAAAGAAGGAACGGGGCTCCGACGTCGATGGCTCAAACACAGAGCCGTCCGGGCCTCCAGTATTTCGCTAATTAGGTCGCCCCCCGGCCGTCAAGATTTCGGAACGCCAGGCATCCGCTACTCTTGGCAGGACGGCTTCCTCCGCCCCTCTCACACACCCCCGTTAACCCCTTTCGTCTCCGTCGTTGTCGTCGTCGCGATGCTGCACATCGTGGAAAAGGCACGCGTCCTGCTTCCTGCCTTGATCCACCTGTGAAGGGGCCTGCGAAATGCCCCTTGAACTTAGGAGCAAATAGGGATCGTTAGCCTCTGGACAGATTATTTTGAAATCGATGATTAACACTAGAACTACTACCGACGCACGTTCCTTTAGAATAAAGGATTAAATTTATTCAAATTTATTCATTTTCCATTTTTTTTCGTTGCAACCCCAGCCTCTCGGGAATTACAAAGTTACAAGCCCGATTTTACCCAGGGAAAAAATGGCGCCAATGGTAATCCAGCCCCGAACCAATTTGTCACGTCACATTGAGGTTCCTTACTGACCAGTCAGGTGTCAATGCTCTCGTCTAATAATTTCCTGGCAGGCTCGATGACGGAGTGCTCTCGAAAAATGATCGATCCCGACGCGCCGGGCCGCGTCAAACAAGACTGTTCCATTAGACCCGACTAGGCGCGGCGCGGTGTTTTACTTTTTCAATTCGCGTTAGGGAACGTCCAGCCAGAGTGTCAACCGTCCATCAGAAACCGGTGTGCCGCCCATCGAGTCGGACCGTGTTCCATGTACAGACTGCGAAGACGTCGATGAACAATGGATCCTCGTGGCCGGCCAGGTCTCCGCTCGTAAGACACACTTATCCATCAAGCGCAGGCTGCGTCGCCGCTGCCGTTGACGGGTTTTGTTTAATAGCTCTGTTGACCGCGCGTTTCGCTGCTGATACCTGTCACCGGCCGCTGTTTACTCGAAGTGTCGTCGAACCGAATTACCGCGGATTTTATTCGGACCGGTAACCAGCCGGGCCGGCACACGAGCTCGCGGCCACCACGTCGAGAGGGCTTTCCAGCGCCACGTACGACTAGAATTTGTTCGAAAACACCGCCGAATAATGTTAAGCAATCCGCCGACCACCGGGGACCATTTGTTGCTGGTGAATTTACCTGGTCCAACCGTGACTAGTAGCCGAACCAACGGTCAGCTGAGTTTCGGTCACACTTTCCGTCCCAGGAGCCAGTTACAGGACGCTTCGTTCGCAAAATATCACTGCTGTTTCCTCTCATCAATATTTTTCGTAAAATTTGTGCAACAATGACTCGTTTAGTGCTCTACTATTCCATATTTGTCAGAAAGAATTTTTTTATCCTCTAGATTTGTGTATACTCGAGTCCTCTAGATAGTATACTGCAGAGAACAGTGATATTTTTACTGTATTTCACAATTTTTTTATAACTTTTGTTAACCGTGTAATTAGTTTTTCGAGAGTTTTAGTATCCTGCAGGTTTTTTAAGACTTTCAGCCGATCCATCAGGATTTTTAATATCGAATATTGATTTAGCATTGAACGAAATCTTTATTTCAGACACTATTTCAATTTTTTGGGAGCAGCTGCATGGGTCGAATATCACCGAAAAAATAATTTTCAATATTTTAGGCGATCATTTTGCTTTTCATTTTCGCGCGTCGGTATGGCTCATATATGGCTGCCGTCGAATTAAATAACGCCGGAATGTGTGAAATATTTCGCTGGTCCCGGGGCGATTGCTTTTCGATAATACGTTTTTTCTTTCACCTCCGAAAAATGAAGCACAAACGCATAGTCACGTGTGTTTTGTCTCGTCCACGGCAAGTACTTTTTTCCAGCGAGCGAGCCGGAGCGATGGGGTTATGAACTTTTATGGGTCACCGTAAACTTCCTTCTTAAGGCGTCCGGACCCTTTGAAGCCCTTCGGCGTAGCCGGGATACTGTGCGCTGCACACTTTCCACCCTTGATGCCAGTTTTAGAACCAAATATAATCGCTAAAATATTCAGGGCAGACCTTTTTTCGGGAAACTCACATAATCTCGCTATTACCTTGGATAATAGGTTACTATGCAGTCTGAGCTGCTTGGACGATTTTGTTCTGTCCCGGAAAACAGTTTTTTTGGGATCAATAACTTCACGGGGAAAACGAATGTTCCATCTTTATTGCGAGTCGAGAAAAGAAATTACCATTAAAAGCAAAGCTCTACTTTTTGATCCAATTAACTCTTAGGAACCACCGCAGCTGACCAAATACATAAAACACAATTTTGCGGAGAGATTGAACAATGTAGATTGTCCAGAGATAAAGAAGTGTAATTTTCCACTCTAAAATCATAGAAAGAGAGAGAGAAAGATACAAAATGATTTTGTAACTGTAAACCCTGATCAATGGATGAAAATTCCGTGTATTCCAAGTTCCATCTCTCAATTATCCTTTCCCGGTATCAGTTACCCCGGTCATCCTCGTTTCGGCGAAAAATGATCTCAGCCAGGGCCAGCTTCGAAAATCGAGCATTTTAGTCGGATTGGTTTCCGCTCCGGCAATTAACCCAGGAGATAACGAGGCTGGTGTGTTGTCGGCGTGGGTGTGAGGGTCGAGTCGTTGACTAAGAGCCTAACTGTGCAACCTGGCTCGGGCTCACGAAGTATGGCTGTTTCATGGGACGTTGGGTGACGCGAGGTCCGTCATTAGTTATGGATTAAGACGCCGCCGGCGGTCCCTGGCGGACACACGCCGGATTTAGGTCAGTTTGCCGGGCATGTCAGCCCGATCGAGCTTGGATCGAAACGACGCCACGAGAAATTCCTCTCGAACAGAACCGTCGGCGAAAACACGGCTCGTTTTGCAACCGTCTCCCTCTCACGTTGAAATACGGTGTACCGTGTACGCACATATGCGCTTTCTACCACTCTCTCGCCGGGCGATCCAACCATCTGCGTTGTCTATGTTTGATTGGTTTAAATGGCGCGTGAACGGCCACAATTCGACCGACTATCTGGGAAACGCTTTAACCAGCCGTGTTGCATACGATCGAGAGCGCCGCGCATTTATCAGCCCCGCTGACGTTTACTAATCTTCCCCTGGGCCGCTTACGCGCGTCTCGAGGTGACTATAATTGCTCACGAATGTCGGAATATTCGAAACGAGGATGATCGACTCTTCCGATATTCTGTCGACACGAATTCGTTCGTTTAAAAAAGCCAAACTTGCAGAGAAATATTTTTCGTTGTTTGCAGGTAGCAATTTTTATGGTTATCTGTTAATTTATTGAAACTGGACAGATATTGAAACTTTCCGTATTTGTTTGAAGGAAAATAGATATAGACTGTATAGAAAATGTATAAAATGTACGGGTGTTAAGGGGTGAAGAAATTCATCTTTAGAATAAAATTAGTAAAAATCTTTGGTGAATGATAGAGTACTATGCTCACCACATAGAGGCCTTCCAGAGCTCCAAGGAGTGTGACTAACTCGACATTTTCGAACCGGATATCTGGTAGAAGCGCCAACAGAGGACACCTAACTCCAGCCTTCAGTGCTCTGTTGTGCAAAAATTAACAAATTGGTTAGTGACATTCAATTGGAATCGTAAAATCATCGAATTAGAATTGAACAAAGAAAAACCGAATAATTATTCCACATTTAAGGCACAATACTACCACCAGCATTTTTTCCCTTGACGTACACAAGCCTGATAAAAAATCAATCTGACGGCAAGTAGTTCAATTTGTAAATGCTTCCATTAAATATAGCAAAATGACGTCTACCTACATTCATCCATGAAATTGTTTCGATCGTTTGGAAATAATAAAGCCTCGTTCTCCCTCTGTATATTTATTGATCGATACGAGGTGTGGACGAGGGTTAATAATACTCAAACATTAAAATTAAATTTTCCACGACTATACTAATACAGCGCATCTGAGAAATGGTGAAAGTCATTTCTCGTGATATTCTCACCCTTAATGTGTTTGCTACCACGTTACACGTGACGTTCACGAGCCTGCAATATACTTAAAGATAGTCAAATTAATTCTACACAGAGTTATTGTAAACAGGATACTATTCAGTCTCCATGACATCTCCAGTGAAATTATTTTAATATCTCGCGAAGGAGAGATGTTAAAAACATTTTAACAGCGCGAGTGGACAGTGAAACAAACGCTGGTAGCCAACGTGTTAATTCACACAGCTTCCTAATTAGATAAGGAACATACAAAAACCAATACATTCAGAACACAAATTCCCTTCCTGTGGCGACTCTTAATGTGCTGACTAATTTAGTCGCCTTTTCTACTAATTGTGTTCCCGGAAACGTTCTACGGGACGACGTAGAATTTCAAAACAGCAGACGCTCGTCAACAGGGCCGAAAAAGTTTTTCCATTGAGGAATACCGATCCGGTCGCCCGGAAACGTCTGAAAATCACCGGGGTATGCCTGTTGTGCCGAGTTCCGACGTCAAGTAAACCGCGGACGAGCAAACGAGGGAACAGCGCGGGATTTCATTCGTCGTCGTCGTTCGGGAGGCCGGGACAGGGAATCAAAAGATCGCAGCCAATATCGGGAACGGACTGACGACGGCGGGAAAGTTATTCTTTCCTCTTCATTTCGCGGTGGTATTGCGGCTGTCATGCGCTCGCGAGTGTCGGCGACGTATGCGAGGAATCCACGGCAACATCGGGACAGGCCGCAGGAACGAGGGAGGTAGAGGAGAAGATTGGCGGCGGTGGAATTTCATTTTTCACGGAAATTTCGTGGGGGCCGAGACTCGCGAGGAATTTCGCCGCTGGTCGACGATGCTCCCTGACGTCGGGGCCCGAAAGCAAGGTGGATGAACTTTCAATAATTACCTATAGTCTACGGTTAAGTGTCACTACGGTGAAACTGTCGCGGGTTCAGCGCCGTTTTTATTCAGCGAAATGATTCGAGCAGAGATGGTGGATGAAAACGAGAAAAGCGGAGTGGGGCGGCGACTTTGACTGAAGGAGAGACAGAGGTTAAGTTTCAATCGGCCCGCAACGTTTGCATTCTAAAATGGAAAATTCCATCTACAGCAACCTAATACTTTGTTGTACTTCCACCGTTTCTCCGCTTTCGCGCGAAGAAAGACGCGGCGCGGCGAGAAGGGGCTCGTTTGAAAAGTTAATCGCGAATAAATATTCATCCATCTGTTCTCGCCCGAGCCAGCATTCCGAATTTATTACACCGGCCGAGCTCTTCTCCTTCCGGACCGCGGTCCTGCGATCATAAATAGACACGCCTGATCCACCCCCACCCTCTGCGTAGCCCACCTGCCTCGGCAAAAACCGATGGCACCTATGAATCATTCAGGCGACGGTGCACGGTCAACCCTTCCACAATTCAGGGCTAACTATTCCGTGTATGTTCTTATAAATATTCACCGGCTCGATTTATCCGCTCCCCGCGGGACACCGATCATCCCCGAGGCTCCGAGGACAGGTGCGAGTCTTCGGGGGAGGTCGAAAACGGGCGATCGACCCTCCTCGCCGGGCTGCAGATCGATGCCGAGCGGATATTTCGTGGGCCATTAATTTTGCAACGCGGTGACACTTGTCAAAAGATGTTTAACGACGTGGACGTCTGTTTCGAGGATTTTATTGTGGGCTGCGTGATATTTTAACACTCGGAATGCTGACCGTTTTTAGAATTTCACCATTTTGATATTCAGTAATTGAGCGACGATTTTGATACTCCGGGTCAAAATAGATTCAGGCTCTCATTCTACTTACGTGATCCATTGTGCAATACTTGTAATTGACACTGTTTCTAGTTTCTTGGATACCCTATATTCTTCCTTGCAATTTTTCGTTATTACAGTGGTTTGCGAATGTCATAAGAAGGTTTGGTTCACCGGGTCCCGAAACATTCTCCGGTGCGCGTGAACTTTATCACCGTTCAGTTCTCACGTCTGACTAGTAGATACCGTTTCTACTATCCCGAATCTGAACCAGTGATACCATAATACCTGTTATCTACACCACCCTGCCATAAATTGATACTAGATATCGAGAACATAGACGCTGCTGCACGGCGAGCATCGCTTACCGCAAGTAGAAACACCGAACAATAGTCAGACATCGTTGTAATCGGAAGCACGCTTGCACGATAAATTTCGAAACAATTTTCTCGAGCAGGGAAGTACGCCCACTAAAATATTACTGTACATTTTCGAATGTCTTATTCATGTAGAACACCTCTGTCATGCTACAAATTACTATGCCGGCTCAATGGGAAAATTACGTCGGTTTTTAACAATACTACAATTCCACTTCCTCGGTACCGATAATTCGACACGAAAAATCTGTGGACAATATTCCATCGATTAATCATGAAATTAATATTTCTAGCATGTGGCTAATTGTCTTTCAAAATGTTACTACAAAATTACTTTCCCACCAACCAATTCATCCTGTTGACTGCTTTTGTGACTGCGAGAACTATGTTAGCCATCTTTTCGAGAGTTTAATCATTTTCTCACAGATCCCCAATTTCTCGCATGTTCCAAGCAGCCTAAGAAAGCTACCAGATTAGACAGATCTATTCATGGAGCTTGTCAGCCTCCTCTTCGTCGGTAAATTCTGTTATGAAGGCTGTTTTCTGTGATAGCAAGCTGCCGAGCATCAGCTAAGTTAACCACTTTGCCAAGCTCTGCGAAATCGCCTTTGTGGCTCGAGAGAAACAAGTAATCCGAGTTTCGTCTAATGATCCGACGGGCCCGATCCGCCGCCAATTAAGCCGCGCAATTAATAAGCAATTACGCGCGAATTACCCTCGCCGCGTCCCGGTGGCACCGCTTTTGTTCAAACTCGCGGGGATAGCGGAGCGTTTCGGGGGTGTGGCTGATCATTGATTAATTGCGATTCGATAATGAATCCAGTGTTGTTAAATAGATTCGATTATAATTGGAGTTATTTCTGAACCCTCACGAAGGAGGATCACCCCTCTAAACGTTTCCCAATCTTGAATGAACGCTTACGAACATTTTAAGTGAACGTGTAATTCAGTTCACCCCTTTTCCACGCCTAAATGTAGATACACAATCAATGCTGACAAATCTACCAAAAAATTAATGAATTTTATGAATCAGCGAATTAATTGTATCTTCATTTTTAGGTAGAACATCTCAACCACAAGGGCAATCAATTTTTCATTCACACCGTAATACAATTTGTGGGGTTGAAACCAACCCAGAGACGGAATAAGGAATTTTCCATCCAGCGTTACAATGCCTTCAATGCCAGAAGAACTACTTTAAAAATGATTAAACAAAAATTCCATCTCGCTTTGACCTGTACAATGCTGTCTATATTTAATACGTGCTACAATGTAGTTCTAGGGGATGGAACCATTTCCCGAAGGAAGCACCGAATCTTCCTCGTAGTCTTGCAGTATCTCCAGAGCAATTGGAGCGATGTTAAGGAACTATGAACACAAATCTAATTTTGCACACGCCTGCCCAAAAAGAATGTTCAAAAATTCATTCTAAATGAAACCACCAAGAGAAAGACAGACTAACAATAAGATCGACGAAAACTGGTGAAGGACTGCGCAAGACTGCGACAAATGAATGTATCGATAAAAGTCGTGACAGAAACGATTTTTCAGTGGGAGTTGAATTAAAATAGCAACCCTGTTCTTGGCGTACCTTTGTACCCCTTTGGTGGCCGCCTCGGCGAAGCTTCTCACGTCGTGATAGTCCATATTGAGCGGTCCAGTCGGACTGTAGATGAGCCTTCTCGCCGGTAGATTGATGGGCAGGACTGCACCTATCACGCCCAGAGCAGAATCGATCTGGGCAGCGGCGTACAGGACGGTCCTGAAGGGCTCGGGCTCGTCGAATCCTGGCGCGCATCCCGCCACCAGGATTATGCCGTCGTAGTCGCAGCTGCATATGTTCACCTCGATCTTCAGCTGACACGGCATCCATCTGAAACGAATCGGACCCGGGCTTGTGTTAACGAAACCGACGCTCGGTTCGACACCTGTTGGGGCACCGACTACTCCACCACAGTAAATGATACACCCGAGACACGTCGCCGTCGCCCCTGCACAATATGTATCCCGGCGAGCCTGATCCGAGCGAACCTGAGAGATCCGATCAGGAGACACCGGCTCTACGGATCGCAGCTTCGACCCGAGACGCAAGATTAACCCTCCGCGCGGCGCAATTTATCACGCGGTCTGAATCTAATTTGCGAGGCGATGCTGTTTTTGTTGCCCCGGGAATTTTTGGCGTTTATTAACGCCTTGATTGACAGCCTGGGAGCCTCGAACATTCCGGGAGTCGAAAGCAATTTATTTGCCGAAATCGAAATTGGAAAGATAAGATGATTGGTACTGGCGGGGAAGACGGTTCTCGCAAAATGTTAAAAATGTTTTTAACAAATTGTGTATACGAGTAGCGTGTATTGTTACCTTTCATTGCTATTCTAATTCGATTTCAACGAATAAAATCAGCCCTTATAAAAATTTCTTTTTTTTCTAATGTAGAATATATCAAGGGCTGAAAAGCGTTTTGTGAAATTAAAACCAAGGTTGACATAAGTAAGAGAAATTTAATATGCTCCGGTGGCAGTGTGTTCATTATTTAATTTAATTTCTCAGCGCTCTCTTCCGATAAATTTCAGTAATCTAATCGGACTAAAGCGTCGTCTGATATTCGGCACAATACACCGGCAACATCGGCGCAATAATTGAATCCTGAATGCAGGGAATAAATTTTGACGTATCAACTATTCGCGAATTCCGTTTCCCGCTAAAAGTTGCAGAATGATGAGGTCGCGGCGGAAAATTTACAGCGCACGGTATATTAGAGTTTTCATTAGTATAAACCGGAGGCAGAGCGGCCGCTTTCGGCGTGTATTTACGAGGGGTGGCTCTAGTTTTAATTAAAGTAATCAAAGTCCGATTACAATTGGAAATTCGCCATCTCTAATTGTTGTAGATACCGGCACTAATTCTCGCGGCAAGATTAAATCATCGGAGAACGGGATTTATCGTTGCACAGGCGTATTCGATCAATGATACCGGCAACAGTGCTGTCGAGCTCGGATATCTTTCACGTAACTGGTAGTCGAAATATCTGCGCCTTTGATCTTTTACGTAATGTATTTGCATAGTTGGCAGCTGTATTCGTTATAGCAGATAAAACGTTCGGCGCAGCTCCCGTCCAATAAACACTATCGATGGGAATAAAAGGGTGACGGTGGGTGCGGGTGACGGTATCGATTCCAACCATCGAGAGAGGTTACAGCACAGAGAATGCTTGATAGCCGGTCACGTTTCGACGAGGGAACATTGACACAGCGAACGACTTAAGAGCCGCGAGGCAGAAAAGTCGGCGGTCAGATCGACGGCCGACGTTAAAACGATATCTCCCAGCGAACTTCGATTCGATTCGATTCGATTCGATACGAATCTCGCGGAACATAAATCCCGCGTATTTCCCGAGTGCTCGCCATCGTTGTTAAGTGACCGTTCGATAGGAATGATCGGCTTAAGATCCACGAAACAGGCTCGCGGTTGCTCCCCTGTTTCCACTTTGATCGATTCGATCGTTTGTGTCTTCCCGATCGTAGCACTCTTCGGCGGTGCCATTTCCTTCAGCTGTTTACCCTTGAGTATTCTCTCCCCAATCATTTCTATTTTCTATTTCCTCCACTCGTGTTAAAAACTGACTTTCCTTTGTATTATTAATACATTACTTAAGTTCAGACTATTTTAAAAAATCAGGACTTCAATTACACTACAATTTTTCGACTGTTTAGTGGTCCCTTAACTTTGGGAGTACATGTATATGTTTCAGATTTAATAGAAACTATAAATTGGATCGTTTATCTAATTTCCTTAATACATTAAGTTATCGTTCAACTCGCACAATATTATCTTTGTATTAATGTTTTTCATTGATTAAAAGCACGAAGATCTTTCCGAGTAGATTCAGTCAATCATGAACAGACATATGAAATTTCCTCAAAAATTCAATAAATGAGGCCAGAACAATTCTCACAATCTATCGGAGCGGATATTTAATTAATTTCATAAAACTCTTAATAAGAAACCCAATTCTCTGTTTGAATTTTCGTTTGTCCACACGTTGCCTCGAATTCTCCATGCTCGCTGATGCACGCACAAAGGTGTTCGCACTCTGACCACAGCGGATCTCTCGAGCAACATCTGAAAATTAAATTCGGGCGAACTTTCCCGAAGTTCCATTTAGATTCACAACGCGGCGCGACATCCGCGGACATCAATTTTTCGTCGCAACGCCGGAAGTTCGCCGGGTTACACGCGAAAGAAACGTTGCTCGGTTGTCCTAGCAGAAGTTTTCCGAGTCCTCGGTGTCGCGTTTCAAGGTGAGAACCTTAACATCTCCCGGAAGCACCGACGAAGAAGAGTGGTAGAGGGGAAGAAGGAGGCGAAGAAGAAGAAGAAGAAGAATTCATTCGAAAGTTGCCGAGAAGAAAATTGGAGATTTCGTTTTCGTGCAAATTACTTTGGAATTCCGCGAGTCGCGGCACCGGCGGCGCTCGACGGTGGCTTTTTAAGAGAATCCCCGTTTCGTTCGCGCGGAACGAATCCCACGCGTCCTTCGTCGTTGAAACAAACTTTTCTCGGAGATATCCGCGTGGACCCGCGGAACACTCCCCGTTGCCCCGGGCGCCGGGGGGAGAGGGGCGGCGCGCCCTGTCTTTTTACGCGGGCGGGCGAGTTTCGCGAAGCGGATCGGTCCCGCGGGTTGGGACGTTCAACAACGCCTGCATTTATTACGCGTTTATCTCGGCTGTCGATTACCGGACAGATCGCCTTGGAAAGGCTGTAACTTGTCCATAAATTTTATGCGCCGTGTAGGTACACGTGACTCGAAGCTATCCTGCTGGTTCAGTGTGCTGACGCAGCTACAATCACTATTTTTGCGAGTTAGTGCTGGTGATCGTGCGATTTTCCTGTGTAAGCATTTCTGTGTAAACTGTTACGGATAACGCAAGCCTACTTCATCCTTTATTGACCCGATTTAGAAACGTAACTTTGAGCTAAAGTCGAAGCAATTTCATTATTAGACAATTTTTAGACATGATTTCATATCTATTGCTTTTTTTCAGTAATCCCACGATAATGTGCGATCTTCCGTCTATAATTTAAGACCGCAAACAATCAGATTAAATATTTTCATCGGAACTCTCGTGCGTTCAATATTTTTATAGACTAAAATTAACATGAGAGATTTTCTAGGAATGAAAACTGGGGACTTAGGTTTCATAGAATTATTAATGAATAAAGCTCTTAAACGGGAGGATAATGAGATGCTTATTAGGGAAACTAAGTTGGTGCTCGGTGGCATGGGGCCGGGTATTTGCATAAACATCCCTGCATAACGGAAGGATACACGAAAACTTTAACGATATACAGGTCGATGCAACGTGAGGGATGGGGGTGCGGAAACTGTCGGTGCAGTTTTGGAAAATTGGGGGAATTACGTATATCGTCGGGCACGCGGCGATATTCATCATGCCCTAACAAGGCGCCTGGCGATTCCTCACACGAAAATCCTCCGAAATTGTAAAATAAATCTGGTTTCGCGGGAAATTTGCTTTCCCAGGTAAATCGACCGGCAAAGTGACTATAATCCGCTCCGTACCAGAAACAGCAGCGATTTAATTCTCTCGTCGGTTACACGACGAAGCTTTCTCAACGAAGTAGCCGGGGCCGTTGTAGAGGAAGATCCGTCCGCTAAAATTCACTGACCATCAATGGTAATTAGACCGCGGGTGCGTGCATGAAATTCCGGTGGCCGTGGATCAGTTCAGAGACCTCTAAATCGACTCGAAGTGTAAAAGACTGGTTACAGGTAATTCGTTTCGCGAAATATCGGAATTTATGGGTAATTTCGTATATTGGAATTTATGGCTAATTTCGTATTATCCGAAATTAAATGAAGTTCCATTCGCGAGAGTTTATGGGACATTGAAAATAACGCAGTACATCATTTTGGAATTACCGTGTACGAACTTTTTCACTTTACGCAGTGTAAATGAAACTTTTAATTAACAGCTATATCCGTCACTGTATCAATTATAATTATACCAAAATTGACCGCCATTATTCATCGAACGTAAATGCGATACAATTTACACCTTCGTCCGCAAACGCGGAAAAACAGCATAACCGAAGCTGCTGAATGCGCGCAACAAGTTAAATATTTATCGTGACTGCAATCAAAATTCTCCCCTTCGGAAGCCGTCAAATGTTATTAATTAATTGATCAATGCTCACTTCTTCTGGCCCTTCAAACTTATACGGTTAGTGGTTCAAAGAAATATTGTTACTATCTAAGTATTTTATTACAAACGACAATAATGTTTTAGAAATATCACAAATTTTCCATTAAAAAAAGATGGTGAGAAACTGGAGCCATATTTTCCTCAAAAATGGCACTTCCTCTACGTTATAACATTTCAAATCGAATTCGATAATGTGAAATACAATGTTTAAACCGTTTCTAAACCTCTATGAAACCAAAAGAGAGCACTCACCATCAAAATGACCACAGACCAATAAAATTCCCGAAAATACTCTAAGTCCAGAGGAAAATTGTTAACCAACAAAATCCTACAATCACCGTCCGAATTTCAATGTCCGACCAAAAGATGCTTCACAATCGCACACGGTCATTTCGCAGGACTAAAACTGCACTTGCCTCGACTCGACCGCCATGCTGTAGGCTGGTTCATCGGCGTTAGGGTTGCTCGACTGGTGGACGGGGAAGGTGAGTCGAACCGAAGACGGTCTTCGTAGATCGCGATCGGGGAATCGTGAGAAGCGAGATTGCTCGACGTCCCGAACAGGCGTCAAAGCACGGAAAAAAGAAAAACGAGCAGCGAGCTATCGATGTCCCTCGCTTCTCTCTTCAGGCTGAATCGATCGTTCGGCTTCGGTGTTATCGCGAGATCGCGCCTGGACCGAGTGGTCTCGATGTGGATCGACCCGATTCACTAGTTTCACGGGGTTCCACTGGGGCTTTTATTTTTGGTGATGGCCGGCCCTTTAAACGGCCGCACGCAGCCCTTTTTTCGGCCTCCCGAGACTGTGTCAACAGGTGACCATTTCCCGCAGCAATCCGTCACGCCGGTGATACTGCCCGATGTTTACACGATATTTCTCTGTCGGGCTCGTATCGACGCTCGGTTTTGCCCGGACGAAATAATGGGCAACCGTCGTCCACCTTTTGGCCGCTTCCAATGAGCCTCTTTAGATTTATTTGTTTATTTGCGACGGGCTGGGCGGGGTTGGGCTCGCCGACAACTGAACGGACCCGTTTGCTGTCCGAATAAATTCACGGGTTTGTTTATTCTGCCTTTTGTCTGCTTTTATATATAATCCGGGGTAGCTACAGTAACGACGATTATAAAAATGGCACGAAATGCTTTGGGGAGCTGGGGACCACTAACGGTGAAAAGTGAACTATTAATGGTCGCAATCATTGTTAAACTGCGCGTTTTCTGGGCTAAAATTCAAGGGAACATGTGTGAGCCAATGAAAATCGATAATACTCTCATTTGATGTCATTTTAGGACGGGTTTAGCTTTTCATCAATGACAGAAAATTTTCCTTTATTCCATTTTCGATTGAGCGAATATTTCTACAAGATTATATTTCTAAAGATAGTCTCTATTTCAGCTCTTCTCATTGGCCTTTTTAATTCATCCCCTAAGCTAGACTCTTTATAGAAACACTTCTGATTATCTTCTTCTATTTACTTCATTCAATAAACCGTGTCTGTGCCTGCTATTTGTACTTACAAATCCAATTACACCTCGCAACGACAAGGATTCAAATAAACAAGTGTTTGTACGGTGTAAGAAGCTCCCCCGCGATCAATTGGCCCGCGGTTGTAAAACGGCGGTATCACGCCCGGCCAAGAAGCTCCCGGTGATTTTGACGAATGGCCGATTTCCAGCGGTTCGGCCGGAACCGGCTCGAATTCGATTCCTCGATCGCGACAGTGAATTTGCAAGTTTAAATTTATCGAACCGCCGAGAGCGATAGATTTGCGGCGGCGAACTTTCCCCAAAGTTCGCCGATAGTTGTCCGATTTAAAGCGCGGCAGATTGATGGGAATTCGCGGTCTGCTTATCCGATCGGTGAACGCTCGTCGTCTCTTAATCGTGGTTTAATAAAATTCAACGCCGACGGGTGTCTATCTCGATCCGTCGTCGCGCGAAACGATTATCATACTCATCTAATGACGTCTATCGATAAACTTATCTAATCAACGAATAAATCGATGTCTGTAGATCGCTCATCGAGCAAAGTCGATTACCTTATCTTCGATTAACGCGACGAGACTGTTAATTCTCATTTGAATATCGGCGAGAACGTGAACCGATAAAGTGGATCACGATCTTTGCGAATCTGTGCGAAATCTGCTGACCAAGCAATCACTGCAGGTAATTTAGGTATGTCATTGAATCTTTCGATGGGGTTGTTAATTCTACCATATTCTTTGTTATCATTGTTAAATATTAAATTAACCAGGTGAAGGTATGTGAATTAATCCTCGAAAATTCTTATTTCTCCATACGTTTCTGTCGAACTTTAATTTTTATTGCAAAAAGGACTAAACGTTCGGTAAAAGTATCAGTTGTACGTCAAAGTAGAGACTGTAACGAGTATCTGAGAATTTTTCTGGATCATTCTACAGACCCGGAACATCGCAAAAATTATGTTCTCCGCGTAAAGAAAAATGAATTTGTAAAACTTCTAAACTGAATATTTCCGAGTTGTTTGAAATTGGGAGGGTGGTAGGTAATTTATAAACAAATAGAGACCAAGATGTTCAACTCAACACTTATAAAACATGATATATTTATATGCAAAAAGAACAAAATAAATATTCACAGATCATTCGTAACCTACTTCGAATCGCCGCTATCAGCTACTCGTTGTAAAAATAATCGTTAGCCTACGAAGTATAAAACTTAATTACTATCGCTATGGAGATACCCCGACAATGGTGGGGACACACACACGCATACACTCTAGAAACACGCTCCATCGTCGCAATTCAGAATCATGAACTTCGTGTATCTCTGACCTTAAGGATCCGAGTCTCGCTCGATTTCCGTGGATCACCGGATCCCGCCAGTTTCCTTCGAATCCTGTATCACGATTCAATACTTTCATTACACGCTAACAACGCGGGGCCGGGTGCTCGACCGTGTTACCAGACTGCTGGCTTCGAATCAACGTTCTCCGTTATCCGAACGGCATCGAAATGTCAACCTAGTTAACCGTCTCTTGTGCGCTCCGGTCGAATCACGAATGTTTCTTCCCCTCGGAAAATAGAATCTGCAGAACGTGAAAGAGACCGAATTGCTTTCAGACGCTTCGACGTTCTTCGATTTATCACTCGCGAGGCGGCGGACTTTAAATACCGAGATTTATGCTGCGAGCGAGCTTATTCTCCGGGGTAGACGAATTTCTCTATTCGAAGCTGTAAACCCCGGCACAAATACGCGGGATGATGAAAATAAACCAGCTGATCTTCGATCCTCCCGAGACAATCTCCGCGAAAAATATTTGTTGGTCGCATATGAATTGTCCGATTCGTGATAGTGACTTCTTCGTATGCAACGACCCGGTAAAAAGCGAATCCAATCGGGTTTATCTAGCAATCGTTCGTCGAAGTCGAACAACCCGGCTCCATTTTAAACAACTGAGTATTTCACGCGCTTGTACGTATAACGTACATAGTGTCCGTATGGCAAAATTCGCGAACGCCTTTAACCCTACCCCGGAAAACCTCGGGGAAGGCTCGCAAATGACGGGCGTCGTTCCGCAAAACTCGAAACTACGTTTCCTTAAGTGCTCCGCGTAAGAAGTTCGTCGATCGAACTGGAGGGCCGTCAGTCTCGTGACCCGAGATAAAAACGGCAGGAAGAAAGGGCCTGGCTCTCCGGGGCTAGGGAAAACCGAGTCGACGGTAGTTGCAGTTGCATCGGGATGCGCCAATAAATGCCACCGTCACGAACCCGATGCAGCCAACGGGAGGAAGATGCACGGAAAAAGAAAAAACCGAGCGTCCTGGCGGAAAGTATTCGATCCAACAAATCAAGCCTTCAGCATTGTGATCATTCGTATATTTGACGTGGACAATTTTTCTTTTGTTAACAATTAAAACAAATTTAACGATAAAATCCAATACAAAGCTGAATATGTTCGATTTTTCACAAGTTACAGATTCAGAAAATTCAGGACATAATCGTTCCCAAGTCGAGGAAATTGCTTGAACAATTTCTGAAAGTAAGTCAAGCCGAGCAAATTTTTTTACAACTTTCACATAGCGGGTCACTTGTGCCACATTCAGTGAAAGGACAAGAGGATTCGTTGAATGATTAATATTTCGTCTAAATATCGCACTAACTCTTTAAACATCTACGTAATACTATCATTCACTGGAGTAGTTCTCTCAACGATCACCACGTGTGATTTCGATCGAATATTTTCCGCCAGGGCCGGGTTTCGCTGAAGAGTACAATCTTAGGCGCGTCCATGTGCCACGTTCCCTACTTTGTACTGCCTTCTACCCTGTGTCGTTCTCGAACGGTTCCAACCGGAAACGTTCGCTAGAAGTACAGAAACCGTCTCATCCACCTCATCCGGGGCCAAAGGGCGGTGCCAGAGTCGCCGAAGGGCGTGGCTACGGACGAGCCAGAGTGCGGAGTGGTCGGCCCGGACGGTCACGTGACACCAGCGCCTGCGCGACGCTATCTCGAGCCCTGCTGGCCTGTCTACAGGCCCCTAAGTTACCTTACGAGTTACAGAAGATTTCTACTACGGACTAACTGAATCTGAGTTTTCAATACTCTGCAAGATCTAATGGTTCAGGGACCTCCTCTGGCTCGTCGCGCTACACACGAGCCACGTTCGAACTGGGAAAGATCCTAGGGCGTTCTACAAATTTCGGGAACTAACTAATCCCAAGGATCGCACACTCTCCGATCGATTCCGACGAACTTCTACGACCGGTTATGCACTGAATCACCTGATCTCAACCAGGTCATCCTTGCGAATCACAGCCAAGGTGTTCGTCGTTCAAAGTCTCGTGCCCTTGTCAACTTCGTTGGTCACGTCCAGGGAGACTGTCTTCAGCGCGTTCAGCTTCTCGATGTAACCGATATCGATGTGAAGCTTTCCGTTGCTGTCCACGGTGCCCTGAAGAGTCTTCTCCGCGCCGTTCCCTATGGAGGTCACCGAGGATGCCGTGGTGGTGTTGATGTTGTTGTGCTCGTTCTGCAGCCTCGTGCTGCTGGCGTACAGTCTCCTCCTTCCGGGGAAGAAGCCCGACATCTTCACGGCCAAAGGATGGAGCAGATGTTCTTCGTACATGTCCGCTTCGGCGTCGGCGGTGATTAGGCTGACGATGACGCCGACGACGACCGTGGTCATGCTGCCGATCAAAGCGTAGTACATGTAGGTGATACTGTAGAGGTACTGCAGGAAATTGGTGGGCTCGTTGGCAACGTTGTTGAGGATCACGTTCTCCGTTTCGTTGCTGAAGCCGGGGCTGGAGTAGAACGACTTGCCCGGCTGAGTGATCCACGGAGAGAACGTGTCGTTGTGACAGTTCTCCGTTGACAGTGGTAGCGTCTCCACCGTGTTGCTCACCGTCAGGTGACCGAACGTGATCCAGAGGGTCGTTATGTGGCTGAAGATCATTCCTGCCACCGCGCCCTTCCAGTTAGCACACGGTACCAACATGGCTAGCAAGAAGACTCCTAGCAGTGGACCTGAGGTGGCTGATGTCATCAACATCGAGGACTCGATCACTCCCGACAGCATTGCTACCAGAAAACTGACGCCAATGATCAATACACCGTAGATCACGCTGATGAGCTTGATGAAGTTCAACTGCTGCTTGTCCTTCAGGTTCTTCAACGATGGTATCTGACCCAGAAAGTCCTCGAACGTCACCGTGGCTAACGAATTCAAGTTGGAGACTGCCAAGGTGAGTGCACTGTTGAACAACGTTGCCATAACCAGACCCAGAAGACCCGGCATGTTCAGGAACTTGTCTTCGACGTAGAACGGGACGATCTCGTCGAATTTCGAGATGTAGCCCAGACTTAGGGGATCACAGTCGGCGTAGTTGGCGAAGATTACCATTCCCACTACCCACGACAGCGAGAAGAGCACGAAGATTATGGGCATGTTGGCCATCATTGTCCTGGAAAGAAATATTCAGTTAACGTGCGAAATAAATTGAGTTGTTCGGAAGACAGTAAGATCATTATAAGTTAGCAACGTGGAATGGTCAAGAGATTTAATTAGTGGCTTGTTTGATATTGCGGAACCACGTGACAGTTGTTCGACAATTTTGTTTATGTCATTTTAAGTGTTTCCCACTGTTATCCTTTCCTATTACTATCCTTCTTATTCTTGCGGCCGGGTCTGTTTTAATACGATTTTAAGTCGACGAGCAATTTTTACTGTCTTTTTTTTTTCTTTGTTCTTTTCGGTATCATTAAAGCCGGCGTGTTTACGTCACTTTGTCTCCTAAGTGTTTTGTTTTGGTACGATTTTCTGAATCCAAGTAGGTTTTAATGACATGTGTCATTAGCAGTCTGGCAATCGTCATGCGAAATAAAATGTTCCCGAGTAAGAAATCGAAGTAAAATAAAAATGTATTCCTTCTATTTAACAATTTTAATCATTACAATAGAACACATTCAATTTAAATGTCCACCAGAAAGTACGAAAGAGATTCTTTCTGTTAACAAAGGGAATGATGTGAGGTCGGTTTCCAGGAATCAACTAAATATCGTACGCAGAAACGTGACTGATTGCAACCGGATGAATAATTAGCGGAAGGCTGGATAACGTCGCGCTCGAGGGTTCAAACAAATCGGATTAACCTCTCTAAGGGAGCAAGCAGCTCCCGCTTATAACAACGGGGACCGTATGTCCTTTTTCGTATGTCCTTTCTCCACTCGATATTGTTGACCTTACGCCACGCCGACTGGCTGTCACTGAAAGTTTGGCACTCTGCCATTTAACCCTGTCTCTCCATCCCCATCCCGTTCAGCACAGAAGCCATTGATTACGCGGTAACGGGAAGTGCGGCCGGAATTTAGCGAATCGGAAACCGTTCGAACGTTACTTCTTGTTTAAACATTCGTTGTGCATACTCATTACACGTGCCGATGAGTAATTTACCTTTTTGCCGGATCCCTATCCCAACCGATTTTTCATCCGACTGCACCCAGTCGTTAATCATTCACCGGAAGGGGTGGACACGCTCTCAACAAACCCTCATTAAATGTTCACTAAATGGACATGTAGAACATAACTTGCTCTCTCGAAATCTCCTATTGAAAAACGGAAGTATTTTTTATTCGAAATAAAATAAAGAAGGGAACAAGGGAATTTGAAACAGGGCCTGGATGAGACCTAATTTGCAACTTAATCAGTTGATTAGCAAAAGCAACAGTTGCCGATGAACAGCATAAAACTCGCATTCTTTTTCATCTGAATCTCAAATCTTCTTCATAAATTGACTCAGTATTACAAGAGATGGTTTCCATTCAGAATTTAACTTTTAAAAAATTCCAGAATTGTCGTGGTTCTTTCTTGAGACGATTCTTTATTCAGCAGGTAAAGTATGAACATTTTTCGACTGCCTTTCAAGATAATTTTTGTTCCATTACTGAGATGAAACAGATCTGGAAACAGAAGGTTTCTGGAGATAATACATTTTCCAGCACGTTTCCAAAGCCATAGGATTATTTGTGCAGGGGCAACGTGTGCCTCACGGTTTCATTTGAAATCGTCGCGACACGCGTCCTTCTCCCAAACCAATAAAGCCGCGAAACGCGCGATGAAGCGTGTCTCCGCGTGACATTACGCCCGCGATTACAGTCCAATAAACTGTATCCGCGCGGACGATTTTATTGCTGCGTGTCGCGATTCAGCGTAACGCAACAGTTTCCAGACTTATGCTTTGAAGAACCGGGTGAACATGTTTAAGAATTTTTTTCGAGAAAACTAATGTACCCTTTCTAAAGCGAGTTGGCTTATTTCAAAGTACATGTATCGCACTAGTTACAGCAATTTTTGTGTTTCGAAATATTAAGGAACGGCTGAGTAGCAGCTTTTCAAAATCAACACAGCAAGCAGAAGACAGGTTTTCGAAGGCAGGCTACTACTCAGCCATTTCTCAAGTTTTCTCGACAAAAAAATTACCACAACTAGCACAATATACGTATCTTCGAATAAGATATTTGTTTAAAAACAGGTCCATTAATTTCTTCCCGGAAAGAATTCCGAAAAATCGCGTCGCTTTCGGTTCGTTAATCAGACGCGACCCAATAAACTATTTCTGTCGTGCAAAAGGCTCCTCCAAAGTGGACCTTTCGTCGTCGATATTTCACCCGGAAAAAGGGTTGAAAATAAACTGTTCGCGATCGTTGCAGAGTACTCCTCCCTTTTTTTTTTATCGGAGTCCGTAGGAATTCGAAGCGACGGGAGAAACTGTATGCATCGTGAACGCCGCGCGATTTTTTCTCTTTTACGGGTTTTTTCGTGCCGTCGAATGGCTGATAAGCGTACCGTGGACGCGTGATGGTTCCTTCGGCGCGGATCTTGCAGCTATGGCCGGCATTGTGAACTGCGGAGCACTCGGCGAATTATTTTCAACGCCTCCGCGGAAACGGTTCGCTTTTCAACGTGAGTGGTCGACGGTGAAACACGAGTCAGATCCACAGTTACGGTACACGCGCCATCTTTGTGTCGAAATTCACCGGGACCTCTAGGAAAAATGCTCCTAATAGATTAAGAGACGTGTGCACAATTTCTGTTTACAGAATGGAATTCCAACGAAGTTGGAAAACTTCCTAAAATTTTTATATAGAAACTTTGTATAAGGGAACGTAAAACAGTCGCGCTTAGTGTTCCGCCAACCTGGTGTTAGAGAAAGAAATTGTTAAATGTCACCTGGTGCTTGCAGCAGACGCGGACAATTTCCATTTTGCATAAAGATCCGCACTATAGTTATCAAGATGGGTTGCTTTCGGGCGGTTAATCCGTTTAATCGCGGCGCGGAAATTCGCGAAGTTAATGGCAGGCGAAAATTCGGGCCGGCTGTGACGAGGTCAGCGTTCGCCTGAGATTCGCAATTTGCGTCGGAATTGCACGGGTTTCGGGGGTGTGGAGGGGGCTGGCCCATGAATACTGAAATTTCCGGAAGCCCTGTACGGCTTCGGAGCACGCACGGAATTAGCATTTTACGCGTCTGATATGTAAACAAGTGTCGCGCTGATAAAGCCGGCCACCGTTTAGTCTGGACCAAGAAAATCACGGTCCACGAAGGGTTTATTCGCGGAAAAATCGCGGATTAGAGCCCTTGCGAATCCGCGCTGCCAAAGCCGGTCCTTACCGTCGCCATTGTTCTCGTTTTTCAGCTCTAGCAAGCCCCGAAGCAACGGGAATTTGCTGCCCGAATCCTGTGTCCGTTTACCACCGTTGAAACATTCTTTGGCATTAAATGCGAAACACGAGAGACTCAAACACCTATGTCATGTGACTTAGAAAGGTATTGTCTGTTTGCTGTCCGTGTAGATATTTCGCAGGATATCGTTCCGTCGAGCTTTACATACAGTGGATCCAAAAAGTAAACGCCCAGTTTCCCATTCTCGAGAAATTGTCGTCATTTAAGCTGTGATAATTTCGGGTTAAACTTCACTGTGGCAACCCAGAAATTTTTAATTCTTCGTTATATAATCCTGCAAATTTTTACGAGAAAATGCCAAAAATCGTAGTTTTAAGGCGAGGAATTCTATGGTTCGAAAGTTATCGGTGAAATTAAGCCTAATTCCGCGAAAAAAGTAGTATGACAATGTAATAGGACTTATTTTATAGTTTAAGCAGCACACGAGGGTCAATGTTTTCTTTGTTTGAGTTTTGTAGTTCCCTTGAAATGTAAACAATGTGACGTTGGGAAACTGATATTAGAACAAGAGATTGATGGTTTTCTTGTAATAAGAAACGTTAGTGAAATGCACATGAGATATTGTGTGCAGGATACTGGAAATAATCGTGTGCACCAGTTATGGGAGAGCTAAGCTGCCAATATTGGTTTTGTGATTATGAAATTTATCGAAAAGTTTAGGATTTCTATAAAAACTGTGTTAACAGTGTGAAATACTAGACAAGCGTGTACTAGGAAAAGTGTTTTAAATAATATTGTTCTCTGTGAGAATTTGCATGAATATGTTATGTAAATAAAGACGTGTATAATGGAAAGTTACTAAAGTTAAAATGTCAATAAAAACATTTTTGCACAATCGTAATGGCTATAATTCTTGCCAACGTGAACTTTAATAGTACGTTGTACGTGATAATGTTGCTTCGTAACTGCAACAGTCGTAATCAAGTTAGGAACGTAAATTGTTTATGACCTTAGCCAATAATAGTTATATAATCGTGCATTTTAATGGTATCTACAATAATAGTACATTTGTTGCACAGAGAACAATTTTAAAGCGATTACGCCAAAGATTAACAAGTCAGATGTATCGGAGAAACAATGCAACTAACCACAAACTTGCTAATAAACATTTCCAGAAAAACAATATACAAACAAACACCGTCAGAAGTCCTTCAAAACGTAAATGTAGGAGAAAATATCTCAATTTTCTATGTAAAGTAGTTACAGTGGACGAACTTTTAATTATCAATTAATATAGTTTCTAGAGGACATTTAATTTAGCAATTAAACTTGTTGAACGATAAAGTGAACTTTCTTCTGAAAAATGACTTTAAACGGTAGATGAAAATGTCCAGGTTCATTGTTGATCAAAAGTCAGCCTTATCAACCTTTAGATGTTAACTGTTTAATACTCAACTAATCATACAGAAAATTATTTATCCAGCTTCATGTAATTCAAATAAACTTTTATGCCATTAATCAACAGTCTATTAGCCAATATTCCATGAAGCACGTAATAAAATATATTCTATCACAATATCTTTCAACACTTGACAATTTTGAAAAATAATACAAGGGGTATAAAAATGGCTCTCAAATTTCACTAAACAAAGGCTCCTATAATATTTATTTAGCATATTTAATAGCGTTACTCTCACTACAATACTTTCGCCTCAAAAAGGGTATTATTATGTTAATGCTGGAAGCAAAAGATTACCAGCCACTTAGGGATTAAACCAGAACAATAATCGGCGAATCAAACCGTGCTCTCGTGCACCACAATTAATTTTTAACGATCGCGTACACGGAACCGGCAGTTTCGTGTGTGATTTATGCTCCCGTTGGATCTTCTCGATCATTCTCGTTCCCCTGAATCCTCGACGGTTTCGCGTGGCGGTAAAGGGCCGCGTTTTCAATTAAAGAGTCAATCGTGCTCGCAGACACGTGCGAGTGAGTCATCGTCACGCCGAGGGAAGCGCAATTTTTGCCATAAACGCGCGTGCTCGAGCGCGCTGGCTGTCTTATCGGTCATTATTATGAACCGGCGGCATGCGTCGCGTGACGTCGCGTGTTAACCGGCCGAAACTGCTCTCCGCATTATGCAAATCGTAACACTTATCTGCCCGTTATTTTCATTTCTGATTGGTCGGTAATCGGCTTCCCCTCTCTCCAGTTTATCGAAATCCCGGGGCAAACAACTGGAGTCTTGATCGTTTCTCGATCCACGCGGCTCCTGTTCGCAACCTCGTTTCTCTCATCGATCCTCACAGGGTAGTTTCAACCACCGCCCTCGAACACGGCGAGAAGCTGCTGAGAGCTATGCTCAAAATCGAGAGCTCGGCTCGCACAATTTTCATAGTTTCACTGCGCGAGCTGCTTTCGAGTTACCGACCCAAATCGAATCGCACTGCTACGATATTTTCGTACTTTTTACCCGAAACTCGAATCCCAGATTTTTGTTCGAAATCGTACTCTTTGGGGTTGCCAAACTCGGGCGATTTTATTTGGGACCAGCAATGGTGGCTCTTGGCTGCAGCGTTATTCTTTACGAGATGCGAATTTTTGAATATACAGTGAAACTTGATAGATCATACACAAAATAGAAAGTACATTTATTGAATTGGAGAATTCTGTATTACTTTTATCTGCTTACAATTACCGAGAAAAGAAATAAATGTCCATGTACCTTCTGTGTCTTGCAAACAATTTTTCCTTCGCGTAGGATGGAGATTTGTCGAACACTAATGCAAGAAAATTTGTCGGTATATCACAGTGTAAAAAATGATGCAGGATGCGTTACATTGTTGTGAACGAAGGTGTTCCAAGAATTCAAAACAACTATGTTTACCGACTCGTAGACACCAATTAGAAATTACGTAACAATTTTCCGGTATTTGTCTACAATCAAACCTCTTGAGATCGAATTGATCACTTTTGGGGCTCAATATCAACAATTCACTTTATAGATATAACAGAATATTCAATTTCAATTTATGTCGAGAAAAATTAAAGATCGTCACAATGCTTCGCCCAATTAGGATGACTATAGGCCTGGGCAGCCTCTCCAATGTACAATGACTCTAAAAGTTATTCTCATCGCCAAAAATGAAGCGAATAATCGATGATTTTTATACTTCGGGCAAAAATAGGGATTTGCGAGGCGTGCTCGTAAAACGAATATGTTTTCTTTTACATGAGTAATGGCTAGTACTTGGATTGAAATGTGTAAGCGATAGCCTTATCAATGAATAGCTCGAGTTATACGATTCATTGTTCGAGTGGAGCAGCAGTTATAGTACGCCCTTGCCATAAACCGACGTCGTATGTGGGCTACGTACTTTATGCGCTTACGACAGAAGTGATTGAAAGAAAACATAGTAAACTCGTGGGAAGAATCCGAAAATAGTCTCGCTTTAATTTCTGCTAAAATTTTTACCACAGCTTTCACGCCAATAATATTTTTATATTCATTGTAAATTTCTTCTTTAATCCTGTGCTACTTTTTGTGTTGCAATGTTAGTAAAACAGCCTGTCAGATGGTTCGAGGAAAGCCAAGGACAACGATTTCTTTAGCTCGTGATACGAAGACGAAGGACACGCGTCTTCTATCAACGGCTGGGATTATGTTATGAGATAATTGTTTAAATATGGAGAACGTGCGTCCTCGGCTCTGATTCTGGCGAACCTGTGGAAGTTGATATAGAAAAATCGACTTAATACTCACTGGACGACCTTCCGCTGGCTAGTCATGCTGCAGTACCTCTGCACGAAGTTCTGTTGACAACCGAAGATGGACAGACTCATGAACAGCTGGCCCAAAGTGGCCGACAGCGTAGTCACTCTCAGCGTTGGGTCCGTGTCCATGCTGAGGAAAAGAATACACCTTCGTTAAGACCTGAGTAATCGAGACTTTAAATAATTTGTTAGCTCAACCCCCCTGGTCTCTGCAAAGAACAATTCGAATTCAAGCTACGACTGTTATTCTCTCACGAAGCGATTCGCCGAGTGTACCATGGGAAATTTACATTTACAAATTGACAGTTCGGATAAATGGTTTGTGAAAATCCGAGTCAACAAGGCTCTTTGTGGGCAGACAGCTTGAATTGATGTTTGCGCGACTTATGCTAAACTTTCATAGACTGCTTCCCGGAAGCTAGGACCGTACATCATTTGGTTTTGCCATGGCGGTTACCAAGAGGTCGAGCGATTACTATTAAGTGTGGAGCACGCAACTAGATCAAGCAGAATTATTGATATTAATAATGACAATTTTAGTGAAATGGTACACACCGAAATTAATTTAGAAAACGAGAAACGATATTATTTCTGATTTGATTTAATGTTTACTCTTATGTAGAGACAGTGAAATCGACAGAAGAGGTGGACGATGGTTAATTGGATGGATAATTAGTTAAACATAAAATGGTAAGCTGCGAAATGGACTATCAGTTCAGAAGTGAAAGGTCCATCAATTCAAGTGGATCTTTCAGAATAAGTCTCTTCTGTAGAGTCGACCGATAACGCCGTTATCCAGCCCCATCGTTTCGTTATCGGATCAGGATTTTTGGGATCGTTACGATTTATATGTTTACACTTACTTGAAAAAGTCAAGCCGTCCGCGTTCGTACGTCACGTTCACGACTTTACCGAGCCCCATATCGGCGGTGCCACGGGCGATTATCACCAAAGAGACACCGATCATTGTCAGGCCTTGTATCACGTCCGAGAGAATGGCAGCTTTTAGTCCCCCCTGGAAAATGATCGATCGTCCGATTACACTTCCACCGGTGCGATCAATTAACACTGCTTGCGTCACAGATTCACGACAACAATCGTAATCCGCGCAAAGAAAATCGAATTAATTGTTTGCGCTGTTGTTCGATACCGTGACTCGTTATCGAACGATCACGAAGCCGATGACATCATTACATCACTACTAATATTTTGTTAAATAATTTTTTATCGAACATGGAACGACTCGAAAATTAACAAAATTGTGTGGTCAGCGAAGGATAGCCGGTGTTTGGAAATCATTAAAAGCTCGAAGACAGGATAAATAGCGGGCATTGACGATTGTTTGTAAATTTACAGATCAGAATGAAACGTGCGGCGCGTCGCGACGCTTTCAGGCGATGTCTTCGACCTCTGTTTACCGGAACTCGTCCCGTATTTACGATCCTTTCGGCCGGAAATGTGACTCGAACGGGCAAGCAACCTCGCGTGCTCTCTCGATTCCGAAATAATTGATGCCGCGTAAATGTGACCCGGTGAACGCGATTTAAGAGTTCCGGACGCGACCTGTCGTATTCCGCGGAAAATTTTGGCCATTCTTCTCCAATCAATACAAAAAATCATCGCAACTTTTGTCCACGATTCAACAAAATATTTCAAATACATTACACACTGCTTCTACACTCTTCCAATCGGTAGAGAAGTTTAAATTAAATAATTGTGGAACTTGAACCGGTGACTTACAGCTACAAAAATTTTTCTATCATTCAGTTAGTGTATATTTAACACATTTATCAAAATCTAGACCGACATATCCAGTGTGGTGGTACAATTTTAATTTTAATCATTCTTGAAAATGGCTACAAGGGTAAGGAAAAATCTGACTTGAGTCGTGACATGTTTGAAATAAATAACGTTCGACTAAACAATTCTCTATCCATCCGTAGAAACCTTCCGTGCCGTTTTTATCTTAATAGCAGACCATAAAAAATCAATAAAAATCCTTTTGGTCGATCGAAGCATGACATAAAAGTACAATAATATTTTTCAAGGATTTGCGTTACAAGCGCTTCGAACAACGACAAACATTTTTACCAGTGTTCTGATTTCAATCGCACGTAACAAAGAAACAATAAAAATTGTTTCTTCTCAATGGGACAGCGTCCAACATCGAAGCACACGATTCTCTTTGTTCGAGATTGATTCTCCAGTCCGGAACAAAGAAGAACAATGTCTCGTGACCGTTACACGTACCATGACGCTGAAGATGACCGATATGGATGTGATCCCGATGATGCTGGCCCAGTACGGCAGTCCGATGACGGCTTTCAGCGCGACGCATGGCGTGAATATCGTGACGGCCAAGTTCAGCAGGCTCCGTATCACGTAGGAGAAGCTCGCGATGCATCTGACTAGCTTTGACTTGAACCTGGACGAAATTAGCATAATTAGAAGAGGTCTCGGCTCGGCCGGACATAATCGTTAAGCGTAAAGACGCTCTCAAGGCCCGCGGCGAAATCAAAGTCCGAACCATCGCGCGGCGTGTGTTCCTGGGAAGCGCGAAATTTTTATTAAGTTCTTTGTTGTTTTCCAGACGGTAAAATCGAGAAGAGGGTTCGGCGATCAGGCTCGACTGACTCGATTTATGCCGGGGGTCCTCTCGAGGTAAACGGAAAATGTAAAGCAGCTTCGGTTTCGGGCGAGGAGCGCGGCGAATTTAAATTTCCTCGTGATCCGTCAAGTCTCGTCATTTTGATAGAATAACAGAGGGATAGGGGATCTCTTGTGAAAGCGGAGATTTCCCTCGCTGTTCCGTCAACGGAGAATATTAAATCCCTTCCTCCTAGAAAACTAATTTTTCGGCGCCACTGTTCCTCCACTGGCCGGCGGAGAAGAATAGAAAATGAATTTTCGAGACGAGTTATCGTTTCGGATCCTCGTCCGCTTCCGTTGTTTCCGTTTCGTCTTGATAGGGAGTCGGAAAGGCAATTCGCCTGAATCGAATGGATTATTTATAGCCTCTCTCGGGTATAGTGACTCCTCTAATTGCCGCGACAAGCATAGCTCCTAGCCGACAAAACACAAAATGAGTCACGCGCACCGGCACGTCGCGGCGTCTTGACTCGATAATTCATCGGCTAGCATGTTTCTGTCTTTTAAGCGTGTTTGCGCCAGGGGACTCGGAACTTTAATAGCCAATTATGCTCGGTCGAATCTGTTTTCGTTGCAGTTCCCGTCTGAAAGAACCTGTTCTTTCTCGAGACGATGGATCGAAAGCTGTGACACACCACTTGTTTGCGTGTTTCTTCTCGCGTTGGACCCGACACGTCAGACTTCACGCGGCAAAGAAATGAATTTTTTTACACGCCGCCCCGCTTTGAATTGTCGCGATGACGCAACGTCGTTGTGCTTTAAACTCTGATGTTACTGTCTGTCGAGATTCTGTTGCCTTTTTGTCACGAAAATTTAACTCTACTCCCATTAAAACTTTCGTTTCGTCTCCTATCTACAATACTTTGTCTGACAATCTAAAAAGTCTATGAAACTCTGTCAAACCGTCCCAAAAAATCGTCGACAATCTACATCAAAGCTCCGTCGAGACAGTAACAAATAATTCGGAACCGTCAACAACAAGTAGAACTCGAGCCGAAAACCGATCCTCCATACTAATCACTCGCAGAACCAGCATCGGTCTCGAAAACTCATCCCCCAATTTCCATGCAAACCAACCCCCGGTATCAGACACCCCTTTCATCCAATCGTGGCACGCGCGAATCGGGTCAACACAGCAGACAATTACCTCATATCCAAGTACTGGTAGACGGACGTGATGCCGAGGCTGTAGTAAACAGGAACGAAGATGAAGCAGACGATGGGGTACGCGAGCAGCATACCATAAACAGTCTCCCACATCGCGCTGCCCCTGTAATACAGCTCGGACGGGTACCCGAGAAAGGACCTGACGCCGAGAGTGCCCCTGGCGATCGAGAGCATCATGGCGCCCATAGACACGCTCCCTGTGGCGAACACATAATCGGCCTTGGTGGTCTCCTTCCGTCGTCCCCGGAACTTCTCCCATAGCGGGATGACGAATGAGGCGACGATGCACCCGACGAACACCAGATAGTCGATCACCATGGACGACGGGCTGATCGTCATCCTGGAGTGTCCTGCTGGCCGGTGTCAACCCTTACCCTCGAGTCCTTCGTGGTACCGAGAAAACCGAGTGTGTTGACGTTAGCTGCGACCTCTGCGATCGTCTTTATGGGCTTCGTGTTTGAAACGGACGCGAGACAGTTTACTGAACCCTAGGTTCGACCTAGGTGTCTTTGATCTCTAGGTGGAAACAGGCCGGACGATTGTCCTCAAAATCTCCCGGTGTAAACGTTGAATAATTCGATCAAAGTGTGTGTGTGTATGTTTGTGTTCAAATGCAATTTTCGCGGGCAATGCCGATTGTCGTCTTTCCCGCTGTCCCGATACGATCAATGCGACGCGATCGGTGGCGACGGAACGTACTGACTAACGCCGACCGTTAACCACTTCACGTTATTATGCTCAACACCCGGAGAGAGATAGACAGCGCTGCCATCGAGAGCGACGGAGACCGACGCCGACTATCTTCCGGTAAACGGTGGAGGGGTTGCCGGTGGAAGGGACTAGAGAAGACCAAGACAGCCGGTGACTGTCGAGCTTTTTTTTCGTATCTGCCTGTAGCTATTATTTATCGAAACGGTCGCCTCGCGAGTGTATTTGCATGACGAAAAACAGTGACGCTCCGTTCCTGGATACACCCACCGCGCATTTCGTTCCGATCGACGACACGGAGATTACTCGGATACGGCCGGGGATTCGTTATGACGTTTTTAGACGACCGTTTAGGCGACTCAGGCTTGTTTTCACAGCGCCGAGCGATTTACGACGCGATTCTTCGATCACAAGCATCTCCGCGAATACGATTTATTGCAGATTTTCGGTTTCAGGATCGAGTCGTCAGGAGGTTGGCGCAACGCGCGTGGTTTGGGGATTTTGGAATTCTACGGGGAACGTGTTTGGAGATTCAGAAAAGTTTTCGGTTCTTGGGCGGAGGAACATTTTTATTTCGGTTTGAGGAAATTGGCCGAGTTGCGATTTTTTATCGTAAACACGAGATTTATCGTTCGACCGTGAGCAGCCTTTAATATTTATGAAGTCTGAATTTGTGAGAGTGGAAAGACATTTTTACCGAAAATTATGTTATTTTTGCGATTATTTGGAACTTGGTAATATTCGAAATTGAATGTACCTAATTTTACGCGATATATTAATATTGAACGTCACTATAAACCTATAGGTAAACTAAACAGATTCCAATATAACTCCTTCACATGCAAATCGGTCCAGGAAAATCAATATTAGCATAAATATTCGTAGTCCAGTTCACCAGCGGTTTATACCGCAGCCGCGGTCATGTTTTCGCAAGAATTACTATTCTCCCAGCACCGTAGAATTATTTTTATTTCGAGATTGGTGTTTTGAGAAACAAGGCTCCGGTCGAGCAGAAAATTGAACCGCGATCGATCTTTTCTAGGGCAAGAGAAAAGGGCCAAGAAGGGCTGAGCCAAAACAAGAGTAGCTTCCTCGAAAAGGGACTTCGATAGCTCTTGGCCTAGTCAAACAATGGCCGATCGAACTTCTGAGATGCTCGGTGCATGGCTCGAATTTTTGAAGACGATTATGCCGACCCCGTGAACCCGGCATTGTTGCCGAAAATCGCGGAAGTCGGCTCTCGATTGTCTGGGACGCTCCAAAATTTTCCATTCGGAATCGACGTGTCAGCACGTGCTGACCAGAAAAAATGGAACTTCAGGAATTATTACTCGGTTTTATGGCGGTTGCGTAACACCTACAAGAAATTCGCGATTGATCTTTATTCAGTCTATAGGAAGCCTGCCAATAAGATTCTATTGTGTCATAAATGCAATCGCTACAGACAAAAAATTGATTTAAACCGAAGAATAAAAATAGAAAAGTGAAAATAAACCGAGGAAATCTCTTGTACTCTCGTAAAAATTGGTGACGTATTTTTCGAAGATTTTCTGAAACCGTTAAACCACCTTCTAAATACAGTAGTTAACGGGCTAAACCGCTTATAATAATTTTCTACAGAATTAAATTATAATCTCTTCTCTCGTGTTCGTAATGTATGTACATATCTCTGCTCTTTAACCTTCTGCATATTTCGTGTGTTTAATTTCGAGACTATCGTAGCCCGTTTAATAAAAACGTTATTACGGCAGTCACCGTATAATTTGTTGATTACTGCAACAGTTCACTAAGACGATAATGAAATTCTCCAGGTATTTGTTCTATTCGATTCCTAACATTTGCCTATACCATAAATTCATAAATCCTGCCATCCATTTATTGCTGTGATTATTGTATCACCTGTAAAGCTCTTTGGAATGCTCGCGGCAGTCTACTTGATAATTCAGCTTCCCGCTTTTAATTCCTAGAAAGTAATCGTTCTGAGTCAGGCGTTTTACCGAGAAACTCGTTCACCGTAAAATCAATTCAAATTTCAAAACTGCCATCGAACACGTTCGAGCCCGCTCTTAATCAACTAGAGTTCTTGAATATAATCTTCGTTGCAAACTGAATCATCACTATATAAATATAGCACTACCAGGTAACGAATGCAAAGTATTTGTCTGGTCTCTAATCCTCCAGACTCTACAATTATATTCGACAGCCGATTAATTCGCATTAATTACCAGCGCGATAATAAAGCAATGCGAAGCTCCGAGTCGTGTGGCAGACGAACGAGGAAAAAGATAAATTAATTTTCCTACGCTAAAATATAATTAATTCCGTTAATTTCGTCTACAGTCCAAAGATGGGTGTGCAATGTTACGAACATTGCTATTTTTAATTTTACGAGCATAAAGAAAGCTTACTACGTTTCCGTTTTGTATTTCGGCGAGTGCAAAGCCTCGTTCTGATTAATTAAAAAATGACGTCACATTTTTGGCTAGGTCTCCGAGTTAGCGGGTTCGCGAGCTCTCGTTTCCGCCCATTACAACGCGAAATCAATCGCGGCTATTTACCGTGGCGCGTTTAACCCATTTCCCTCGGCCGATTGACCGAGTGTTTTCAGCTGTGCGGAGAGGGAGGGGGCGGGGGAGAGTGGACAAAACATTTCATACACGAGTCACCCGGATCGAGATTATGCGGTTCTTCTCGCAGATCCGGCGAATAAACCCGCACGGGTTCGCTCGTCGAATCTGCGGGTTCTGCGAACTCCGATAACGGACAGACGCCTCTTCATTTTTCGCAAACTGCCATTCCGGACAACTTCCGGCGGAAACTTTCTTCTTCGGCGAACGTTTTCTACGGTGAAACTCGGCGCAGAACCTTCGCAGAAAATTGATTCGAACGAGATTAAACTATTCCGAGTAGATTCCCCACGGCCGGGAAATGATTTCCGAAGGAGAACTCGAGCATCGATTCTCTTGTTTTATGCATTTGTTTAAATGTATTATACATCGCCGAAAAAAGGAAGAAAAAAAGGAAACACCGCTACGCGGTGACCGTCGAGCGGTCATGAAACTTTCATGCGATTGCAAAAACTACGTCGAGACGAGTCGCGTGGTTACTTGGTGTCATCGTATTTTGTTCATTTCGAAGAAACTTAATCTTAAGAGTCGTGTCTTGTCAACAATTTGAAAGAAACGTGATCCTTGGAAATTGTTTTCTAGAAAACTAGTGGATTTATTTTTAAAACGAGTGCCTTATTTAAAAGCGTACAGACTGTGCTACATGTAGGAATTTTTTTGTTGCAAAATCTTAAAAAATTGCCTGAGGGATAGCCTGGAGGATATTTCCCCAAGAGAATGATTTTTCAGAGCTTAAAGATCTGCGATTATTCCCGCTGTCGCCGCCATTTCACTTATCTTTGTCTAGTGAATAATTATCGTCACAGCATTATTATGTACAATCGCTGTTTGATTGCACACGTAATAATCATATTTAAAAAACAGTCGGGTTACAATCACGATAACAGGCTTTTGATCAGATATGATCGACTGTCGAAATACTTCTTCGTTTGACGTGGTGCCTACGTCAAATCATTATGTTTTTCACGATAACTCTAGCACGAACAATATGCTCTATCCTCTACGATCACATGTCGTTCACGAAGAATGTGATTTGTCCTCCGTGATCACGTGTCGTTCACGAATAACGTGCTTTATCCTCGGCGATCACGTGTCGTTCACGGCTGATTTGCTCTATCTTTTACGATCTAAAAATCTTCTGATTTTTCTGGAATTTTCTGGCAACCTAAATCTATAGGTGAATTCATGTTTCGTAATTTACATAGAACAGAATTCATTCGACTTTCTAGATCCCGAAGAATATGTGCTCTTAGAAATTTCCAGAGTCTACTGCCACAATAAATGAGAACAAGATATCAACAATTAAAGTTCACCGCGGTTTAAGTTTCATATCGCTATCGTGTGCAATATCCTTGAAATGCAAATGCTATGTGATTTCATAAATTTTATCCTACATCCTGCAAGGATCGTTGTGTCCATTGCGCGTTAAAAATCGCGATTGAAAAGTATAGTTTTATAGCGATCCGTCCTCCACCCCCAGCAACGTGAGATACGAAGATCGCGTACGTGACGAATTATGCAAACACCGATAGCCTGGCGTGCCGCAACTGGATTCATCTGCTCCGGTTCAACAGATACGCGCCTGTATCGTAAATAAGCCAGTATTTATGTATATTCTACATATGCTCATACGCTATACCGCTCGCGGCACGTGACACAAGAGCCACTTGTTTTCTGCGTGCGCATCGGAACTCGTTTAATCCGGCCAATTAATTCACATTGTCAATCACCGCTCGGCCGGATAGTCGGAAAGGCGTTCGAAGACGACGCCAGCGAACCGGAAGGAATCGAAAACCACGCCTACATATTAAAACCGTCCCATGTTTTCTATATTTTTAAATTGGAGACAATTCTCTATCTCGAATAAAATCTGCAAATCAGAAAAATGCAATTCTTGCACTAAATCAATTCATCAGATACAAACGATCACAGGCAAAATGACGAAGAGTCTACAACAGAGTTTGCAATTGCAAAATCTCTTCCAACCCCTAAAGCATCTCGACCAAGGCAACCCTATGGTTCCAAACCTTTCCAAAAAGTGTTCCTCAGCTTCGACACAATTTCTACTGCGGTTCCAAGTAACCCTATTTCGACTTATTTTTGTATGTATCCCTTTTTCGGTTGGTGTATATCCCTGATTTATTGACTAATTTCCCTTCATTGCGCTAAAATAAAATTTTTATAGGTGTCTCTCGACACCCTCGGCAGAAACAGTGATAATAAACGCGACACCGCTCCCGAACCCCCTCGATCCTGCTCCCCCCGTGCGAAAGAACGCGTGCAACCCGGTGCAACCCTTCTAGGAAATCACAGGGGAGGGAACGAGGCACTTGTGCGAGGACGAGGCAAGAGACAGGAGCAGACGCACGGTGAATGTCGTCGAAACGCATGGCGCCGCAGTCAATTCCGTCGGTTCGCTCGTCTGCACAGGTATCAAGCCTCTTCCACCAGCAGAAGGATCAGAGGCGGCTGCCTTCTAGTTAGAATGCGCGATTATCGACGCCGCTCGGCGCCGGCTCGTGGAAATTTCCCTGAAAAACATTAATCCGCAGCCGTCTGACGTGCTCCACCCACCCCGCACCTTCCAGAAACTCTGTTCCCCACCTGCGAAAACTTCTGAACACTATAGGGACGCGTGCAATTTGTTGGCGAACCGGATTGGCGACGCAATTTTTGGGAGGAGTTTGTTTTGGAGTTCATTTGTTTGGTTTGAAAAGAATGTCGCGTCTTTTGAGTAGGATTCGCGACGCAGATCGCAGCGTGATGCTGAAGGTGGTAGTATATCATACCTCCATGATGCGTAGAAAGTTCTAGACGTGATTCTGTGGCGACTGCATAATTACGGATTTTATGGCAGGGACGAATAGGAGCGAATTTTCTGTAGAAAAGTTAAATCAATTTGAAACTATCAATGTATTATTTCTAGCTTATCGAATACGTTAAGGCTGAAGCTTTTATTTCATCCCCGTTCTTGCTTCAATTGATGTTTGATCAATGCAATTTTTATTTTCCATAAAAATTCGCAATATCCTTACAATATAAACTAGTCGTATCGTTTTTATTTACACTGTGTTTTAATTATTTTGATCACTGGAAGAATCCCGTTTTTTTTAAATTTCGCCTATCCTACCCCTTCCATCGACACCGTTCCCCACCCATAAATGATTCTGACACTATACGGACGCGTGCAATTTGTTGGCAAACCGGCTTTTGCTGATTGACGACGCGATTTTTTCGAAGGAGTTTGCTTTGGAGTTCGTTTATTTGGTTTGAAAAGAATTTCGTCTTTTGCGAGGGGGATTCGCTGATTGTATGACGCAGATCGCAACGTGATCTACATAGGTGGTGGTATATTATACCTCCATGATGACGCAGTTCTTTAACAATTTTTGACGGTGGTTTTTACGTATTTACGATGGAGACGAACGGGAGCAACTTTTTCACCGGCACAATAATTGTCCGCGTTTTAAAGGTGAACCAACAATTTTTATAAATTTCCAAAATTATCGAGAGCAAACCAAAGTTCCTACCAGAATGAATTGTGAACGTACCCTAGTCGTACGTACTCAGTTTCTAATCAGAACCTAAGGGTTTCGGCCTGGTGTCCCGGCAAAAAGGAGACAATGTATGCCGCACAATGCACGAAAACGCGAACGTTGACAAATATCGGGGGTGTGTTTTAAGGGAGCAGCCAATGAGACGCCGACCGCGGTAAATGCGAGCGAGAGCTCGTCGGGAGAGAACCGCACTTTCGAACAATGGCCAGGATGGCCGTCCTCCTTTGCGGACATTCGCTGCTTCCGTCGGCGTCCCTCGCGCACTTCGACACCTTCCGCGTGAAATTTTTCTTACGCCTTTTGTCTCTCGCCACTTACATCTCTCCGCGAGAAAGCAGAGAACTCTGTGCTATCTCCGTGCACGCCGTGCACACCGTGCTCCGACAATAGTACAGCTTTCTCTGCGAATCAGTTCTTTCGCCCTTTTGTGTTCGAGATAAAAGCAACATTCTTGGAAATGTAATATCGAACGCGACAATTATATTTCGCGATCGAACGGCCCTTTGAAACTCATCGAATTAAGGACCCCTTTCAAAGCCCTGGATTTCGGACGCTATTTACAACATTCTTAAGTCATTGTGCCGCTCGAGTATTGAAATTTTGTGATACACTGTAATTTTTGTGCAATTATCCTCATTATTATATAAATAGTGCTAAATTTGTTAAAGGTTGTCACAATTTTTTAAAAATTGAGAATATTTGAATTGTTGTGGTTTCGTGAAAAAGAATCGTGCAACATTAAATCTGGACTAAATGTTTAAACATCCTCAAAAATAGAACGTTCAAACACATGATGGAGTCACCGTGGATCGGTGCCAAATTTTTCGGGAAACTGTCAAAATGTCCAACAGAAAATAAATTTTTCACCCTCCAATTATCGTACTACGGTTTAATTCTCACGCGTGACACAGCGAAAAACAATCAAAGTTGCGACAAACTACGAAACTCGCTGGTGAAGGAGACACCCGCTCGTCGATTAATTCAGCGGACTATACAAATTCACGCGTATATGCTCATGCAAATATTGTACAAATACGCAAAGGGCCGCTGGAGCCGCGCTAGCTTCATGTTCATAATTTCATGCAGCCGAATTACATCCGTCAAAATGTGCTTGCGTGAGCGCGCAAGGAGAACCTGAATCAATACTAATTCCCCTGGCTATCTTAAATATTCATTCGTCAACGCGTTCGCGAATTGTACGAGCTGTCCACCCTTGGAAAATATCAACGGTGACGGGAGTCGGCTCCATACAAATTAATATTTCATTCGCTCGATGCAATTATCTCGAGCGCTCTTGCAAAAAACGAAAAACATTCGCGATTTATCGCTCCCTTTTGTAAACAGCTGCCGTGTATTTTTACAAATTTATATGTACGCCGTTCGATCACTTTAATAAATCGTCATCGGCGGAAATAAATTGAAACGTTGCCCAGCAAAGTGTCACGTTTTTCATTACTTTCATTTCATTTCGACTTTGCATTCGACTAATTTGCTTGCACTCATTTTCTACATTCGAATGCTAGTTCCAGACAATTTACTTTCATATATTTCAATTTTATATTCGACTGGTAGTTCTTCTTGATTTTGCATCAGACTCGATATTTTCCTTTAATATTATACTTTTAAATTCTTAAACTCTTAATCCTAAAACTGTTTGCATTGCTGGAGAATCGTTCTCGAAGAGCATCATCAGCTTTCTACAAACGATCAACTATCGAGGCAGGGCTTTGATTCGGCTCAAAGCCCAGGGAAAGGAATCGCATCGAGTCGGCACAAAGTGCTCCCTGTTTCAGGCTTTCGGATCCCGAAGTTTGCATCGATTGATACAAGAATTTCGACAGTTCCGCGAGCAACGAGATCCGTTCTCAGAATTTCAGCGTTTCCGCTTTTGAGCGTAGCTCGGCGATCAAAGATCGCAAGAATGTGACGGGAGCGGGCGTTACACGCGGAATAATCGCCGGAGAGAGAATGCGAGAGAAGAGGGAGAACGTTCCGCCAGACTTGGCCATCGATAAAGTCTGCCGGACCAGTTCCCTGGCCACGGCTCTCCGAGAACATCCCATCGCGATTTCCATGCTCGACCAAACCGCTTTTGATCCAGTCCCTATGATCGAGCATCGCTCGCGTTCCTACGAATCCCCTAGCGCCGGTCTTTGATGCGAACGAAAACAGAAGTGAACGCTACCACTCGCTGAAAAACTTACAGAATGCCTGTGAGAAATTTCCGAAATATCTACCACGACGCTTTGCAAATATCTGCGCGCGTTGTCTGCTTTTAAGCGGGATCGTTCGATGCAGCCTGCATAACGCTCAAGTTTTAGAAAATTTTCAATGTGGCGTTGTATGGTAAATTTAAAATTCTAACATATTTGAGTGACGTTATCTTATTTTCTACTATACTTGTATTGTTGCTGGCACTCCCGCCGTTTTCTTTCAGGTTTTTCGATCAAGAATAGATCGATGATATGTTTCGTACTTTGTGTGCGTCATTGGAGACTTGTTTACTATCGTTCTGAAAAATAACATAATCGTCGGTATTTTCTAATCTAATCAGTCCATGTTCTGTCTGACTCTATGCCGGTGACATTGTCTCATGGCTCCGAATTAATGAATTAGGCTAACAACAACTAATAGATGGTAGAATTGATGGCAGAAATTTCAGAAACACTCTCTTAATTGCTTCCTATTTTCCAATAACCATCTCTTTAAATTCCGATTGTCCATAGATAAAAAAATTTCTCATTTCTCACGTAACCATTTTATTCGCATGTACAACGATTAGCAACGTGATCTAATAAATATTCAAGTTTCATTAGTTAGGTATGTAACTGGCGAACGTTATCAGTCTGGCAAACTCATTCATAATCTTGGTGTTATCGATCGCAGATAAATGTCTACTATTTATTAATCATTGCTATCAGCGTTCTTCCAAGAAAGAAGAATAAAAAATAAATTTTTCAATAATTCGTCAGTCGTCTTTATTCGACGGTAAAGTTTTAAATACAAAAGTACATTTTTAAACAATGATAAACGAAGCTGTAGATGGTTTCGAGAAAGAGCAGTGGAATCGTGAATAGTGAAAAAAGTTTTCTTTTCGACAGCGAAGGCCGACAGATATGATCGCAGTTTTTCGTAAACAGATGGTCTCGTTCGAAAGGAGAGAACGCCGACGAGCTCAGTACACGTGACGAACCGGCTCTTTCGTAACACACGTGCGATTAGTTGAAAACTTGTCGAGAGCCCATTTATCATAGGCGATAAAGAGCAAACGGTAGGAATTCGACGTCAAACGATCGGACCCCGGGTGGGGACTGAATAGTATTATTTCAAACAGAAATTTTTCATCGTAAGTTTTCCACTATTCTTATCGGAAAGTGTCAGGGGCCAAGGACCGGAGGATTGCGCGCGGCTCAAGTTTCCCCGGCAAATATTAGCCTCGTCCGGCGATTAGAATCCATTGAGAACGGGGGAACACGGAAAAAGTGCCTCGCACATTGTATGGTAATCGTTCGGAGACATCGGAAAACTTATTCCCGCTCGCGGAAGTCAGTCTCTTGACTACCTGGCTCGCTGGCAGCGGCTCCTTAAGCCGCGTTCCCATCGAGCAGACTCTAGACAGCAGCTCTATCGATTTTGTGTACCCGAATTTTCTTCCAACTCCTGCGCACTGCTCGGAAAATTGGGACATTCGTTTTTCACGAATTAAATTGCATGAAAATTGATTTTTATTATATTATGTAGCACATTTTAAAATGCATTTAAATATTTCCAACTCATGAATAGCACATGCACTCTGACAGATCATAGTCATAGACGATACGTTTCAGATATTTTTCATATAATTTTGTAATTCAAATGAATTGAAACTATTTCGGAAAAGTCTCTCAGGTGTGGACGCAGCCTAAATCGTCGCCTATTGCTCGTCTCTTCCATTATTAAACAGCGTCATCTGCCTTCAGTAACCATCCGCAGTTATCTGCGTAAATAACGTTAGAAATATTAACAAAAATCATTCTCTCAGAGTATAATTGAAACTGTAGATAGCGTGCCCAATTACGCCTATTCAAATGCCATGGGAAATATGTAAATTTCAAGTATAATAGTCCTCGAAGATTCGTAAACATGATCAAAAATCGACGAATAATAAGCAAATCTACTATATAATCATTTATGGAACCGCTTTACCAAACACAGTATTTATTTTTTGAACGATCATTCTGAACAAAACTGTTTCTGTTCCTAGAACCATTTTTCCGGAGGAAGAAAATCTTTCTGTTCTCGTACGAACAAAGACGATACACAACCGAGGTCCGCAATTGCACATAATCGGCACGGAATCTAATTAATTCTCCATCGAGGGAAAACCAAATTGGCAACTGGCGGATCGCGGTTTCCCCGGAAGAACAGTCGTCTCGTTTTCTGCGGTCTCGGCGAATCGATTAGCCGGTAGCGCGCGATTCCGACGAGCACATGCTGCGAGAGTTCAAGGAAGCCAGTCGATCACGAGGACGGTAGTCACAAGACAAACAATTGGCGGGCAGTGAATTTAATTGATGGCTCGGCCGGGCCCGTTGACCCGCCGCCGGCCCGGGCCGACGGTCACGCGCTGGATCATTGATTGTGACTCATTCGAGGCAAAGGGAGAGAGAGAAAGAAAGAGAGTGCGTGCAAATTTATTCGAAACGCGTGATCCCGCGATCAGCTCTCCGGGAGCCGGCCCAATCAAATTTTTATCGCGCACCCAATTCCGCGCTGACGTATCACCACGCGAACGTGCGGCTTTCCGACATTCATGCGATTTTATTTCGAGCCGCGTGCGACGCCACCGAATTTGTTTAAATGCTCTTTTTCTACCTCGGGAGCAGGGCACGGCTGTGCCATCGAGTTTATTCCCTATTTCTGTGGCCGATCGTACGCGCGGTTCTCTGCGGACCGCGGCACATTCGTTGCGAAATTGCGCGATTTTGTTTTCCGGGTCGGTCGCGAGCAAATTGCGGTCCGATATTTGCGCAGGATATTCCTGTCCGAATTTGGAAGTCGCGGGAAACGTATCTTCTACGGAGGATTCGAAGATTCCGAATTTCTTTTACACATCTATTTCTATAAAACTGCATATTGGGCACGATTAGGTCGACTTGAATTCTTCATGCTACGCTCCGATCGTGACGCCAGATCCACAGTTTTTGCTTCCTTCACTTGACCAAAAATGTCCACGATCATATTGCGAGGTTTTAGCGTCGCAAAATGAAATCTACTCGAACTGGACCGGCACGTGTTCCTTCCCCAGAGAACATACAAATTCAATTAGATCTGCCCCGGTAGAAACATACGGATATTCCGGCAGAAATTTCCTGCGTTCCTTTTGCCCGGGAACAAAAATTTCCGTGAAATAGAAAACGAAATGTCGATCTCTCCTCTAGTACATCCTTTTAACACTGTTTCACTGTACCTCGACCTCGTCGCCATGTACTCAATGATTAATGCATTTGGCTGTTCCGAAAGTCCATCATTTTTCACTAATATACACATAGTGAACTTAATATAATTTTAAACAATTTTAAATTCATTCAGTTTAAATACGTATCAAATCTTAAATATGATATTACTCATTTTTCTATCGTTTAATAATCTTACGGTAAATTTTAATTAAAACAAACCAATTCTCGTAATTACTGAAATTAATGCATATTCACTAACACCGGTGTGCATTGTTTTTTTGTACAGTATTAACTATACAAATTCGTTCGTGGCTGTCACGGTCAATTAATTGGAACTTCATTTTAGAACCCAATATTTAGATGAAGCAAATGCTTACCGATCGCATGCCTGTTTGGAAACGGTCAATAAATTCGCCACGAATTAATTTGTACATCTATTATCGGCGCATTATTTCTTAACATGTATTTCGTTCGTACGAATCACAGTTTCAAGTGCCATGTCCCTTGTACCGGGCATTGTTCTGGAATTTCATGGATATTCATCAGAATTTAGCAAGCCGACAGCATGATTTGGCGAACCGAGGAATATTCCGCGTTCCCGAAAGCCCGTCGAGGTTTTCGGAAAATATTTTCCGCGTAGAAACGGTTTCAGGATCCGGGGTTCTTTCGCGGCGGTCGATGTTCCCGAAATTATGGACGACGCGTGCCCTGTGGTTACCGATAAGCCCGACTTCCTCTTCCTGTTCCCGTACACTTCGCCGACCTCTAACGAGGTTTCTACTTCGATGAAGTCGAGTCGCCCCGGCTCGCGAGATCCGACGAGGATACCCAGCGAAGTGAACGGCGACAAACTCGAGCGAGAAACGAAGTGCCACCACGAAGAAGCGTACCCTGCCAGAACGAGAACAATGCCGGTGCAGGATACGACGGGGTAATCCGGGTGCGTTCGACAACGTTTCGCTTTTAAACATTCCTGTACGCCGACCCAGCCACGGTTCGCAAAACGTCGCGGTTCCGCCGCAAATGGCGATCGCCTGCAAATTTAATTGAAGCTTTCTGCCACTCGGATCCGTCCACGACACGGGGAAAAAGAATTTTCCCGTGGCGATTGATCGGCTTTTGCTATAACCTCCACCGGATTTGCGGAATTTTCACTAAGCCCGAAATTGTCCTATGCAAATCTCGCTTGACTCGTTTCTTTATGTCGGGCATGTAGTTGTTTCTATGGTTATCTTTTTCATTAGTTTTTGTTGTATACAAAAGGGACGAAGATTAAAAAATTTGAAACTTTAGGTGATCAAATTTTAAATTGAAGAAACGTAGCTATTGGACGTGAAATTCAATTCTGTTCGATGTCTGTGTATGGCTGGACCAATCTACTCAATACATTTCCATAGAAACACTCCTGTGCCTTTGGCCACAGTATTTATATTTATATGAATAATTTTGACGCTTCGTTAAATAAAATATACAGCGTTTATGAAGCAGTGTACCTACACAAATAAAGTATTCGTTATTGGATTATAAATGAATGAATTTAACTGTTTAAATTTAGATAGTTTTTGAAGAATGTAATACTTTTCCGAACCTCTTTATGGACAAGATAGAAAGATATGAATATCTACCCAACATTCAACACGAATATATTAAGATAAACAGTTTTTAGTATCGCAGTTATAAACATTAATATACATATAGAGGAATAGCCATAATAAACATAACAGCAGACTACCATGAATAATGTATGAATATTCTTGTCTTGGCAATGCAGTACATTATGTATTTCTGATTGTTTCGTGTTTCCTGGACAACGAACATACAGAAAATATTGTCATTTCTCAAAGTCTATTAAATTTCTCTGTAAATGTGCAAAATCTTTGTTTTCGTTTCGTGTTTAAAATTTATCAGGTGTATGTGGACCTCTTTTGACTAATTGCGTATGTGATACTCATTAACATAATTATTGCAATTATGTAATGTAAGGAGTGTCAGACATTTTCATGTCTCTGCCCGTACCAATGTTAAAATAAATGAATGAATAATATTTTTCAGTCCTGCCATGATCCCAGACGAGGCGTGGGGCATCAGGATGGCGGACCGCCGGCTATCACCGGATCAGTAATGACAATCTAAGCCTAAACGTCCGACGGCGAGCGTTACCCGCGATTCCGCAGAAAAATCTGTTCGCACGACGCGTTGCCGCGATAACGGTGTTTGTAATTGGCTCGCGGAGATTAACGATAAAGCATGCCGAGCACTCGAGGCTTGGCCGGCTGATTGTATGCATATTGCATGAGCTTCAGTCTCTTTTTTTAATCAGCGCCGGCTACGCGGTTCCGCCGGTACAATATAATCGAAAGAGCTTTCAAAAACAGAATCGACGTATCGCAAAGATCGACCCTGGTACCCGACGATCGAGAACACTCGAAATCGCCGATTTGATTCACTTTCGACTCGATTATCCCTGCAGTGGGGTAAAACAAGCATGAAATTTCACTCTCCCGATTTTATAGGGGCAGTTATCCCATCTCCCGTTTAAGCAAAATTTCTGCTCGACCCTTTCTTCTCTTTGTCCTCGTTTAGGAACACTCCGAGTTGCTCAACGACTCCATGGTATCGCGAGCATCTTAACCGGACCGATCGTAATTAAGAAACTTTTTATTGTGTTGCCCTTTTCGTGTCACCGGGTTGCTAGAGTTGATGAAAGTTTATGTAACTATCCGCGGATTTATAAAAACAGTAATTACCGCGAAGTTTACTCCTTCGGCGCTTTAGTACCCTCGGAATAGCGCATAAACGCTTCTACTGCTGTGGGCATAGTGGTCCCTACTGGCCCACGGTGTTAGTGAGTGACGCTCTCGCATTGGCTAAAGGAGAATGATCTGATTCATGCGTCGTTTAATCAGTCCATTAACCCTCCCAAAATGGTCAATAATAATAGTTAGGAATAAATAGTGAATTCTTAATATAACTAAGAGAAGTAATGTAATATAACTATCTAGGAATATGACGTAGAAAGGTTTGTTGGTGAGTTTTTGTCCCCATTCGTCTCGAAACGGCCGTCACAGTGTCATAATTGGCACAGTCTTTATGGAGGCCAGAACGCAGCTCTGGAAGGTTGTCAAAACAGCTTTCGGTAGCCTCCAGGTTGCATTAGGATGATAAACTTCAGACTAGACTTGTCTGTGTACACGTACCGTCTACTGTTTAATCGTACGATTGTAAAACCGGCACACACCGTTCACCCGCGTGCCTGTCGCAGTCGCAATAAATCTATCAGGTGTGCAATTATCCAATTACCGTCGCAACACAATTATTCCGCCAGGCAGAAGTCACGGGGAGAGGCTGCGATCACGAGCAGCAGGATAACAACATTCTTAATACTGGAACCTCTTCTCAAACTCGGAAGTTGCTAATTTCTGGATTGAAAATCATTGAAATTTCAACGATACATTTATGCGGAATTATTAAATAAATTTCTTTGGATATTTGCTGTGACAAAAACCGTCCACAATCTGATTAAGTGCATACTTCTTTTTATCAAATAATGTACGATATTCATCCATCTCCCTTCTATTTATTTATCAATTTTAGAACGCTAAATTTATTCAGGAAAGAACATGAATCATAATTCCAGTAATATATGTGTACCCAACGCTGACAATTGTACGTGAAAACGCATACAGTTAGCTGGATTATGTCAATAAATTCTAGTACTGTCGTATCAGAATCGTTCCAATATAAAATGTGTGGATTTTCTACAGCATTTCTTCAAATCACTATTTAAAGTACCGTCCAGCTTATGTTTAGGATTGTTCTGATTCTTAGGCGTTCCGATGGCGGCCATTCTAGAAGCAGAACCAATATAATGACTCCAGATATTGGATATCGTTCACAGGATTTTATTATTCGTATCGTATCACCGTAAAAGTTATAGATTTTCCATTAAATTTCTTCAGATCGAGATTTAAAGAGCTACTGCGGCTTGCGATTATAATTTGTTCGATTTTTAGGTACTTGGAGGAAATAGCAAATACTGATATTGAATATCACGTTCGCAGAATTATACTGCTAATATTGTTCTATCGTGAATGTTATAGATTTTCTATAGAATTTCTCTAAAATGCGATTTGGAGAGCCACTAAAATGAATGTTCGGCGTTTCATGCATGTTTTATGCACTTTTAAAGCGAAGTTGATATCCTCCCTCTTATATTTTTAATATTCTCTGAATTGTGATTGGAGCAACTACAGTTTATGCTAAAAATTCTTATGTTGGAGCACTCCCATGCCCGCCATCTTGCTGACTCAGCTAGCATCCGCTCCCAGATGCCACAAACAAAATTATTAATTACGCAATTAAAACTGGCAAAATATAGATCCCGTCTATATTTGGCACATTATGAGCTCTTCGAAACGGAGACGATAAATCTCAACATAATCACTCGTAAAATTATGTAATCGCGGCCATGCACACTCGTGACCACCATATCGAGGATTCACTCTGAATTCTTTATCAGCCTCCGTTAGAAAAAACTCATTAATCACATTGTTTGTCCAGTGGAGTCGTAAAGCATGTTCGACGCGTTGCCTTCGATCGCGATCTCGATTTTTCTCGATTATCCCGTCACCCACGACTGACATATTTGTGACAGAGGTCACGGAGCCCGGCTATCGGTGGACGAGAAGAAAATCGGTTGATTAGATGATCCGGTTTGGTTCCGTCGCAAAGATCATCAACTGTTTACCGATTCGAGTTAACCCGTGATGCGTCGCGACGTCTCGATCTCCCTCGGTTCTCGAAGGCCCCCCTGACTTATCAGCTCGCATTAAGAACATAGTTAATTGGTAGATCTGTATTTATCACCGATCCGCTTCGTGTTCTCGATCGGAGCGAGTCTCATGACTGATAGCGGCCCCTGACGCAACATCTGCAATCGAATAATATTGTTGTCGGCGTTAATGAGATCCTAATTAGGATCTGTTTGCTCCCTGATTTTATGGACAATCAGGATGCTACTCGGTGCACGCGAAATTTGTAACCAGTCCGCTCTACGTGCAGAATTTCTGAGGTGCTTCCAGTAATTATGTTTTTAATGTTGAAACTTGGTAAACGAAATTTCGCCTAGAAAACAGTGTACTAATTTATTTTGAAAAATAGACACGCAGTGCTTGATTTAATTTAACCCCAAAACAGACTCGTATAATATAATACAATAAGCGTTCAATTTCATTTTTCATCGCTCAATTAGCAGAGTTTCAGCGTTTAATTAAGAGCCCGTAGATTCTCTGTAATGTTTCATCTCGCCGAGACCACAGCTGGCTAGCCTAAAAATATTTTCGAGAAGGCGAATTGCTTTTCGCACAGGCCACCAGGATGTTGATTTTTTCCTCGATTTACTTCCGCTCGCCGTGTAATGCGATGCCGGCAATTTCATTATCTCGACGAGAATGCGGTTGGTTTATTAGGCGAACGAGACGGTCGTGGGAATCGTTTAGAAAAATGGAGGAACAACGTACTTACATAAATAAATTGGCCATTATCCACTGGGTAAATTAATTCGGCGTATTCTTATCGAATAGCGTACACGTAACCGCCTAAACCCTCCGTATCCTATACCAGAGTCATTCATGACCCTTCACGGTGGGGACAAGCTGGAACGTCCTTTAGTATGTACAATTTTATTCCGATATCAGACGAATCTTCTTTTTCTTCTTCATCCGCAATAAGACGAAAGCCAGTGCATAGACTTGTATAGAGATCAGGAAAATTTGGGATTGCATTGTCTTTCGAGTGTCGCAATTTAGATGGGTAAGCCCAAGCAAATAGACTCCTATATCTGAGGAACCACTCTAAGCTGCAGTCATCGCGAGACGGTCGCGAGTTACTGCACAACAGTGTCGCTAGGTGACGCGGCCAAATGAAATTTAACGTGCGCTCGATGCACTAAACGACAAAGCGCTGTGCACGATTATTACCCCGAGAAACTCGATTCGGGTGCGTCGTAACTGTATTTTAATGTGTCGATATCGTTGCCAGCAGCCGCGGTTTATTTTCGTCGGTTGAGCAACCGAAACGTAGTAATAGACATTCTGCGCGCACGCTGGATGCATAGCGTTTCGAATGATGCATGTATATGCGTGAATGCCGGGGCTTCAACGCGCCGCACACCGTGCACAAAGCAGTGGATTATTGCTGAAAACTGTCGGCCACTCGACACGTTAACACGAGCTCGGTTTGCTGATTTCTTGTTTGAATTGCGTGTTACATTCCGCTCGGCGAGTTAGAAACAATGAGGCCCCCGCGCGAGAGCAACAACGGCAACCATTTACACGTTCTTTTTTTAAACGTTTGTTTAAAATGTCGCCGGGGGAGGAAAGCTTCCTGTAACCTGATTTATTCATTCAACAGGCCTTTTTTTCCATTTTAGACACGTCCTCTGTTGTTTCTAATCGTGTCAGCTGCTTTTTCGTAACAGGCAGACTATACGGAAGGGATTTTGTGTTTCTCAGGACTTATGAGCTTCGGAAGTTTGAATAAAATGTAATAAAGATTATTATTCTCCTTCTATCGTTTTTAAGCATCGTGTTCCTACAGAATCTAATATTCATTAACGCTATTTAATCTTCGGAGTACATGTAATTACTAGAATGAACCTACAACTGATGCTCTCTAAAAATAAAAATGATTAACAGTAATGTTCAGCTGCATCTGCCAGGTGCATTTTTAAAATATACATTTTGAAATGAAACAATTACTTCGTGTGCGTAAATAAAATTACTGAAACATGATACAATATAATCCTCTGTTATTTCAGGTTAATACCGAGTGTCTCAAATCTAAATTGACTTTCAGTTATCAATTTAATCAATATTAAAAAAAAATTAAATAAATCAATGCACTTTTAAAATTCACTTTGGAGGTTTACGTAAGGTTTAACTTTAATCTGACAGGCTATTGATGACACGGATGATGTTTCCAGAATTTTCAGCAGTACACTGAAGGGTTGCACTCGCAGTGCATCGGGACAAGCGGAGGGTGCACCGAGGTTGGATTCGGTTTTTGAAGAACAGTAAATTGCGACAAGAGGGCAGGTTGTTTCCGTGTTTGAACGGACGTTACACGGCACGGTTCGGCTCGGTCCTCCATCGTTTAATCCCTACGATGCACCCGCGGCACGTCATTGCGCACCATTGCGTCACGTTGCATTTGGCTTCCCTCCAGATGCACCGGGGACCGATAGCGGTCAGATCGGGCCAGGAAAGTTCGAGATTCTCACCCCGGCGGCGGCTTTTCGTGCGGGCGCCGCGCGACGTGATTTAAATTTTTGCCAAACTCGCATCAGGCAAATGCAGTTCTGTTCCTGTTTCCCGCTACGCGATTCGTTCTCCTTCCCTCTGTTCTTTCCGCGACATTTTATTGGCCGTGAGATTCGACGGCGCACCGAGATCGGTTGAAAAGAGACCTAATCGATCGTTCATAATTAGTGGGCTCGTTCTGTAACTGCAAATTTCCTAGTGATAACAATCATCTACTACAACAATTCTTAAAATGTCTGACTCAGATTGTATATAGTCTCTTCCGATAAGAAATGTAAAAGCATATATCAATCGCTCATTGTATCCTCACTTTTCACACAGCATTTATAAAAATGTCTGAGCCTGCACGTAAATAAAAATCAGTAATTTCATTCGGCATTCAGCAAAAGTTAATTCGGAAGTTATTAGAACCTTCCCGAGTAAAATCAACAAACCTCTGATTCACGCGGAGCCTTTGAACCCGCGAAAAAACGCGTCATGCATAAAATCGTTTATTCACGCGTCTCACAGCTGGCTGACTCAGGTATGCACGTTGCGCAATCCGGTATTTTTTGTGATAGGAGAACCGTTCGAAAAGCAGTTCGCGCCCGGTGTTAATTACAGGAGACGGTCTCCTCGTTGGCAACTAACGCGGCCGTATTCCGCATCGACAATTAATTTGTCAGCGCGGGACGCGTGCGGGTTATTTACGAGTGGAGTTATCGCCGTCGTCGGCTGGAGATCCTATTTTGCCGCATCTACGATTCGGCCAACAGCGAACACGGGGAAATCGTTCGTTCGATCCGATCGATCGATCGACCGTGTTCGTTTGTTCGCGACGCTCCGCGGCTTTCCATAATTAAACGTCACGCGTATCGCGGCGCGCTCTTGATGTTAGTTAATGGGGAATATTTAAGCGCAATTATCCGCAGCTGTTTCCTTTGTCTTTGTGGCTTTAGCCCGACTTAACATCTCGGGGGCTGATAACGTTTCTTCTTCGCGAGCGAAAATTAAATTGCTTCCGCGGTGTCCAACGCACAAAATGAAGTACACTACTCTATCCATCTCTCTCTCGCTCTCTCTCTCTCTCTTTCTCTCTGTGAAATGAGAATGATATATTGAGCGGTTGGTAGCAGATGAAACGACCGCCCATAGCATGCATTTTATGCTGTCTGTTTGCGTTCTTTTCTTTTTTTCTCTTCGTTTCCTTTCGGTTCCGGACGGTTCTTGCGTCCACCGGTGGAAATAATTTATCGGTGTCTTCCACCGAGACCCGGTTAGGATAGTAAAATATCTTCTTGCGAGGCGGATCCTAGTTAATTCAGAATCGCACGCGCGATGCAGATCCGACTTTAATCAAGGTAGACGGAATTTCTTTGTGACACTCTTCTGTTTTTGCACGTAATTGCCACGGCGTCGCCGTGCAATTTCTCCTCTCGACCCAGGCCGTGTTCTTACCAATTTAGCGAAAATTAGTAATTCCCCGGAGCTGGATGCTCGGGCCACGCTACTGTTGCCTCCAAGACTCCTCCATTTTAGGGGAAAGACGCGGAATTGATGACTAACTGAAATGAATTCTTTGGTTCGTGCGTGATCACCTGGTTTCCATTTATTTCGCTGCCGCTGAGTCGGCTACAAACATGAGTGTCGCTTATTATATTTGCAAATATTCTGTTATCTTGCAGTGTCGTTGCTTTATTCTAGTACCTATTTTTACGGATAATATCATCGATGGACTAAAAAGAAAAGCTCAAGGACTGTTGTGACTTACGAAAGAATGTTTCGTGATTTAATTTCTTAACAGACTGTGACACAGAGAGGCGAATTTGGAATGAAACGTTACATTAAACAGCATAAATAAATAAGTCCCGTGAAAGGGAGTAAAACGTACTGGAATGTCAGCAAAATGTCACGAGGCGAACGAAGCTGCCGGAGAACTCTCTTTCATGCGGCTGGTTCATTACGCGACATCTGAATCTAAACCGAGTTAGTTTAATTCGAAATGAAGTGGACAAACCTAACGCCGGCGGAATTAAACTCGAAGTGGACGCACTTTGGCCCATATTACTTCGCTGCAAATTGTGGAATACCCGTGAACAATTTTAAAAAATCATTTCACGTGTGCAGCGAGAAATCCCGGTCCATAAAATTGCAACAAACACGCTGGAGAACATAATTTTTAATATCGTTAAAACTTTCAATGCCCCGATGACCCAACACGAATTATACAATACACGTAAATTTGAACTGGAAATAGATTAATTTAATAGCAAGTTGATAAATTCAGTATGAAAGGACCTAAATATTATACAGATCAAATTGTTTTATAATTGTTTTTAGAAAATGGCTCAACAACTGAACACTGGCTCAACACTGACAGAATTAAATTTGAGGTCCAATTTGACCCTCGCGACAAGTAAAATTTTCCGAATAATTTAAAGTGGTCATTCTCTGAACATCAAGTCAAACAAAGATTGGATCAATTCACCAACAAACGGGCCAAATTAGCGTTAATAATGCATCAGCAGAAGAATCCATGCAGCTGCGTGGAAGTAAATTTGCCGCATCTGGAACCGAACAACAATATCCAAGTGCCTAATTCCGCCGCCCGATCGCTCTAATTAAATCCATCGATCCCTCGTCACCAATTACCAGATCTTCAGAGGCAGCAGCTGATCGTCGACCGCGTCTAAGCGCGTTTGAATGCGTAATGTCAAGGGGACAGAAGTTTTTCTCCGAATGACTCAATCTAACCACAGCAGCCGGTGCACTATAACCGGATCGAGCGTAATCTTGGCCGTCATCTTAACTCATTATAGCGTTTCATTGAAAACTATCGGCCGAGTCCGAGTTTATAATCCTACGAAGCGATACGTCAGCATTAATGAATTCTCCGTTAGCGTGACTAGAAAAACTACTGTCCAGTTGAAGGCTTGACACATTGTTAAGACGCCGATTGACGTAGTTTTCTCTAATCGTTGGAACTTCCACCTGTTGCGCAATTGTATTGCTAATTACTCTTCTTTCGTGAGAACAACTGTTTAAAAACTTGTCGGACCCCTGCGAGTTCTAGTCCTATGTCCGAGTCATTTCTGACCCAGGCCGATATTACACTACAGTTTTCCTCCGATATAACGCGATTGCTCGGGACCGGCTTTCGTCTTATTTCGGATGAAGAAAGAGAAGAGGGGATAGCGATTTTCTGATTTCGCCATAAAATGCGTCGTCTTATATTGGAATGAAATTGTATATACTGACAGAAAAATTTTTAAAAATCGAAAATTGCCAGTGTATACCATTTAACTTACTGAAATTAATAAAGGAAAATTTTCCCAAGTATTATTTTCCTGCAACATGGGCAAAAAACTTTTATGTAACCTGAGGATTAGCAATCTAGTCATAAAGTTATGCGTGAAGATTGTCGTCGCACGAATCATAGCTCATGTTTTTTGGCAGTCTACCATATACTACAAATATTTTCGAGTCGTTCGCGAAGATCCATCGTTCGCCTGGCAAATTCGCGGTCACGTGATCATCCTAAGCCGTTTATCATCCTTTTTCCCGAGGCAGCCATTGACACGCGAGATGTTCTTATTGCGCCGCGTAGCACGGTCTCTATTCCTTATCCATTTCCGGCATGTATGCGCGGTTTTCGGCGGAAAAAATCCGCGATACAGATTTACGACGCGTGCGTCCTTTCCGCGATGTACACACACGATGTTTGTTCCCGTAGAACCAGTGACGCCCGCGAGCGTGCCGAACATCACGTTGCGCTGTGCGTGTCGCTCAGGTAGTCGTAATTCCTGGCCTGAGATTTGCAATTTAAAATCGGCGACGAGAGGACAATATTGATTTATCGCGGCGAGTCACGCGGATCCCGAGCTTCGCAGATCTTCCGCGAAACCCTCGATCCGGGAAATATCGCGATCCCCCCGGCCCGGACGCGATTTATCACAATTTTTGAACCGTGACCCTCCGGCAATTTTTCCCGCGAAGCAAACTTTTATTTCTCCGACAATGGTAACACCGTTGGAGGCTTTTTATTATGCCCACCCTCACGCTAGCACGCTACACAGTCCTGAGCAATTTCTACAGATTTAAACAAATTTTTGAAATATTCTTTTCTTTCCATATTGTGTCACTCTGGTCTTGATCATTTCGAATAGAATTTATTAAATGTTAACATTTACTACCACAGCACAGATTTTAATATTGACCTGTGTGCAAAATTAAAATTTTGATTACCCATCTAGAAATTAAGGTACTAGCAATTTTTGTATATTGTATGCATCAACATGTTAACAGGAACTTAATTGAATGCAGCTATGTACTGAAAAATCGAATTTAATTTCCTGCCCCACATCGACTCGCAAAAAGGAACTACGAACGAAATACACTTTAAAAATTAACTTCTGCAAACGAAGTTACGCAGCCTGGAGTGCAAATTGCAAAAAAATGTTTGAGCAAAGAATTGCATCATAAATTCTCTCGATATTTCGACAGAATCTTCGTTTTCGACGAGTGCGTCACTCTTCGTTACACAAGGGGACCAGAGTGTACAAACAGTTCCCAAAACTCTCGAAACAAGAACGTAATTAAAAAATACTGTAAAATATACTGTCTGGGTATTTTGACAGAGGTATGTCTTCTATAGCTGCGCCAATCAACCCCAGACAAAACATACAAACAATTCCCAAAAACGTCACCGAGTATACGGACGCAATACAAAATCGAATACAGTTTGAAAATGTATTGTCTGGATACATTGACAAAATCTTGTCTTCGATTCAGCGTGTCAGCTTTCGTTGTGCAACGATCGAAGTGAAGAACGCAGGAAAATCCAATATCCCATCCAATCAACAATAAAAGAAAAAGCTCCGGTAGAAGTCAATGAAAGATCAACCGGAAGCCCGCATCTGTTTCTTCGAAAGGAGCTTTTTCTCGCAGATGAACGCGTTACGTGACCGCGATGTGTCCTCGTGCAGTGAAACTGTGCCGGTCACGTGATTTAAATTAAAATTCCGCGTGCGCCTCACGTGTCCGGAAGCCGAATTAAAATTGCGACTCCGGTAAGAGATAAATAACATTAATGAAAAAAAAAGAGAGACAGAAGAGTAGAGTGCAGTAGAATGTGGCGGTGGTCGCGTCGCGTCGCGTCGCAGCCCGTCCCGTCCTGGCGTCGTGCAATATAAATTTCGCGTAACTTCGTTTAATTTTCGGTAGCCTCCGTCACCGCACCGTACCTTCGCGATAGAAATGGTCGTCGTGCTGGAAAGTTCCGCCGCGTTCAGACCGGAAACATTAGCGGTTTAATATTATGCAAGTTTGACGTATTATGGTAGAGTGCTGATCACGGTGTTTAACCGATTTATCCGCGGGCAAACACTGCGCGTTGATTCATTGTACCGTCAACAATCGGTTCACACAAGCGGCAATAAATTTCACCCGGGCAAACAGCCGAGTGTAAGTAAGTCAAATAAAACGGCACACCGTGTGACAGAATATATTCTCTCTCTTTCCCCCTTTCTCTCTCTCTCTCTCCCTCCCTCTCGCTCTATATATATTTCCCTCTCGGTACTTGGGAATCGCGGGGATTCGCAAACAGTGTCAAAACTCGCTCGTAAAAGCGCGGGCGCAGGTACAACGTATTTACCGAAGAATAATAGTCTTCGTCTCGTAACCGCGTCCCGTAACTTCGATGGAAATCATTTTTCTTCGAGGAACACGCATCCGACGGGTAACGCCCACCACGCCAGTCACGATGTAAATGTTTCTTTCATCTTTTTTATTTATCCCACCCCTCACCGTAATCGGATTCGCTCGACGTCTCGTTTAACAACGCCCACTAGAAAATTTGCAGAATCGATCATCGTTCCGCGAGGCTGGTTCGATTCTGCGAGGTGTCTGGCAAACAGGACTTTGCGGAGATCGGTTTTTGGAAACCTGTTCGTACCTATTTATTTAATTTAGCACGTGCTATATGCATGAAATAGGGTGGATGAGAATCATGAGAATATTCTTTTAGATAACTGGATTAGGTGTCGAAGTCTTGAATACTGAAGAGAAAGAAAATTTAAACTCACACTATGTTTGTTTAAATAATTTTATCGTTTGCTGCTCCGAGATGTATTTCAACACTTTTTCGACTGTCGATACTTCACGATTTTGAAAGTTTTGTAATTTCCTAAACACAAATCGCACGACGATGGAACTGGACTCATCTTAAAGCTTGAAGCCTCTACTATCGTAACCCATCATTCATTATCCTCAAAAAAAAATTTTTCATGCTACAGTCGAGAAACATCTCGAAAATATGTTGTTACATTTTTTCCTGAAAAAATTGTACAAACACAAACGTATGTAAAATCGTTGAAAAATTTTTCTCATGACTGACGATCGACGATATCTACAACGACATTAAAAAAATTGATGTACGATTTTTTTTTTGGCAATTGTACAGGATTCAAACTGAGACACAAATTCGGCCGAGTGAAGCCTCCATGGTGTACCTCAGATTACCGTGAAGATGGCGGTACACCTTACTCTTCGAAGTTGAATAAAACGGCTGGAAAAAGTCGTACATCAATTTTTTTGCTCTCACTGCAAACGGGAAGCTTCGATCTTCAAAAACAGAAAAAATGTCCATTATTTTTTACAGTAAGTCCAATAACGATCTAATCTGACCGTGCTCAACGGGTGCTATGGTATAGAAAAATCGTGGTTTCGGGTAAACGCGATAGTAGATAATGACATATAATGGATTTGAAACGACCGGTTGTGTCACGCCGACTGTTAGATAACCGTTTGACGAACATTCATTTCCGCTGTCGGTTATAATCGGTCTGCAGCTGTTTATGTAAATTAACAGCTGTTTATGTATTCTTACCGGTCGAACGCGAACTAAATTTCATTAACGATCGATCGTCTGCCGGCTCAGTATTAATGGCACCACGAATGATTTCTTTTCATCCGAAGACAAGCACTTTGAAGTACGAAAGAAACGTCATTTCATGTCATTATTACTTGCAGAAGTCGATACAGAACGCTCGATTCTACAACAACATTGTCTCTTTTCCATTGTCCCGAGACTGCTACCAATGAAAAAGTTATTATCCCCTAATTTGCCAGAACTAATTTCCCTTCCTCCGTCCTTATCTTCGTTACGGTTCCCAAGCTTCACCCGGTTGCGTTTCCCGGACGCGCAAATCGAATTTTCGAAATTCACGGAATCGGAAGGCTTAATATTCGAAGCTGGAGGCGCGACCTCGAACAGAGCAAGGTTCTCCATCGATCTATCGGGATCGCTGGGGAACCAATATCGCGGAAATCAAAAATTTCCCTCGGAGCTTTCACAGATGGTACACGCATGATCTCGTAATCTACATATTGACAGAGGAACACCTGCCGTCCGGAGCCCGTCTTTCCAATCCACGTGTACCCGACGGTTACGTGCAGTGCCATGATCGATCGATAAGCGGTGGCACGTGTTTTTCATTGCACCGGGGTAACAAGAGACACGCACGACACGCCGCTGATAGCCGCTGCAAACGAGTTGACGATCTAATTAGCGATCTAGCCTGGTTCAAAATCCGCTGATCGTTGCACGATCTACTTCCCCGAATGGATTCGCTGTTAGGGAGATCGCGAAGCTGGGACTCGCTCAGTTGCGAACTGGCTCGCGGATCCGCGCGATTCCGCTGTTCCGCGAATCAAGTCGACGATGATCGACGCTAATCTCTCGGAACCCAAGCGTTTCCGATTATGGCATGTCAAGCGATGTCTGAGACTTTTTCGACTGAAATTAAACAATCTTCTAAACACACATTCATTCTCCCGGGACTTCCCGAACCATCGACTTCGCGGCTCACACCGATTTGCGGAGGTATAATTGTCTCGTTCCTCTAATCACACGTTGGAGTTTGCTGGTTTTGCAAATTGCTATTGCTGGAACGTTTTGTCAGAGCCTTGCGAGATAAGTTGGATGGTAAAGTGCAGATTAGGTTTGTAACTAGGTTTATAAATAGATAAAATATGCGAGTTGTTAAAATTGGTTGCAGGAAGGACTTTTCTGAACCAATAACTGAAGCATCATTGCTATTTGACTGCTTTAAAAATTGTGTCAGTCATTCACTCGATATTATAAATATTTTTCCCCGTGTTTCTGTATGAAATAATTATATTTTGTAGTTCAACATTTAATTGTTTTGACAGTGCCGATCTTCTTTCAGGCACAAAGCAAACGGCCAAAAAGATTCAGTGCAGCTTCTAATGGCTATGGATCAGGTGAAACTTCGAAAAATTCGGGTCAGTAGGAGCCCAGGTGGCGTAGTTCGACTGTTGAGCTTCGTCGTTGGCCTGTCAACTATCCCGGTCTCGGATCCAGCAGTCTCCGTGTTTCATGATTAAGGTGAGTCACGCATCTGGATCTCGGCAACTGTTACGATATGCTTGGTGACCTTCGACACGGTTCTCGATTACGTCAGACGTTCCTTGTTACGCACGGCATTGATAAGCCACGGAAAATGGAGTGGGATCGCTTTTAATCTACGCTAAGATCTTGATCTACGCGACGATTGTCACCTCACGGATTTCGTCGGATTCCGGATTACACATTTTTGTAACGTGTTCTGATGTTATCAGAACACAAGATGTTATCGTAATAATGCTACTATTCCACCGACAATTTCAATTTGTATCAGTTCCGAAATTTTTTGCTACCGGAATGTGGATAAACAGTTACCTGGTCTAGTTCTGGAAACTTTTGTTACTTGAATATAGATGAATAGTTACTTCATCAATTTAAAGAAATTTCCGTATCAGCCTAATACCTAAAGAAATATAATAATACCTAACCTAACCTAATATAAATAATACCTAACGCCTAAAGAAATTCTTCTCTTGTCTATTAAAATTTGAAATCCTCGCGAAAATCCCTTAACTCTTTGTCGCTTCTGTTCTCGTTCAAGTGCATCCGAGTGCATTGACTGTGGAATCAAATAATGGAGTATCGATGATATCGCGGTGCACCCGAGTTTTCTGACCGATGCATTTTCTCCGCAGGGATCCCCGGCTGATTTTTCATTCGAACACGCTCGCAGCCGCGGGGAACTATTTACTCGGACAAATTTCTCCCGGAGTGCGCTTCTGGTAGTTTAGCTGCAAGAAAACCCTCTTTCGCAGGGGGTTGCGAGGGGTGAGGAGGTCGCGAAACCTCTGAGAGGATGAGGAGAAAGACACGATCCGCCCAAAGGATCCGCGAGATACTCGCGGCAGGAGCATTTTTCTGCATTACAGTTATTTCAAGAGTAAATCGTCCGGATTGATAAAAATGGAGCTCGGGCGGCGGCAGCGGCGTGTATAGCGCGGCTGCCGCGAAGAAACGTCGACGAAGGAATATAAAAGGCCTCGGGACGAAATTGGACGGTGATATACGTCCCACGGTAGCCTAACTACGATGCCCCCCGGTTGATGTACCGTCGGTTTCACGGCCGTTGCTTGACGAGAGACTTCTTCCCGAGGAACCGATCCCGTCGTTCTAACGGTTCTAGGTCCAAGTACTCTATTTTTCAATTGTCCCGGCGACGACGATGCCCAACCGCCACTGGAAATTAGGTCATTGACGTCTAACTGACTCCAGGCTGATCCACTTTTAATCCCTGCTGCAGAGGCTTCTTGGAAAAATCGGCAAGCCCCGGGAACTTGAAAATAGGATCATTAGCGGGGCGAGGATTCCGCGTACAGCCGGTGCGATTTAAAGCCGAGCATTGTGAAGAATTCTGGAAAGTTTCTCGGCCGACCCGTTTTATTTTCTACCCCGCGGAGCCCTTAATAGGGTGGACAAATCTCTGTTTAATTGCAACCCCTCGGGAACTGGTTCCTGGAAATTTATATTTGCATGAAGGCTCGCAAACCCTGCCGTGGACAGGCGTCCGCCGTAATACTAATTTTCGTGGTTTTGTCTGCGGAAGACTACACTCTTCAGATTGAGATATCTTCTTGGTCTTCGCTATCTACGATAGACGAATCATTTTGCATCATTTTATGCATGATTTCCTTTCCAGAAAACTTTTAGCACCCTCAAAGTAGCTTTATTAGCTCACAGCTAATAAAAATGAAGTAAAAACATTTTGTGCACATTTTACTTTTAACATCGTATTGTGCAGAGTTTTCTTCTCGAAAAACTTCAAGCACCCGCAGGGAAGCATTCTCAAGAACCAAAGTTTACCAGAGCTTCAACGTTCGTAACACACGTACCAACGGCAGGAGGTGAGAAAATTTAACTACAATATTTTTTTAATATTCTATATTGGCTGCGCTGAGAGGCCAAAAAGTTTGCAGATCGTATTCTACCACACCCTTCTTGGCAGAAAAGAATTCCCGAGGAATTTTCCGAGAGAGCCGAAGTTACAAGTGCTCCAGTGTTTATGTTGTTCGAGGCTAACAAAAACGAGGTAAAAGAATTTTCTTATATTCTAGGTTGGTATTGCAATAAAGCTGTTTCGTAGAACGGTTCGCATCAAATTGTACCTAAAGTTTTCCTAGTGCAAAAAATGTTAAGCACGCGTAGGGAAGAATTTCCAAGTGCGAAAGTTTCCGTCGGGTTTAATCGGGCCCGGTTGTTAGAACTGCTTTTAACCAACCAATTTTCCTCTACTCGCCAACGACACCATGTAACAGCTTCGGAGTTTCACGGAGAGGACGGTTTTTGCGGAATTTTTTCCGCGTCGCGAAAGACCGAGGTGTTTGAGAAGGGATCGGAAAAGGTGGAAGGGCCCGGCTCGAGCGAATCCAATATTTAATATTAAATATTGGACACCTCGAAGTCGCGACTCGTCGTCGGCAAACACGATTCGCAGACGGATCGTTTTTACTCGGAGCTACCGGAAAACAATGGACTCTTGATTGTCGGTACACCGAGGAACAACACCACGGGATTCGTCTAATTCGATCCCGACGCAGATTCCGCACGCGTTTCGCAAGGCATTCGAGCGCGTCTAGATCACTAGCTCGCGAAATTATAGATCGATCAATTTTTGTTTCAATTAAAAATTACCTTTGAATTTCAGTTAGAAAAATTGTAATTGAATTAAATGGTCTGCTTTTAAACGATCTTCATTTTTCAGCCATTCAATTTAGGACCATTTTATTTAAAAACAAAAATTAGTTTATTCATTTCAAGCATCAGAGATCAATATCTGCAGAGTTGAACATCATCAATGTCCACTTCCGTAATCTCGGCGCGCGATCGATTATCGCGTGGTAGGAATCGAAGTACACAGGGGCAATTATCGGGACGAACGAGTCGTGTAGTGATAAGATCGTCACGTCAGTGGGCTCGGGTGATAATCATCCGTTCCGCCGGTAAAAATAAATCTCGATGATTCATCGGCCCGCGAATGACGTTCGTGCGACGGTTTAAAAGCCGCGTGAGATAATGTAGCGAGTACGTCGGGTACACGTACTCCCCGTCATTCTGTGAGTCGAGAGAGGGGGGCTGGTTGTCTTAAAATTAACGATTAATGGAGGATCACGTACACGAAGGAATCGTGCTGAATACGAGAACACGGAAACACGTTGAATGCGAGAACACAGTATAAAAATAAAATAAGGTTGCCACGATTTTATGTTTCACCCCTTGAACTACAACACCGAGTCAGAATCGTGATCAAGATTTTCGCGTGTTATTAATGGGCTGCGGAATTATGGAAAAATTGGTTATACTTGGTTATTCGTTATTATTGGCGTAACCATAAAAAATATCGCAGTGCACGGGGGTACTGCTAAGTCTAGCACTCAATTCTCGTATTTTGAAAGGGTCGATCCTCTTTCAGACTCCACGGTAAAAATTTTGAACATAGTTGTCGAAAGCTGAGGATTATGCGAACCTTTGAAAGAAGTGCGCCGAAGAGGATCCATGTGTCACAGTTGGACGATAGAATTCCTTTGTTGGTGTATCAAATATCCTGGCCACGGTTTCGATGATCTACATGTTTTATGAGGTGACTATTTTTTTTTAATCTAACATTCTATACTCTTCCATTGACAGTACCGATCCTGTTCCAGCCAAAAATATTGCACACAGCTGTCAGGAGCTGAGGATTAAATGAAACTTTGGGAAACGTATATTCGAAATGAATTGTGCCATTTTAACTCTACCATTCTGCTATCTTTCTTCGATGGTACTGCTACTAAAATTGAATATAGCTCCCAGGAGCTGGCCGGGGGTCTAGGATCGGGTGAAACATCGAAAATCCTGGATTAAAACTGATCCAAGTGCTGTAGATCAACTACATGAAAAGCTAAAAGAAAAACGAAATAAATTGCCACTATCGGTCTGCGACTGACATTCGCGCAAAAATGTGAAAATTATATAAGACAACAGGGAGTCGAGTAAAAGAAAAATCCTGGATCAAAAATGACCCAGTTGCTGTAGAGCACCGTCCGAATTTCGCTGCTAACGTCCCGAGCGACCAAACGGAAATAAATTTTGTAGATCGGCACATACCTGACACCCGAAAATTTAAAAATCGCGCGAGGTAAAGCGGCGTCGGGTACGTCGGGTACAAGCTCTCCTAGCTGCCGGTAGAAGCGAGGGGGGAGGGCCCGGTTGTCTTAAAATGAACGTTTAATGGAGGGTCACGTACACGCGGGAACCGTGCCACTCGGCTCACGAACTCCATCCTTGCGGATTGAACGGGTTGCCGCATGCGGTATTAACTCCGAAATTAGCGAGTTCCTTGTAAAATAGCCACTCCCCGGCCGCCTGTGCTAGATCTAATCAGCCTCGGGCCGAGAAGCCGCGAGCCACGCTGTAATTTGTGGGGAAGCGTGAGATAAGTCCCGAGCCGCTGTTATCAAGGCAGATCGGCGAATCGCCTGGCCGACGATACCAATTCGCCACGGTCGCTACCACGGGACTCCGAGGGCACCGTGAATTCCCCTAACTTCCTTTGGCTCCCCCACCCCTCCCCGTACCCTAAACTAACCATTATTTTGGCCTCTTTTACCATTCACCGCTCCAGAGAATTTTAATGTGTCAACGGGTCATGTCTGGTTGAATGTCTCGTTTCAAATTGCATGTGTTGCGCAACTGGTATCAATATTTTGATCGTGAAATTAAAAAAAAATGACTGACCAGCACTGGGTAACTTGACTCTAGCATATTATTTGAAATAAAAAATTCAAGAAGATTTGGTAAATCCGTAATTCTGTCTAGTAGATGATCGGAGGGATTCTCGAAGAAATGGATTTTCCAGAAAATGGCAGAACGTAAAAATCAATTTTTAAATCTCCACAGATAATTCCGTCACCTATCTGTAAATGTCCGGGAAGTGAACGATTCGATGAATCAATCATGAACGTCCAAGTCGGGTACAAACGACACGTTCATCGTGGCAGCACGTCTTCGTACCAGTTCCAGTTCGACGGAACCAGTTCGATCGGACCAGTTCTTCCCGTTTCCGGTGATTTATTTCTGCACGAAACCAATCGAACCGCGCGTATAAATAGCGGAGGGACTGAAAAGCTCGCGGATCGGCTTTAGTTTTATCGAGTCGGGAAGATAAAGTCCACCTCCCGCGTAATCACCGCGCTCGCCGGCAGAGTCATCGAACGTCGGTTTGTTCCGTGCCGGGAAATCATCATGTGCGGGAACATTCTGATACTGAAAAGGGATTGGCGAGCAGGAGGGAGGCGTGACCCGAAAAACTGTGACTCTGTCGCTTGAATAGCCGCTGACGAGCGCGGCTAACAAGGTTTAACTTTTAAAGAGCATGTATTTTACAGCCGACCGCAGGAAAGACGCGCGGAAGCGAACGGCCACGTGAACCGAAACTTGTTTGTTGCGCGTGATTTCCGAAATTCGCTCCCGTCATCGAATTCGCCGGAGCTCGCCCCTTCAATTACCATTTAACTACCTCAGTCTTTTCGTGAGTCACAATATTTATAACTGGAATCTTCAGTTTGGATTCGACTGTATCAATTTCTCGTCTAAATACATTCTTAGAATTTTCAGTTTTGTATTTATGATATTCACTTGCAAAAATACATTAGAGCTGCGGAATTTTTCAATTAATTTTAAATCTTTCATTTATAATATAAAGACGTTGTTACTGAAATTATTACTTCGAATTTTGAACCATTGAATTATAATACAAATACATCCTAATTAGAATTTCCATTTTAATCATATACCATTGATTTATAATGTAAATGCATTATAATGAGAATGCTTACTCTTAATCGTATGCAATTGTTTCGTAATACTGCGTCCGTGACAGGACGATATTAAATTGGATTTATGAATATTCTTCAGTCCATATTAGAAGGAGAAAATATTGTTTCATGCACATGAATATTAAATTTGTACATTAAAATTGTATGCACGATAAATATTTAAATTCTTTGGCATCTAGGAAATTGTTAAAAACTGAGCCTCCCTCACTATTCTTGTAAAAATGATCTTATCGAAAGGTATTAATCTAAAGAATAGTGCATTGACGCCAATAAGTTACATTTCTTTTTCCAGGCCAACAAAATGAAATATCTTTTTTTTAATCGAACAAAATCGAATGTATTGTTTTAATCGGACGGGATCAAGTATTCTTTTTCGATCGAACAAGATCGACTAAATTTTCCTACCGAAGCAGGATCAAATAAATTTTTCAACGACATTTTTCTGCTTACAGAGCCGCAGAAAGTAAACTGATACCGTTGCAGCGAGGAATCGATCGACCGGAACCTCTTAACTTATCGATGTTTATCATCGATCGGTATTGTATAACTAGCCGCCAGATAAGTCGTCACGTGCGTGTCTGGCCAAATGCGTGAACAACGATCGGCAGCGCGTGATTTCTCTTACTATCGTGCTCCCAAATGGAGAGACCCGGGCCCGTTGCTCCCGAAATTTGTCCCGATAAAGAGAGCGAGTGTATAGTACACATAGAACCCCGTAGACATATTGTGTGTTCCCCGCTGTGACTAATTAATTACAATTAATAGGCGAAATCGCGCGGCCCCGGGTTCGTATTATAGTTATCGAAGTTGCAGCAAGTTTCTCTCCGGCGATAATAAGAGAAACGAGTGGTCTGATAATCGCGGAGGTCATTGGAACCGCGGATAAACTCTGCGAATTTCGTGGATTTTCGAGTTGCTTCGCGCCGGCTCGTTTATCGTAACGCTGCTGTTAGAGTTATCGGGAAAGTCGTATTTACTGGCTCGGATATTTTATTTCACGTTCACAATGTTTATTGCTCTTTCATTCGCGTGTTCGCAAAAACAAAGTTTCGTCCAATTTCACAGTCCCGGAAAGCGATTTACAGAATTTGCATAATCTAACGACGCGTCCAGCAGATTGCCGGGCAATCAAGTCTAATTTTTGTCGCACCAGAGCACCAGCTCTGCGATGATAAAACGAGAGATAGATAGAGAGAGAGAGAGAGAGATGACAGGTGAACGGTGAAGACAGTCGCGAACGATTCGATGATTACGCGGAAGACGAAAATTGCACGCTACGCCGCCGGTGGCAATCGTTCGCCGCCGTTAATGACACGTGTATAACAAACGGCCAGGGAAATAATTACCTTCGGTAATGGCTTTATTCCGGCTCGACTAGCAATCGAGTAAAAAAGCAAGACAGAGAACGAACGGGGTGACCGGTGGTTAGGATTCGAAGAGGATAGTTGCGCAACGCGCGCGCGCTGAAATCCGCTCCGGAGAACCGGCGTGGCTCGTCGCGTGCCGCGCTGACCGTGTAATTGAAGTTCTCCCAGGCACAAGGCTATCGCCGACTCCTTGTTTTCTTTTCGTAGATCCGTAGATCTCGGGGTAGCCTATCGATCTCAGCCTCGGTCGCTCGTCGAACGGTATACTAGAAGGCTCCTAACTGTTGGAGAAAATCAACTTCGTAGCTATAAACATCGCATTGTTCAGTTGATTATGGTAACGCAATAAATTCTTGATGTACGTTAAATTCTCGGGTCCGTGCTGCGACATAGATCGTGTAGCGCTACTATTTTATTGTGACCGCGTCGATCGCGCCGAACGTAGAAAAAGACAGCGCTTGTAAACACTTGTAATTGAACAATTTTCTCGGCTCATATTTTGCCACACTGTATACAAAGAAACGAATTGATTGTTTACATTCCTGGTTCGAACCTGATCGATCTCCGCCGGAATCAATTCTGGCACCGAAAAAAAAAGGGTACCTGGAGCCCGTCTCTACGTTTCGCTCATCAATTTCGCTAACTTTTCGGCCCATTGATGGATAGCGTGAACGGTTCCGTTGGCGGGAAATCGATCCGCAATTTTGCCGCAAGAGATCCCCGCACCGGTGCGATTAATTTAGCTGTTAAAATTGTTTAGACCGCTGGCAGCGTAATTGCACGCAGCAGATGGAGAGAAAGAAAATATACTCGGTTGTCGATTCTTTTTACGCCGAGCTTGAAGTTAAAAGAGGCAGTAAATCATTGTTCAGAGATTTTTGTAACGAGGACAGTGATATAGTTTTTACATTTCCTAAATGGTTCATATTTTCTCTCGTGAAGTTTCTTCATGGCTAGTGTCTATTGGCCGATACGGTTGATATTTCTTCTCCTGATCTTTATTGATAGTCAATGTCTGTCGGTTGATTAAAAATGAAGCGATAGTCCTTGTCAAATGCTTTAAAAAATCTGTTTAGAAAAATTGAAAAAGAAAGCCATAGACTAAAAATTAAACAATTGTACAAATTTCGAATTGTTCAACTACTTTAAAGTAATCTTCACAATTTTGACTATCGATGTTGCTAAATAGTTTACCAATTTTATAGTGCTAGATGAATCGAAACGAGGTCACAAGGACGATCCGGGGTCCACACGCAAAGACTCCAACGTCGTCGCCAGAGGAAACCGGCCGGCGATAGACTTTAATGTCGCTTACTAACGGCGAAGTCGCGCTTATAATGCCAGTTTAACCCCCGTATTAGAATGTACGCGACTCTCCTTCGCCTAAGTTTAAAAGATAACGATGGAAGTTAGCTCAATTTGGTGACGTTCGGGCCCCGTTGGTTTCGCCTCGAAACTGAAAACCGGGCAGGTATGAAAGGAGAATGGAGAGTCCGTTCCGCGGAATAGACGAGACACAACGTTTCTGCGATGGGAATTTGTTTTGGCTGAACTTAATTAAACTTCTTAATGATATTCCGAGCCCGTTCGCGTCTGAAACTTTCATTTAATTCACGTCCGTTCTTGTTTGCGCAATTAAATTTCTTTATCCGAGACGGAGCGCACCTCTCTCTCTCTCTCTCTCTTCTGTGAATCCCTGCCCGCGATTCATCTTCTAATCGGATCGGATGTTTACAGTTTAACTCTTTCTGATTCTATGTCGAACCAGTTTCGACCTTTCGCACCAATTTATTCATTTTTCCATCGAGCTACTTATTTTTCTGATATTCGTAACGTTCGTGAAGAATGCCTGTCCATTTGTCGCCTTTAGGTGGGTGTCAAAATTCGAAAAAGAATTATTCTGGCGTGACTGTGGTATGGATTGTAACCATATATGAGCTGAAGATGTGTGCAAAATTTGAGTTCGATTGGTAAAGTGGTTTTCGAGGTATAGTGAAAATTAGTTCGGGAAACATAGTTCCGAGAGAGTGGCCTTTGAAGAATCGTGTTCTTCAGAAACGAGTTACACTAGATCAGCTGTGATTTCGTTATTTTTTGGAATATCATTATGAAATTGTTGGATAATGTCTTTAAAATATTGCACTTTCGATGTACGTAGAGAAAAATCGAATCGCTGGTTCCGTTAGACTATAATGCCCATAATTAATACGCCATTTTCGACGTGGTTTCTGCGCTCATTCATCGGCCGCCGATTGAAAACCGTGTTTCCGGTTGTGCAACCAACTGTTTATTGCCGTCGGTGTTTACACTCTCGAACACGAACGGAGTGGAACTCAAGAACAGCGAAAAATCGACAATCGGTGCAGCGAATGCAAACAATGGCGTAGCTATTTACGCAACTGCGCCCTGCCCTCCTCGGAGTCGGCCACCGCGTTGCGTGCACCGGGGAAAAAATATACAGAACCGCTGCTCCTGCAGTGTCGACAGCCCTTCTTAGCCTGCTTCAAAGCGGATTCAACTTCCCAGACGAGATCTTTTGAATTCTTTTTACTGCTAACTCATTGGCTTGTTTCTCTTGCTACTGCATTCTTCGGGGATGCCTTATTATTTTATAATTCGCTGGGGACCAGAGGGCTGTGCAGCTTTTTTGTCTGCTTGTTTCGGTTGGTGTAAGACTGCGTTCGCTTTGAAGATTAAATGTGGGGCATCTGGAAGGTTGGGTCTACGCTTTCGCAATCGATAAACTTTCCAATGTTCGTCCCTTAGGGAAGAATAAATTTAAAATGGGTTGTTGCTGGATGAGCCGAATTTTCACGGACATTTTGTAAATTTTTATTTTTGGTGGTTCATCTTTTTTAAAAGAGTACTGTACGGAAATTGACCATTCTTTTTTATTATTTTATGGTTTATTCGACTGGATCCGAGTGCCAAAGTTTATTGGATTTTGTTAAAATTATTGATTTGTAGTAGTATGAGTATTTACGTATGCGGTAAACGTATGCGGTTTATTTTTAGAAAACAGTGTTTCATTGGAACTTGAAAGACGAAGTGTTTATTTGCTGAATGCCGTTTGCGATCTTTATTAGCAGAGTGACTCGACCATTTGAGACGAAGAGTTAATAAAACTCAATTACTTAGCGGAGCGATGAGATGTACATCATTTATTAACGCTTTGGTCGTCGCCTGTGTAGTATGCTTGTTAGTATTGCGCCGAAATTCAATTAGAATAGCAAGATATGCAGGAAACATTTTCTGACATTCATTGGATGTTTTAGAGTCTCATATTTAATGAGCTAGAAAAAATAATTACTGTGAAAATCATTACTCAGAAATTTTGAACGTTAGCATAGGCTTTAGCTACGTTCTGCTTTCTGCAACTCATTACTTTTCTTCAACATGGAAAAATAGAAAAATAACTGAAAATTTGAAGTATAAAATCGACGAAATTAAAATAGTCTGTATACTTTTAAAATATGTAACAAGATCTATAAAGCAAACTGAGGGGAACACAAAAATTTATGGACGACTAAGTAAATTAATTTAGTGATTTTAACAGCATGTAAAAGTTGATGGCGTCGTAAACAGAAGAGGAAAATAGTAATCCAGCTTTCCCCGTAGCATGTTCTATACATTTTGGGAACATCTCGCAAACAGAGCGTTGCAAAGGAACGGCAATCGCGTTTGATACACTGAACATTCGGGCAACGGCGTCGAAACACACGTAGCAAGGAGTGAGAAAATTTAGGAACGAGAGATCCGGGGGTCCAGCAAATATCCACAGACAGCAGAGAGTCTGGATTCTCGCTCGGTTAAGGGGTTGACGGGTCAACAAATCTCACCGTTGGAAAAGATGCGAGCGCTGCCCCGTGGAACAGACACAACAACCGCCCCCGCAGGCGAGGGCACCTTTCGTACGCAAATATTTGCTGCCTGTAACGGGATATCGAAATCGCAAGTCGAGCGTACGTGCCGGGACTGACGATCCCGCAAGCCCGTTTCGCGATGGATGCGAAGGAAATTACTGGAGCTGTTAACTTGAACGGGAAGCGGTTGTCACGGCCGATAGCTTTTCAGGGGATGAAAATACTCCTGGACGCTAGGAAGCCAATAGGAAACCCTTTAACCCCCCACAAATATATTTTCTCAATCTTCGAGAAAGAATATACAGGGTGCAAAATTTTTAAGAATGCACAATGAGCTTTTCGGTGGGCCCTTTTAATTTTATCATGTCTAGAAAAAAAATATATAATAAAAATGTCGGCAAATTTATTCAACTTTTAAGTGATATTTTATATTGTTTTTATCAGCACCTCTTGAACTGGACATATTTGTTTTTGAACGGTGAAAATGTTATATAAATAATGACGTGTTTTATGAATGAAATGTTTTAGTGGCGTCACTAGAAAGTGTGAATATGTTCTACATATATAAGAAGAAATATACGCTAAATGTACCTTGTGAAATGATAATGAATGTTCATTATGATGAAACTCTTTAGTTATAAAATGATGGTGGAACAATAAGAAGCTTCTCCCTTACAAGTTTTTCTTACAGCTGCAAGAGCAATGGCTTTTTTCAATGGAAACGAAGGAAACATAATCCGATTATGAATAATACATATATAGTTCTCGGGCTTCTGTAAAAGTCCAGTTTAATGAAAATCTCGGGGGAATGTTTACACGAATTCTATTTTACTCTCCGCGGTGGTAAATATTTGCAGACTGCGATAATAAAAAAACACCGATCGAAAATCGCAATAATTGAAAATTCAACATGGGTCGCAATTAGCTCGGGTCTGCAGCGCGGAAATTCGAACGGCAATATTTGACTGCGTTCGGTTTACAATATCTCGAGATCAACAGTGAAACAACCGCAAAACCGGAAAGAACGTTGACAGATTTTCGTCGTGCAACCATTCGATAATATTATAGCGCGAATCGATTCAAACCCCGAAACCGCAGCGCCCCGTTTACGTAAAATAATATTACATTCATTAATTACGGGTGTTTATTTCGTTCGCGCTGGATCGTACAAAATATATTATCCACTTATCAAATAATCGACGGGTTATGGGACGTTCGTGCTGTCCCACAGCGAAAGAGTGCATCGACCCGACCAATGCACCGGGGAACGAGTCAGCATTCCTGCTGGAAAGAGCTCGTAGATCATTCCATGCTGTTCATAATACATTTAAATATTATTCCAGAACCGCATTAAACAAGTAATTACATTTTTAATTTATTTACGTGGTTTCCAAATAGATGAACACGATTTCCGAGCTTCGAGGAGTCGTTAAAATATTTAAGGTCGTATAATTTCGTGAAAAAAAATCGCACGACAATAAGTCTGTACTCATTTTAAAGCTTGAGGCCTCTACTTTCATAGCCTCTTATTCATTCTCCTGAAGAAAAATTTTCCAGGCTACAGTTGATCGAAAACTGAAGACATGTTCTTACGTATCTTTCTCAAAAATTGTGCAAATTCAAACGTCTGTAAAATCGTCAAAAAAATTTGTTTCCTGACTGAATTTACAACAGATTTGAAGATTGAAGTATCCTCTCTACAACGATATTGAAAAATTTATGTACGATTTTTTTTTAATGCCCAAGCTTAAGTATGAAGCCCAAATTAGACACAAAAGTATTAATAATCACACCACTCACATTCTCTTACAACGTAAACAAAATCAAAATTTCTATCTGGTGGAATTCAAATTAATAAAATTTCCACTCTCTTCCCGAGCTAAACCGTGACTAAATCACCGCTGACAGCTCTCGACAACAAATAGCTGAGTCAGCGTGTGTTTGTATTTTTTTTTGTCGCTAGAGTACTGGTTTCACTATATTATGGTTATTCTTGTCAAACGCGGAATCCTCGGGCCTGGAAACAGGTATAGCCGCCGATAGGATCGCAGTTGACCCGGCTCGAAATTCACAGTTCTCGGGGAAATTCGTTCCCGCCCCCGCAAAACCCGAAACCACCCCCGCCACGGCCGGAACCGTCAACCCCCATTCGGTGACCGAATGAAGGGAAATGTATGCGAGTCAACGATTAAACCGGTGAAGCGCGACGAGCCACTTTGCCCAGTGTTTTTCGGGGGTGGGGAAGTGGGGGAAGGCGGGCTAACTTTGCCTGGGCTCGAAACTTTTTAATTAATCCTCCAACCGGTCGGCTAATTCGGGCCCGGGGATATGCGCCATCACGAGGACGAAGGACCAACCCCTTCTGCCCCTCGTGGTCACACGTGATTTGTGCTACGCTCGAACGAGCCCAAAGTGGCTGCAAGCTTTTTCCGGCCGAATTAAAAGCTTCTTGTTACGAGTCCCTTTCTTGTTTCGAACCTGACGCACCGAAAATCGGGACCGTGTTTGCTTCGTGGACTCGTGCATTATTCAAAGGGTAAGTCCTTTTTTTTACGATGAAAATTAATTTATCAATGGATCTTGTAGATTAATTCTTTAGGAAGATCTCTGTGAAATTTTAAGTTAGTATTCGTAATATTTTCAAAGTTATATTCCATTGACGTAACCTCAAACTTCAAAGTTCGTTTCTCAGGTAACCACGTTTTCGCATATGATTGTCACAATTAAGTATAAAGTTCTGCACCAATTAACTTGAAATTTTAGCTCTACCATCAGAAACAGTCCTATCGTTGTCTGACCTACTACCGACACCCACTATCGAGAGATAAGTTGTACAGATTTTATTTTAATGTCAAAAGTTCAGCTCGCGTTTCGGTAACATTTGATCGTAGACAGCACAAAATAATATCTCGCAAAATAATTTCTCCCCCGGCAGATTTCTCCGGTTTTCTCTGCACTCTGACCCGTGAAGACAACCCCAGTTTCATCCCCCGGCATGTCACCCCAGAATTTGATCGCTATCGTTCCCATAAGGGTGGCAGGGTCATATCTGCTTCGCGTTTTCCTCTCGATTGACTCGCTTATTAGTCGATAACTCTTCCACTAATCACCCAATCGACTCGTAACCCGGCACCCACGTAGAAAGTGAGTCACACAATAGAACTTTCGAACTACCCTCCCGCGTCGATTCTACTTCGCCGTCGTGCAGAAGTTTCCGTTTGATTTCTCGACGCGGAATCAATTTCATCGAAAATTTCAATTAGAGCATTCCGTCGCGGAATTCCCGGAGGAATTGCCGGCCGGTAATGGACGAAGACGGCGAGCGGGAAGAGCGCGAAGAAGGCAGTGGCTTGGCAAGACGGTGAAAAGTTAATGCCCGGCTATTGTCGCGCGAACTGTATTTTTATCGCGCTCTTTCAGCTTCGCAAAGCGAGAGACCCGAGTGTCTACGTGTATAGACTCGGGACGGAGATGGATGGACGGATGAAGAGAAAAGGAGAAAGCATGACAGCGGATGTTGCTGGGGAACTCGGCAGCGCGTCGTCGTTGTCGTCGTCGTCGTCGCGACGCAAAGTGCGCTTCCCTGTTTTAATAAACAAGCCCCCGCTGTCGAAGCGCCTTTTGTATTACAGTTGACGCACAGCCTTCCACGGCGACGACACGAAACAAGCGTTCTAATTAAAGGACTAAGTGATGCTTCTCCCGATGAAAAACCGGGTCGACGACGGAAACTGTGAATGACTAGGACCGGGGCTGATGTCGTTAATCGTTAAACCTCGCTGGACCCTGCGGAACCAGGGCGTGAGACCTTGCCCGACAAGATTTATTAATTTTAATTTTAGCGATTTTTTTTTAGGAACATTGCCGCTTCGTATTAAACGGGAAGTCTTAGGGCAGCGTGTCTCAATTAATTCCGGGTAATCATTTCACATGAGATTGCTGTTAAAAGAGCAACGAAATTACATTGAATCGACTTTGTTCTGGTGGAAAATTATGACCGTATTAAGAGATTCTAGTCCAGGTGAAACCACGCATAAAATAACGATTTAGAGATTAATTGATGTTAGAAGCTCCATTTAAAATGGTCCCTTAGAAGAAGATGCTCTGGGTCCAGATAGACCCATCCCTTTTTTTAAGTGTAGGGGCATTAAAATGATTTATGTTCGTGTAGAATCGCTGTCGAACATCAGTGTGCAGAGTCTGTATAATTAAAAAGTTGACGAGCCCGGTGCCAGAAAGTTTGGTCGACGTGATTGCATAATGGGTCCTCGTGGACCCATCCTCCGCCATGCCTCGATTAAATCATTTGCGCTCTGTAGAGGAGCCCGCGGGGTACTTTTGTCGTGCTATATCATTCGTCCCCGACTGGCATGACCGACGAGTAATTTTCGCGATGACTTAATCCGATGAATCCGTTCACGAACCCGTCCCGTTTCGCTCGAACAGCGGCTATCGATCGTTCCCGATGGGCGGAGCTGTGCAAAAGGCGAGCTGCGAACGCGTGTACATCATAGGGAGAAAAAGAAATAGGAAAATCGGTCACGGGAAGGTGTAATTCGCTCGAAAAATTCCTGGCGAACCTGGATAAAAAACGGTGGGGAGGGGGATGTGTGGTGCTCGGCTAATTGAATACAGAGTTCTCTTGTTACAGAGACCAAGCCCCGGGAAAAAAAGTGTTGCGATACGTAGGGGGGGGGGGGGGGGGGGGGGGGGGGGGGGCTGATGCGCGTTCGAATGGAGGAAAACTGTGCGGAATAAAATTCTTCCTCTGCAAGGCCGACGCAACGGTGCCCGTCAAACGGTATCGTATCTCGCTCGGCGAAATCGAAATAGAATGTTACAGAATAATTGCTCGGCTCGCAGGCGCAACACGCCAGCTTTTATAATCATTTTAAGGAGCGTAGCTAATCGCCGGGGAAACGACAACGCCTGTAAAACAATACCCGACTCGGAGCACCCGATGCTCAAATTAATTCGTCGCCGTGAACAGTTGCGGAATTTCGAAATTGTGTTGCTTCGTGTAAAAGAATCGCACGGCATTCGTTCTATGCATGTTTTAAAGGATAAAGTCGACTTTCGCATCCTTGAAATAGGTTTAGTTTCTTCAACCCCTCCTTTTTTTACGATCAAAAGAATGAGCGAATCACTTCGGAGTGAGCACTTGCTTTTCTTCCGTGGAATTAGGCAAATTCAAAAAATTCTACGGAGTTGGAAAAATTTTTTTCATGAATTGTTTTAATGCGATCCGGTAAAGGGATGTTTCCTCTTTCCAATGACGTGTTAAAAATTGATCCTCGAAATTTTTCACGGTTCCGTCGTATTTTGAAAGCCGTCGATACTGGAATAGCACAAAGCATACCCTGCACACATACCGAACACATGCTGAACCTATAAACTAAATTCCAGCGTACCTATCTTACTCTCATTGTAAACTATCTCTAGTTCAACTGTTAATTCATTTTATATTAGGTTGAAACCGTCAGCAAGGTTTTGCGGTGTTTATTTCACAAGTGAATAAACGATCAAGATTGTTGTTTCCGGGTCCAGGAAAATATCGGGAACAAAGAAACAAAGTCGAAACGAAAGCGTGGCGGCGTCCAGTCCGGGGAAGATGAACACATTTACAAATAAATTGGGAAAGTGACGTGGGTCGAAGGGGCACCGTCCAAATCTCTTCCCTTTCGCGGGCTCAATTTCCTCAAGCTGTTCAATTATCTTGCTCCCAACTGCGTGGCTCTTGCCGACGAGGAACACGAAGACGGGAGAAGGATGTCGGCGGGCACATTTATTTCTATCACGAGCGAGAGAAAAGGGCGGCCCTGCGTTCCGAGGTCGCTCGGCCAGGAAACTTCCACGGGGCATTAATAAAGAAAATTTCTTCTAGCCGTTACAACTCGGCCAGATTTCATCTCAGGACCGAAACGGAGACTCCTTAATATCCATACTTTCGAAGGTAGGTGGTTTTCTTCCACGGCCACTGCCGTTGCCCGCGGCGCGCGAACTTTTCGCAATAATCGTCTATAAAAAGGGAGACAACCAGCACATCTGCCGGCATAAAAAAAAAAAAAATGCTAAACGCGTGCCGCAGTCAGCACGACTCGGCTCTTTTTTGTTCTGTTATTTTTTATGGGTTCCCTTTTTTTTCAGGACCCGGTTCTACCCGCTGCGGCAGACCGGATTCGCGTTATCAAATTCCTAAGCGGACTTTTATTACCCTGCATTTTTGCCGAATACAGGAGAGGTGGGCTCAGTTTTGCTTAATTTAAAATACTATTGACAAAGTTTGAAGTGAGTCGAGCCAATAGGACACGAGCAGGTCTGAAAATTAAAGTTTTCTGTCTCAATTGCGACGAACTGACATGAAATAAACACGCAGGAAGGGTTGTTAATAGGCTGTGGATATTGAGACCAAATAAAAATTTTGCACCACGATTGTAACAAATTGAAATGAAATCAGGAAGTTAACTAGAAAATACTGTAGCTTAAAGCAGCTTTAATAAAAGACAAATTTATTTTCTATCTCAACAGGCTTAAGAATATTTTTTAATTCTGTTAGTGGCTTTACTGTGTGACATTCCACCTATTCATTTAGCCCTGAACGCGCAAACGAGAACTGGACGGCGGGTTCCCGATAATTTTCTGGGCGAACGGGCGGGAGAATCGAGTGTCGATGGTCCATGGGAACAACCGAGAGCCGATTCGTCCCATGGGAGGAATCCTCTCGCCATGGCGCCAAGCCGTGGGAAGTTAGTCTCTCCGCAAACCTGTTTTCGCGCCTCTGCGGACAGGTAAACACGTGGCGCGTGAAGGACAAGAGGAGTTTGAGCGTCGCACGTCTATTTCTCGAGCCCGCTATATCGACAACTATTTTTGCACTCGGAACGCAGACCGACCGGCCAGTTTGGCGACGATCTTCTGACACAAACTATTCGAGGTTGACGCAATTCTGCGCGGTGTTTTCGTTCGGGACGGACGCTTTCTCTCGGAGAGCTCTTTCTCCTGTTCCTTCTATGAAAAAAAAAATGAGTCAGCGATGCGTTCATTGTTGCAGAAGGCGTGGGAAAAGACGTCCATGACACGTGATTTTTTTCGTGAAAAAGAATAGTCAGCTCATGAATACGAATCCCAGTCCATTTAGAATACAAAAAAAAAGGAAACGAAACGGCGAATACTGGTCACAACGAATTGTTTCACAATTCCAGAATAATTTATCAGCAACAGTACCTCTCGTGACGCCGGCAACACATTAACAACCGAAAGCGAACAAGGAAACGAATTAAACCGCCGTTCAATCTAATCACGCAAGGCTTAAGGTTTGACAAATTGACTCTTAAAGATTCTGCTGACGTATGTCTCAGGATTAACGGAACTAGTATCTACATCTAGAATCTTCCTTATCTCGCGCTTATTATTCTACTCGTTCGAAAAAATAAAGACCATTAACGTTTCTTCGATCCAAAGATAATTACTTGAAAAAAAAATCTATCGACAACGTCAACACTTCGATTGCAGCCCAAATAATCTCAAAAATTCGATAAAATCATACTAATTTATTCAACGGAATAAACATTGCAAAGTTTGTGGTTCCAAAAAGAAATCTGAACACTTCCAATTCTTTCCAAGGCTCACTTGTATAACTTGTACCTCTGTTTTGTCCCATAAAACAGTAACAAAAAATCGTACCTCAATTCTTTTTACGTGGTTGGAAAGAGGAAGCTTTACTTTTCAAATCCACGATAGAAAAAAGTCACGAAAAAAATTTTTCAATGTGTCCGGAGATGTTTGAATTCGCCTAATTTTTGGGGAAAATATGACTTCGGTTTCGCACCGGCTGCATCGTGGAAAAATTGTTTAGGGGGAAATGAATGATGCTGTGAGAAACGAGCTTCGGGTTCGTTGTCGAACGACTCTTCCTCACGAAGTAATAACAGTTTCGATATCCCCAATTTCTCGAAAAATCGGAAATTCATTTTTCGGGCCGTGGAAGTGGCGAAACGAGAACGAATCGACGAGTCCGCAGGCAGGAACGCGATCAAATCGGGAGGAGGACGGTTTCATCCCGGAGGCCGTTCATTTTTCTTTGTTCCTTTCTATAATTCAGTTCCATTATCGCGGTCGGACCCGCGAGCGCAACGGAGGCGAGTCTCGCGTTTGTTTTAATTTATCCGGGCGCGTCGTTTTTCCCTTAATCTAAATATAAAGGCAAGCCGGAGGGAAACAGCGAAAATAAAATGGCGTTGCTCGCGAAGAAAGCTCGGTGAAAACCGGCTTGGTTCGGGGAGGGACGTTTGGGGGCTCGCGATTCCGCGGCGGGTTATGCATTTCTCGAAGGAATTTCAGCGCGGCACAATAGAAAATCACGCGACACGAATAATCATGGCCGCCTGAAATCCGGCCGGCTGATCGCGTTCCTCGATGCTAATGGCTAATATCCGAGCGTTTCCTGCCCGGAATCCGTATCTGCCAATCGAACAAATTTGCGAGTATAATGAGACTCGTAGGTACGCTCGTTTCATCCCGAAGAGGCCTGTGCACGCGTGCACAAGCGTAATGCGCGCTCTCGCGAATGACCGCCGAGCGGGACGAAGAATCCCGGAGCGGAACTCGAGCGTTTTCCATTCGGATAGTACGCGATTCCGTTCGATTTGCGAAAGAGCGCTGCGAGGTGCGTGAGCATTTCGTCCTGTAGCAATATTCGCATCTTTGGTTATATCGTGTTTGCGCAAATTCTATGTAAACAGTCGTTTCTTTGACGTCAAAAGAGTTTTCCGCTCTCGTTGTACCGCAATCTGATTCGCATTTTAAATCACCATCCGAAAATTCCACGTGGAAGGGAGAAAAATGTTATTATTTCGCGTACTTCTTCTTTCGTATCATTATTGCAATTGTCTTTCTGTCCTGGGAAGCGTTGCAGAATAAATTGACAAAGGGGTGTTTTATTAGATTTTAAGTATTCCTTTAGAATGAACGAGAAGATCTCATGAAATATTTCGCCCTCTCCGTATTCGAAAGAGACCGTTCGGAGATGTAACGTTTCAACCGGATTTTTCCGTCATTTCTTTTATTATTACCAACAATATTAGCAGTTTAATCGTGACCATAAAATAAAACGTATTCGATCGAGGAAGCGTTCGTTGTTCCGTGTACACATTTTATAAATAATGCATCAATAACCACAGATGTTCATGCAACGGAGAATTTTACAGCTCGACCTTCTCATCTACATAATCCTGAACGATAGAGACGTCTATTCATCTTATTACACATTCTACGAGCCGCTCAATATAACAACAAGAAGCTTCCTAAATTGTTCGCGTGGACTGTGCAAAATATTATGCTAAGAGGTCGATCGGGCTACCGGTTATCGTAAAACGGAGGTCAATATCTGCAGGTTCCCATTATGTAGAACCAGTCGAGAAGGTGGTTTATGCCCGAAACGATGTAGACTTTTTCGCGCATAAATAAATTGATATTATCGTTGATAAAAAATATTTCTTCGAGGACGTTGAAGTTCGCCGTCTCTATCACAGCCGGCGCCGAATCGCGTCAGATCGATCGATTGATTTGCATTCGAGAAGCATCCGGAGGATCGGCGGAACATCGTTTCGGTAAACACGGCGCGTCACAGAAGGAAAAAACGAGGGACAAAGAAGCGCAGTTACCTCTCCGGTCCTCTTAATCCGAGTTCAACGACGCCCCGCACGGTGGATCCTCTCATTCCCGAGCGCGCCGCGTGTCCAGCATCCGTTCGAGCCGAGTCCCCGGGCCCCTTCAAACCAACGAACCCGATATCTCGAAGCTCCGCGAGCGCCGAGTGTCCTTCGAGGACCCCCGTATCCCTACACAAAGGAACAGACCAGCTCCGTGACACGTCCGATCGATTCCGAGCCCGAACACACCCGAAAAATCCCGCTTCCCCCCTCCCGGAACCCTCTGTCCCATTTCCTGGCGCCGGTTCCCACTTGTAACCTCGAATTACAACGCGAAGCATCATGGACGATCAATTGAGTTCCCCTTCGATCGAATACATACTCGGCAATAGCTCGCGAATCCGACCGACGTCGAAATATTGAATTATTCATCACTTAAGATCTATCGTCGGGTCACGAATTTTATAGTTCGAGTAAATCGTTAAGCTAGCGAACAGAAGTAACTATAAATAACTGCATTGATTCACCGATCGCGCATTATGAACTTCGGTAGCTGTTTCCTAAAATATCTCTGACTCAGGAGAAAATTCGTCACGTGACGTCGTTTCGCTGAAAATCAACACAGATCGAAAAGCTTCGTCCCTAAAAACAAATCTTGTTCGTTGAAACGTTACTAAAAAATTTCCAGCATCTTACCTATATTGCAATTGTTCCATAAATTCACACTGAACGATTTATGCAGCTGTTCAATCGACACACAAATCACAACCTGCTCTGTATCTTCTGTATCAGGTTTCACTGAAATATCTATCTGCACCGTTCTGCAGCTTTTATACAAAGAACCATCCGAATTTAAATTATTCCACCACTTCCAGCCGTGTCTACGCAACAAGTTCTACCATCTATACCATCCTAAGCCCCTCGAGTCTTCCCAGGATTCACTATACCAGCGAACAATCACAGCAAACGTCAACAGACCCGAAAGAGCGTTCACGCCCGAACTGCCGGGCCCTCGAAGTAAAAATTTCGAGGAGATTAGGCGCGAGAAGGGTTTCGGGGAACTCCGTGGATTAAAAAGGGACATCGCGGCGCCCGAGGAGAGCAGGAGAAGAAGGGGGAGGGCAGAGAAACGAGTCGTTGGACGAGAAAAACAGGTAGACGCGCAGGAATCGGTGGAAGAGAGAAGGAACGCTACGCGGATGGAAACGGAGAGTGAGAATCGGACCTTGTCGGTTCGGGGCGAAGGGCCAGAGGGGTAGGAGGACGAAACTGGACTCGTCCCCGTTAATTCGCTCAAACAGACGTGCTCGACTGGTTCGTTAGCTCGATCGAGTTGCATCGCAATAAGCAGTCGCTTGTACGTGGCCCGAGAAGTCCGCGGGACACGTTTCCTGCCGCCGCGACATCGGAAACGCGTGTATCAGGGAAACGTTCCCGAGCATGCACCGCGGCCGAAAAGCTCTTCGATCGAACCACCGACTCGCCCGGCGAAAAAATTCCAGCCGAGAATTTCCATACCGACCGGCGCCGTTCGAGTTTAATCTGTGCTTTCAAGGAGATTCGATTAGAGTCTGCAATTTTTCCGGCAAACCCCAGCCACCGTTTCTGCAGTTTGCTGTTTTCCTTTGAACCGATCGTGGTGTGCCGGTGGTTCGTGCCGGGGATTTCGCGGTTAATGGACGTTTCTGATTCAGAGGGAATTGCAGAGATTCAGAGTCGTAACTGTACAAAACGTATAAATTTATGGTAACATGAATTGAATAAAATAGTATATTAAAAGTTTCCACAACTCCGCGAATCGTAACAGAAAAAATCTGAAATCTCGACGGGCTCGGTATTGCTAGTCTTAGAAATATAAAAACATTTTTTAAATAAACTCCTATTCGGTTCTTACGACTTGCAATTGATGCGGCCAACTTTTATTTCTCATTAGATAAGTCTATTGAAATTGATATTCTGTCTTGAGGATGTTTGTATACAGTATGCAGACGCAGTAGAAGTGGTAGGTCATAACCAGACACGTCAGTCGGTGCCAATTTAACCGCAGGTGGGTCTTATCAACTTTCAAGTTCACTTTTCTTCAATAAGCGAGACTCGTACAAAAATATTTGGACCCACATTTTTGTACTCCTATTGGCTGATTTAAAAGTAAGCTATTGATCATTTTTATATCCTTTTTGAAGCAATAGTAAGCTCATTAGACCAATTAAACGTACTATCACCAGTGCGTAACAATGAGGTTACAGACAACCGTTTTAGTGAAATATTAAGGTACTCACGCAGCTAAAGGATCCTGATTCTGAAGAAGCTAATGGCTTCGAGTTCTGACATAATAATACCAACCGTGACCTGACCAACCAATCCAGTAAGAAGCACCACAATCGCAGACGGAATTACTTTAAACGATACTTCAATTAAAGAAAACCTTACCAATGAAAGAACAAATAAAGAAATGCTACGTTGACAACCTTATAAATCAAACCAATGAAATTTAGATTCCGTCAGTTGACACTATAAAATAATAATAAGTATATATTTTAATATCTTGACAAGGCAATTTCTGCAAATCAGAACAATGGAAGAGAAAATAGTTTGAAAAGAAAATTCAAAATCTTCTTAAATTCTAAAGATCGAAACAAATGTAAAGAAACTGTTTTCAAAATAAAATAGAATAAATAAGAAGAAAGATACTATTTAACTGTGACGATACATACAATCTGCTACATCGAATCACAATAAAATCCGCGAAGCCGTTCATTCAGCTGGCTCGGAATTCCACGAGTCGGCGAAACGCTCGACCGACACCGAACTTGACATTCAAACTCCCACAGCGTGTCCACGAAGTCACGCGAAAGTATCGTGCTCGTTTCATTTATCAACACCGGTCACATTTTCCCGCGGCTCTGTCGTAAATCATTCGGGACCAAGGTACAGCTGGCAGTCGGCTCGGACTGTTTGAAATATAATTTCTTATTTCATATACGTATCGGCCGGGAGCGGAGCAACGCGCTGTCTACGATTGACAGTCGTTGCACAACACGGGCAAAAAGCTTCGTAGTAGTGTGCATAGCTAGTGGTCATCGATCGATTCGCGGTTAGCGAAGCAGAGAAGATTACGTACCGGTTCGGATCGAAGGATGGTCGCGGGAACAATAGATCGCGAGAGTGAGAGATGCGGGGCGAGGATCGACGACAGAGAAGGTGTCTCGATCGATAAACACACTGGGGGAGGGGTCACGACGGATTGGTAAACACAGGGATCGTGCCGAAGCCGCGCGATCGAGCTCGATCCACGCGGATCAGAAGACGTGCGCCGTGGTCAGTCGACGACGTAATACTGGGAAGCCGGGAGAGTTCGGGCTGGTATATTTAAAAAGGCAGAAACGTAGCCGCGACCGTGTTCCCCTGACAGACTGGCACCGTGCAATACCACTGGCAACGTCTGCGGCGAGCACATGCTGCCGGTGTGCGTTGTATCTATTACCATTCGATATAAATAAAGGCACCAGGTAGCACCAACCGTGGGACGTTCATCATCGAGAGTTCCGGGTGCCGAAACGTGTCTGTTAGATCGTCCGTTAACTTCGAGCCAACTATTAAATTTGTCTTCAAAATCTGATACAAAAGAACATGGTCGCAGACGTTTCGTATAGATGCAACTGTATTATTGGACGCATGATCGAACGTTTATTTTCTGGAACAATCTATTGAAATTTAAAGTTTGTAGTAATTCTGGCAGACAACACGAAGAGTTGATTACACGAACAGTTACGTGGTTCTCAAGGCGAGAACAGCGAGTCGATTTTTAAATTTATTCTTCGAAAGCTGAGTTATTTACCGAGTCATTTGTGTTCAGAGTGGTGAATAAGACAGGTATTTTTAGTGGCTTGTTGGCAGAGACAGACTTCAAGTTTGTCACTGTCAATAAAGGCTTTGTTCTCCTTCGAACGAGATAACCGCGTGGAGAAATGATTATTGTACTTCTGTAGTATAGATGAAAATTTCTGGATACGAAACGAAAACAAAAAATTGTTTCTCCGTTAATTGAGCATTTAATTATTTTACGAATCGTGTTATTAAAATAATGTTCACACTTTAGGAGGTACAGTCCATAATCCTTTGAATAATCGACTTAAGATCAATGTCACGGTTGCGCAGTTTCAAATTTGGAACGAAATGATCGTGCTTCTTGGAATGAATTCTTAAGCAGCTCAGAAATCGGATTCATTTCGATCAGATGAACTTTAAAAATCTTGATGGAACACTCGGAATATTTTATTCCCTGAACTTCGAAGACGGTGTGCGAATTAACACTGCACCAACAGCAAATATTTCATCGGACGATTTCGTAATGGTTCATTATAAAAATTCAAGGAAATCCAAATTTTGGTTTCAACTGAAATTCCACGAAGCCCCCGACAGTTCACAGAAATGTTCAGTTTCGCGTAATTCTCAAAACCATTGTATTCACATAAACATCCTCGGTTTAATGATAATCGCCTGATTGAGAGATCACGGGTCACGCAACGTATAGCGCGCGGTGAATCGCGGTTAGGCGGAAACCGAACACCGGTAACCGATCCACCAGTCTCCGCTATCAGCGATGTTTAGCGTGACAAGTTATTTTTGCGTCACGATCCCGTGACTCCACAGGGAAAAAGGGTAAACCCAGACCCGTCAACAACGATCCGAATCGTTCTGTCTGTTCTCCGAAAGAAATAATTTTAATATTTTCTAGCGGACATATTTTATGCACTTTCGCTGATTAGTCGGTTAGAACACGCGACGTCCAGTGCCGGTTTCAGCAACGTGTTTCAAAGTAGAAATTCCCTACTTTATTCCCAGCGCTCCGCATTAAACGCAATTTCCCGATGCTAACTTTCGCCTAATGTTTCCAGTGTGTCAACGAAACTCGAAATTGCGACGGCAGCCTCTGCTCGAAACGACATCCTCGCATGTACTTTGCTTCTCAATGAATTTGTGCGCGCGTCCGTTCGCCCATTCACTCGCTATGCATCGGATATAGGTGTCCCACGTGATTTAAAAATATCTTCGGTAATTTAAGAGCATGCTCGTGTACAGTTGATAGTAATGCATTGAATTTGAAAGCTGCATGGTGAAATTTTGTGTAAAATATTTCAATCAATCACAGGGAACAAATTTCTCCACGGCGACTACTTGCGCAAATTGTAAATCATATTTCAAGGGGTTGTTTCAAAGAGGAAGCTTCAATCTTCAAATCTATGGTTCATGCAATCATGAAAAATTTTTTTTTAATGACGTTCCTAATTGATACCGTGTTCAAAATGAAACCTGTCTTCGAGTTTTCCATCACCGTCACTGATATGAATTAATAACGGAGCCTCTATTATCCTGAGAAACCTAAAATCGATCTTCAAGCTCACTTATCTAAACGTCCACTCCTCTTATCAAATAAGAAGTACTAAAAGCGTTGAGAATGACTGGCGAGCCTCTATTATCTGAACAGCCTTGTCCCCAGACAGGTTCAGATAAGAAAGGTTCTCCTGTAATTATTTATTGGGATTTTCTCTCCCATTTGTCAAGTGGCGTCTACCCCAAAAGTTCCGAAACCCTTTCCAGTTTAATGAGTCCGTGGAATTAGTCATGGTGATGGATTTTAGGGTCGTTCGGCCATTAGACCGGCTCGGTTCTAACGGTAAGACGAATTGCCACGGGGCTTTGCTCCTCCGTTCGAAGAAATCAGGTTGATCCGAGCGCCGCGCCGGTTGATCGCGTTCTGGTTCGCCTCGGAGCGTGTCGACGACGCTCGGAGCGTCGCGAGTACGCTCGTCTTTGCGATATTCTCGCGCTTACGTAATCGCGTGAACTCCCGGCTGAGCCTCTCGATACATCTGCAGATGAAGTGATTCACCTCGACAGAAGCCGATAAAGACCACCTCTCCGCGCCGAAGCCGGCTCGTAAACAAACGCGGCGTCAGAATCCCGTGACGATTTTTCCCGCGGTTCCCCGACCATGTTCTATTTCCTCGTGCACCACGGGCCTCGTTCTTGCACTGTTTATTAGCCGTGGATCGCTGAACTGCGAATCTGTGAACAGTCTTACTTCTCAGACGCAGAAAACAGAAAAATTAATGTAAGGAGCTGGTAACACTGGGAATTTTTTTCATGCGAAACTAGTGGGCATACAACGATAGAACTTTATGCACTTGTAAAAGCGTATCTTGAGCACATATTGAATTTTTTTCATAAGAAAACATCGGCTCATTTCGAAGTTATAAAATAATTCGTAAACAATCTATCCTCTGTATCATTAGGACTTGGATTCACGTAAATGAACAGGTACAGGCAATTTTGGGAATTTTTTAAGACGAAACTAATAAAGATATCGATTCGAAATTTCATAGACTTATTAAGGTATACTTGAAGAATGTATTGTCACATTTTTACATAAAAATATTGTTTCTAGACTGTAGGAAAAAATTGAAAAGTTTGTCAATTTATACGAGATCTTTTTTCCCGAGAAAGCAGCTACTCCCCGATTCGCTGGCAGTTCTGTCAGATCGCCAATGAATTTCTGAGGGATAAAGAACAACAAAGCGTTGTCCAGCGAGCTATTTACTTGATGAAGACAGCGTTCTCCTGGATCAGCGTCAGCAACGTGACCTCACTGGCGGCAATGTGCGCCGCGGAGACATAAAAGTTGACAAGGCCCTTCATCTCCGGGTCTTAGAAATCCTTCAGGATCCCGTGGAAATATTTAGAGCAATCAATTCCTGGCTGGCCGATCCCGCCGTCCTTGATTCCACGTGTGGCGTTAAAGGCCTGATTTACAATAGCCGGGGCGCAGTCACCGACCGATCGTAGTCCGTTACTCACCGTCGAGGAACGTGACCGGCAAGTGAATCGCACCTGCTAAATAATATTTGATCGAACCCGGCGAAATAAATCCTCCAACTTCCTTCAACCATCCGAAACCGTTCTCCCTCTCTGTCTCCGGCCCCCGTGTCTGAGAGCCGTTGTAAATCAGCGGCGGCTTCGAGTTTGCCTTTTCCTTACTTTCTGTTTTTTCAAACGATTTCCGGAAATTCGCAAGGCAAACAAACCGAGAGACCAGCGCCCCCGATAACACGGTCGTTTGACGTCAAGCTTGTCACGCGCCTGTGTGCCTCCCGTCACGATGGATTACGCCGTAGAGACGCCTCAGCGTCGCGACGTCTCACATAATCAAACAGCGAGAGAGCACGGTGCGACAGGCATCGTCACCTACAGGTGCGCCAGGGCGATGAGTTATGCGCCGAGAATACGCGGTGTCGCGAAATTAGGTAAACCGAGCAGCATAATCTGGACTTATACCCCACGAATGCCTGGCAGCCACTTCGAGGTAGGCGCCAAGCCGAGGATTAAATTCTCGTGTCATACGTGCGTGCGTGACACAATTGTTTCCGCAGGTTTGGTAATACCTTTTCGTCCTAGAAGTTGCGGCAGGGTTGCGGAGAAACCGATGATTTTTACGCACTGTTTGCTCGGGACTCGAAATTTATTCTTCTGCGGATGCTCGGAGATGATTTGAATATTTCTGTAAATTTCTTTTCTTTTTATTGAAGTGAAATAATTTTAGTTTTTTCAGTAATGATATTCGAGGAAAATGCTCGAGGAATCGTCTAACTAATGTGTACGAATGTATGTGAACGCGAGATCCAGAATATGGCAAGCGTGGTGCGCAAACAGTGGATTAAGTAGAAGCAGACATCATAGTCAGACTTTGTTAAACGTGCTGCACGATGAACACAAAGTTTCAACAACACGTCTCACTTACATATTCTATTTGTTCAGTTTGGGGATTAAGCAGACTTCTCTTTACAATTTCGACACTACATTTTTATAATCAAATGAGAATTTATTTCTTTATAAAAACAGAACGATTTTAAATTCGTTCTTCTCTACATTCCGCATTTGAGTAACAATATAATTTACAACCCTCTCTCATCTACTGAAACAATCGTAAAATCAATCACGTTATTCCCAAAGGACGCGCCTGATACGCTACTCTCCATACTTCGCGCAAACTTCGAACCGTAGTATGCAATTACTTAACAACATGTCGAATCATAGCACAGTCCGCTTCACTGCGACAAATTCATTTCCGAATCTAAACTTCACAACAATTATATCTTACTTAATAACATATCTAGCAACATTTGCAACGACACGTGCCATTCATCGTGTGTTTCCAGCCTGCTGAGTCACTATTTCTACAACAAATCCATCACTATGTACTGCAATGTATTCTCAGAAACAGAAATAATTTATAACTCTAACTACCAATTTGCTAACAAGTTTCCGACAAGCCCAATTTCGTAGAATCACGTTCATCATCCTCTATAATCATATCACTAGTTCGTGATTATATCGAGAGCGAGAATAACCAGAAAGCAGTAATTTATCAAACACGCAAGAAACCACGTTGAGTTGACTGTGATTGAAAATTCACACTGCAAATTCCAAAACACCTTCAATGATTCTGACCACTTTCTATTTAATAGTAACGAGCCAGTCTCGAGATTAAGTTTTCAAATACAATCCACTAAGAACCTCAGTCGTCACATTTAAATCGAAATGAAATATGATTCGTCTATTACCGAAATGTCGAATACATTTAGAAGCATTTAATACCATCTATATGTTACCTTCAGCTTACTAAAATTATTGAAAAAAGGAAGGATTGTGCCTTGAAAAATTGACGAAGAAAATTTTTGAACAAAGATCGCAGTCTACGTACAATCTTTTCCTATAAGAAAACGGTTCAGAATAAAAAGTTTCTAACCATAGTAGGTGCGAAGAAAATAATATGGCAAGGGGTTAAACAGACCTCGTGCGAGGGCGACTATTTCCCTGAGAAATTCCCTCATCGTTCACAGGAGGAGACACTTTAGTCGGCGAATCCGCGAGCGCCGGGGCAGGAACTTGCCTCGCGTTTACATTTGCATTTAATTCAAACATATGCACTCGCGTATGCCGTTGAACTTGAGTGTTTCGCCCGGCGTATCTACAATTGTCGCCATTTTCGATGCCACCATCCACCCCCGTCTTCTCTGTCACCCACGCCCTCGGTTGTTTCCGTCCCAAAGCAAAGATTAGTTCCTGGCACACATTCCGCGCGCATATCAGGGCAAGGTTTAAGCGGAATTGTATCCACCCGTGCCGACCGTGGGCACCGGCACGTGTTACTCTCGTGCCAGAGACAGCTACCCGCCAGGACTAACATATTTCTACAGAGAAAGTCCTAACCGAATTGATCAGTATAACCGTTCATTGGATTCATAAGCCTCGAAAAAGTCCTGCCTAGTTAACAGCCTGAAAGAAAGGTGATTCTTACGAATTTTGTCCGTGGAGATCCGTGGAGCTATTTTTGAAAGGAGAACCTTGTTCGAAAGTACATACATTCTACAACTTTCACCATTTTTTTTTGTTGCATAATGTTTCAAAATGGCTAAGTAACAGCAACTCTTTCAGAAGCTGTTTTCCTTTCTCAGAGTCCTCAAAGCTGGATCATCTGAAGCAGACAATTTACAAAGATTGCTTTGATATATGATTTTGTTTAGTAGATGAATGAAGGGATTCTGAAAAGATTAATTTTCCACAAAATGGCAGCCTCCGACACAGCGCTAAATCACAGCGATTAAAAATTGTTCAGTGATTCGAAGCACTGTTTGCGAAATTCATAAAAATCTTAAAGTCACTCGCAGATTGTCCGCAGGTTCCAGGTGCGACGTATGTATATGCTCCTGACGCGGACGTCCCGGGAGCAACCATAATCCTCTTTCCACGCGTGCATACGTTACGAGCCGGAAATTACAGTGTAATCCTATTTTTGCGCGCGTTACGTGTTAATCTTTACTGGGCACGGGGGACCCGTTCGCAATAAAGTATCCCCGTTCCTATTGGAATTCTCACTCGTATTCCGCGCGCGTCGTAAATCAGCCCCGCGGACACTTTGGATTGCTCGTTTGCCCGCGGCGTGGCCATTCGTCGTTTGCTTTGAAAAAGTTACGCGCGCGCACGCGTTTTTTTTCGGCCACCTCTAGCACAGAATGATTGAAGGCCGGCGACTGACGAAAATTGACCTTCGGATCCGGGACGCAAAGGCTCCCCCTACGACAATATTTCGATTTTCCCCACACCTCATTCGTGAGCTCAGTTTTTTCGCGTGGTGGGCGTTGGCTGTGGCCATTCACGTGTTTGTTTTGATAACGGTCTTATCGAGTGTTCGCCTGAAGTAAAAGGTAGTCATTTTTAAATGGCTTCTCCATTGCGACAGTTAAGAGGAACTGGGAAGCTCGGGATTTTTTCTGATGAAATTGGATAACGTACCGAAATGAAATTTTGCGAACTTGTTAATCTATGTTTGGAGAATATTCTGTCATTTTTTTGTATAAAAATATTAGCTGTGTTCGAAATTATACAAAGAATTGCAAGGTCTACATACATCGTACTAGCAAAGAGGCACTTTTGGGAATTTTTTTAGAAAAAACTGATGCACACATCAATTTGTTACTTCGTGGAGTTATTAAAGAATAGTTCGACAATGTATTGTAACTTTTTTTACGCAAAAATTCCGACCGAGTTCAAAATTACAACAAGAATTGGAAAAATTGTCATTCTATAGTAGTGTGGCTGTGGTTGGATTAGTAACGAGTATAGGCAATGTTTAGGAATTTTTTGAAAAAAAACTGCTGAATGTACCAATTTGAAAGTTTGTGGCATTATGAATCTGTAATTCTGGAAGACATCCTATTTTTCTGGTCCAAAAATATTGACTGAGTTCGCACTCATAATGGAAACTGAAAGCTAGGTATATAACCATAGAATAGGGGTAGTTTATAAAGAAGTTTTGATTTTTGATGACGATGTTTATTTCTTAAGTTACAAAGCACTTTTGGTATTGATACTCAACTCTGTAATTTCTGGAACTTCTTTGATGTTCAGTTCTGCGATTTCCGAGAAAATGGACTTCGCTGCTTCAGTTCCAATGCACTTGCTATCAATCTTTGTTCTCGCGTTTGCCAGTGTCGTTTCTACTATGAACCTTTATTCTACCATAGATTAACGAGTCCTTTGAACAAATTGTCTGCACCTACCGCTTTTGAGGCTGCACGACGCGAGACCTTTGAGTCAGCCATTTTAACGAGTCCCATTTCTCCTGTAAATTGGCACACAGTCTTCACAACTTCAAACAATCAGTTCAAATAGAATAGTATTTAAGAAGCGTATGAACGTGTCAAGATAAAATGTTGATGAAAATATGTTTATAAACTTAACCACGGTGGTTAAAAATAGGAAACTTATTCATGTCCCTACTCTAAAAACTTCACGGATTAAACTCGGAATAATGAGGTCTCCCCTCTTTTCCCTTGGAAAGGATGCAAAAATAAAATTTTCGTCTAGTCAATGCTAATTAGTCTCCGTGGTTCCATCAGGTTTTACGAAAGTTCTGCGGCGTCGTATTATCCCGTCAGTCTCGGGGTGAATAATTATCAAGAAATCGTGTATCTCGCGCACCCGGGAGGGCCCCAACTATTAATAGGATTATTGTCCACGGATAAATTCGTTCGAGCGTCTGCAGATGCGCGTCAAGAAGGCCGGAGCGGTGCAATTATTACAGAGTATTACGGATTAGCGAATGTTCCACAATGTCGGGAGCTAGTTCGACGAACTACCGGGGTGTCCGGAAACTATCCGACTACAAAGCGACCACCGCAATCGCGGCTGTCCGATCCGCGAGGTCCCCGGTTCCGCGAATTAGTTCGCGACTGATTGGGTCAAGGATCGAAACGAGAATGCCGGTCTCGGGGAAAACGGGGGAGAGAAAAAATGTGGAAGAATAATGGTTAAGGGAGGGACGGGACAAGAAATACTAAAGAACCTCGAGCGAACCGACCGAAACTGGGACGGCGAGATAATCTTGAGGAACTAAATATAAGACCCGAAGACGAGAATCCCCGGGCAAAGAAAAGAATTGAACCTGTAATGAACGACCATACACAACTGCTGAAGAATGGTCAACAGTTTCCCCGCAGCCGACGCCGTCGACGATGACGACGACAACGACGACTGGTGCTGGTTCGCTGAAAAAGTCCCGAACGAGGGATTATCATTCTCTGCGCGGCACAATGAACTAGAATTATGTTCGGTAATCGACGTTATTGCGGAGCTATGGCTGCACTAGCTTTTTATTAATCGGCGACAAAAGGATTGGGATTTTAAACATGTTCATTCAACAAATCCAAAAATGATATAATAAACTCTTGAGTTTGGACAGTACAAGTCCAGCGACGACAGTATTGAGCAAGGATGGAACACGTTGTAGGGTGCAGTTCGAGTACAACATTAGAACCAAAAGGATGGGATGCCATAAAGGATGATAAAGGGAGACAGAAGCATGTAGAATGGAACATATGGAGACAAGGGTGTTCTCTTTCTCCACCGGAACGTGACTGGGAAGGGATTCGTAAGGGTTGTAAATTATGTCCGTAACAGACCCCACTCGATACATTTACCAGGACGCTATAAGATGGTCCCTTAAGTCACCGTGTTACCAATTACGATATAATATCAGCTATAGGGAACGCCCATGTCCGCGGAGATTTATCTGTTTCCGGAAAAAGGGGAACAGATGCGACTGTGTTCCAAGATAACGCGGAAATGGGGGAACTGGTCGCGATGGCTTTGGTTGACACGCCTCTTATGGCTTTTATGGTTGCTACCCTTAACCAGGATAATGCCAGGATCGTGCTCCAGCTATCGAAGCAGCAGATCAATTCATTAAATTCTACATTCAATATAAATATTAATATATCACGATGATAATCATAAGAACTTGAGCTCTGCGAAATTATTTGTCTGATTATTCCTTGGGCTGGGATCATTTGCGAAATATGAGAAATTAAGTTTTTTTTTAGAAGAATGTTATTCTTGTATTGAAAGTCTTATTAGTAATTTCCTTTCAATTGCTATTTTATGTTTCCAGTTATGCGTGTGCAAGGAATTGCAGCCTATCAGTCCGAGGCTTCGTTAACTTCATTAAAATATGCAATAAGCAAAGTTACAGATTGTCGCCCGTATTTTCCTCATAGTTCAGCCACGTCTCGTAAACATGGCGCCGGACCGTTCGCGTTTTACGGGAAATTGGAAACAGCGTGCGCGGTTACATTCCGTCCACGAAATATAAGACAGTAAATTACTCGGCGGCGTAATTGTGCTGGTGAGACGACCGGCGACAACATAATGAGGCCGATAATTGAAATTTTCGAGCTCGCGTAAAATCGAGGGACCCAGGATAATGAGACGGAACGTTGGCGAATTTGGCACTCGCGAAAGTTCACGAATCGTTAATTCGGAAAATCTAGTGGAAATCGAACTAAGCGAAACTTGCCGTCTGCGAATTCTCCGCAAGTAAATTCTCTATTCTGCCCTAGAAATTCTCTGTTAATTATCACGGATAAAATCAGCGCGCTAAACAGAAAAAATGAAGAGAAAAATGACAGGATTCTATGGCCATACGCAGTTTCGCGAGAAGGTGGAAAAATCGCACCTCCGGTTCTGTTGCTTCGCGGTATCGGACGAATGGGCACCGAAGCCGGTTGCCGCGAAGAAGATATACACTCGTCCGAAATAATGCACCATAAATTCGAGGGGAAGTTTAATGTACCATTACCCGACGGCAGGAGGGGGCTCGCGATAAATCAGCTTTTCGTCCGAGCGTGCTCGCGGAAGGATGAAACTGGGTCGGCCCGCGTTCCGTCATCGTTAACGCCGTCGTTCACTTCCGTCGGCGATCGTTCGCCGATCGAGGATACATCTTCCTCGCCATAAGAAACGATAAATCTCCCGGCGAACTATATATCCTCGTTCGATGTAATATTTAAGACTGACGGGAGATCTCATTCCGCGCTTTTTGTCCCGACCGGTCCACGTGTGTTGCGAACCGTCGTGTTAGCTGGACAACGAGCTCAAACCAAGCGATTCTATCTATTTATATACATTAATCCTGAAACGAGTGAGCGGACTCTACGAGATCGTCGGATGAAAAATGTCGACGAAACATTATTGCTTTCATATTAAGGAAGTTGTCATCTGCAAAAATCCATAAATCATTGAAGCCACTTTAGAATGTATTCTGGTAGGAATCTTGCAACGTTCTAGGTCTTAAATTAAAGATAAAAGATCGCACTATGTGATGGAATAATTTGAATTTACAAAGAAGTACCGCTCTCCGAAATGCTACTTGTCCAGCAACATTGTCGATTCGCGACACCGCGCGGGGGCCTCCGAGGACCACCGAGGTCCGCCACAGAGACTCCGGAAGCCATTACGAGGCTTGAATCCTGGAATCGTCCCCTGGAATACACGAACCTGCGATTTGAATTTAAATTTCTCGACCCTGTAAATTTTCCAAGATCCCCCGGACGGGCTCGTTCCCGAAACGCGAGTCAGCGCCGCGCGAAACGGAACGGAACGGTCACACGGCGGACACGGCGGATCATAGTTACAGCAACAAATTGTTACACAAGCGGCCGTGGTGTGGGATATAAGTGGTCCCGAAGGATCGACGACAGCCACCGGGACCCTTGAATCCTGAATGCGCTCGTTCTCGAAACTTGTGTCCTGCGAACTTCCAACGAAACCTGATGGCCGGGCCGATTCTGATATACGAGAACTGGAAATCTGTCTACCGGGAGGAATTTGTTACGGGCTAACCTGTACAGTAAACGAACACCTCTCAGCGAATGAACATAATTCGTACAAAACGAAAAGATGTTGAATTAAATTTATGATACACCATTCACGATGAAAATACAGCGATTGAATTGTAAGCTCACAGACATGTACCGGAATGTTTAATAATAGATGGAACGACTCCTATTTAAATTAATTCATCTTGCAACGGAGCGATTGTTTATCGCGTTCAGATAGCCCGACTATCGGTCAAAGGCTCGGCGAAGCTCGGCCGCGAATGAAATCCGCGATCGAATCGTTGACGTTCGCAACAGCGAGACGGATCGTCGACGCTCGTCGATATCCTCCGCCCAAGAGATTGAATTGCTAATTCGGCCAATTATTCTCCCCGGTTGTTGGTCATGTAAAATTGAAACAGTCCACACGTATTCGCCCGACGAATTTACTCGTCGATTGGAATCGAATCGATCTCGACGCACCCGAAAAAAATAAAAAAACAATCGGAAATACGTGAATTGCACGGGATCACTTTACTGCAATCAGTTCCGAGATTCTCTTACCCCAACGTTGATTCATTAACGGAATAACGGGGAAAATCGGATACGATGATCTCGTGCGCTTCCTTGCTCGTTCGCTCGCTCGCTACTGAGTGTTATAAGTCGAGAGGATCCTGACTGGCAAATCTCTCCCCTGCTATGCTATTTCCTCAACAAGTTTCGCCTCATTACTTATCCGCGGCATCAAAACAACCGAACTTCACACTCATTCGTTAACTTCTAACTCTATTTACATTCTCAAGTCGTAAATTATAAAAGACACAGAGGTTTTTCAGGATTTAGTGACAGTCGTCAGAATAGAGTCTGGAAATTTTTCACGCGGTTATTCCGAGGCTCAGGAATTAACTTTTATTACGATACAAGTGAATCGAATTTTGTAGATCTGGGAATGTTTCGCCACATTGTTTCGATTTTTGAAGATTTTTTGAGAATTCTGTGACAGAAAATGCCATTTTATCTGGAACTTGGTAGAAAGAATATTACATTTTATTGTATCCCAATAGAAATCGCTTCGGGTGTACTTTGTATTCGTTTTCATTAAGAAGTTTCTTCCGAGCAGCAAATTCATACCCGCAAGTGAGGTTCTATATAGTAGACCTTGACAGTTGGTGACTATATTTCTCGATAACTCGAAGTAAAAACTTTGTAGCGATATCCAAGAATTTACGACTGTGGATACACGGAGTCTGGTCCCGGGTCATCGTAAATGTGAAGCAGGAATCAATGGGTCAGCGAAGGAACGAAGAAGGAAACAAATCGGACAAATAGCCTTGCTGCGACTTTCGAGCTGCGCCTCCATAAAATGTTTACTGCGTGGCGCATCCTCTGCGGCGTGGATTTTTTCACATGATCGGGCGTTTTACGAGATTTTTACGGTTCCTCGCGTGGCCGGCTCGCATCGCTCACGAAATGAAAAAGTCCGGAGGCTGTCTTCGGGTCGTCCCCGTTCACTCGAGATTCAAAAGCCGCTGCGAACGCGCGCAGTCGACGCTTTCCGGCCGGAGCAGGCTTGTTAATAATGGGAACGGTGTTAACTAATTATCCGTGAAAGTTTATCCATCGATCATGCTCGCTCGCGCGTCAGACGAGCCCGAATTTAGAAGAAGCTGCTCCTCGTCGAACTCGCGTGTACTCGTTCCGTTCCTTTTTGTCTTTCCATAACACGGAAGTTCTCGGATTCCCGAGGGCGGCAGGCCTCTCATGCCGGTTTCGAAACACATCGCCTCGTTCCGGGAAAGCTGCGCGAACTTTATGCGAAATTAAAATCGAGCGGAAACAGCCTCGCTGTCGCGAAAGTTCCACGGTTGTTTTAGTTATGGCCGTGTATCGTCACTTCCCGAACGGCGCCGTGTCGTTGCAGTAAAACTCCATCTATCCGAGCTAATTTTGTCACGGCACACGATTTATCCAACATCCTGAGCTTCCATTATCCGGAAGTTTATCGTGTGTACGCGCGGAAGTACGCGACCTCAATATGCGAGTTCAAGCACCTTAGAATTGGATAACATTCAAATGGAAATAGATATTGTACTCATTTTTTAACAGCTTGCACTGTGGACACCGAGACGGTACAGTTCTCAGAATTCAGAGGAAAAAGGGGAAATGACAAAATCGGACGAAATAGATTTTTCTAAATTTTACAACTCGATATTTTCTGATTAGTATGTCGTGTATTTGATAACATGTTCATTCATTTATTCATACTCTTTAACTGTATACGCATGCTATAAACGTACATACAGTAGAATACGTAAACACGCTGTTAACATTGATATTCCCCCTAATTCTCGTGGATACTTCTCTTGATTTAGGTGCGATATATTCTTGTAAAGTGTTATAATGGTAATGTAAGGTCATTGGTGAAGTGGATTAGGTTCTTGTCTACCAAGCCGTCGACCCGGGTTCGGATCCCCATGGGGATTATCACAACTGTGCGGGTTGGTGGTTATTTTTCTGTAGAATGAAAATATAATCATCCAGATAAACTGTAGTTTAATGAGCAATTCTTCTAAAATATTTGGAGTCAAAAATTATTTGGATGTAAAAAGTGAAGTAATATGAAACAAAAATGTAAAAAAATGAATGAAGTTCACATCAATGAAAGTTTCACAACGGAAACCATGAAAATTACAAATAACCATTAAAATTGATCCGAAAATGCAACAACAACCATCCCTAATGAAATTAGTAGTAGTGACCTTCTCATAAAAATTTCACTAGGAAAGTCTCTAAATGAACTTGAACGAAGTAGTCTTGGATAAGGACCGTGGACGGTTCGTAAACGAACCAGACAAAGCAATGTTATCAATTCGCCAAAAAAGGTCCTCTTTAAATTTCCTGAAAACGACGGGGCCAGAAAATGAAGATTACGCGTATGGTGCATCCAGAAGCCAACAATTGTCGTCCGATTCGCTATAAAATTCCGTCGGCTGAAACGGAGAGGACGACAATAGGGGGCGAGTGAACACGACGCGAAAGTGTAAAACAGGTGTAAAGTGACAGTATGGATCGCGTGGGAAAGGGCCGATACCAAACATCCATTGACAACCTATGCGCAAACAACAAACAAGCCTTGTGACCCCGTCGCGCGTACATCAAAGATATTTAACGGCGACCAGATCCCCTGCATCGGCGATACGATGCACCAGGGGGGAATCGGATCGAAATGCAAACGCCGCTTAAATATCACGCGCGATACTCTGTGGGACCTTTCGGCGTCTAATGACGCACGACGCCTATCGACCCGATCCTCCCGCGCATACGTCATAAATCCTGGTGCACCGCGTGTGCACCAATGCAACGCGCGGCCGTACGTCTCAGGCAAACGCGCGACTATTCTCACGGGGGGAATAACTATAATCGAAGTAATTTATCCCCCCCTCCTCCTCCCTATCGTACCGGAGCGCCGGCAGCGTTTAATGTCGCGTCGAATCAATGGTCGCGATTATATTATACTGGAACGGCGTCATGGCACTCGGATGCAATCGCGAGGCGTGTCTCCAGACAACGTTCCCATCAGCCCGCGCTTATAGTGATTCGATTCTCACTTGACAGCCTGGGGATTGCCAGGGGTCCTAAAAGGATAAGGTTACCACCTACGGTTAATCATTAAAATTGGCCTCTAAAATGAAAGGCATTCTTTCACGACTTTTTCTACTTACACAATAAGATTAGGAGAACACTCGGAATATAGATGCACCAGTCTCGAGGAACATCGGTATGTTTCTTTCACATTTTTCATACCAAATTTGAACCACCCCACCTGTGAGCCATTAATGAACTAAAGTATAACAAAGATATCCTAACAACATAAAATAGTCATGAAATGTTATCGTCGTTCAAAGAAAAACATTATCGCACTTCTACCACGAGAGTTAAATATGCCATTCTGCACACCGAGAAGAACGCGAACAATTGAGGAAATCGGTTGAAGATACACGCAGAGAAGCATAATCCCGCGAACCTGAGGGATCTCTCAGCTTCCGCGTGCGTTATCATTGAGCCGGGGTTTGAAACGAAGCCCGTGGGACAACGCCGGCAGAAACGAAAAGAATAATTTTCGAGAAGCTCCGCGGAGAATGGCGCGCGATGGAAAATGTAAATCTTCGCCTGCATTATTAACAATCTTCCACGGGCCCGGTTCGACTAACCGTGCGCGGTATTAGCCCCGCGTGCAGAAGTTCTGCTCGCCCTTCGCTCGAAATAATTCAGCGGAGCGCCGCTCTATATACCGGGAGTGCTTCTTAATTGCGCGTTAATAATTCACCGGGGCGAATTCGCAGACGGTAACACGAAAAATCGCTCGCGCGATTCTCTCGCTCGCCCCGAGCGGAAAATCGTTCCGTTCCTCTGCGTGGACGCAGGACGTCGGTCGGGATAACACCGGGAACATCACCGGCACACACGTTCATCATACGCGTGAACGACCGACACGAATGGATGCCAATTTTCTGTCCGGCTGCGAATCGGAGGACCCAGCCTCTGCGCGTGATATTGAGAACCGAGAAATCGCGATCTACGAGTCGCACATCGTTTTTTCCCCGTCTTCTTTACGGCCACTTCAACCTCCTTTGATCGCTCGTTTCGAAGTGTTGTTCTCCTTGTTTCGTATAAAATCATTTTAACGAAACAAATAATTTCGTGTGTGTGAAAGTTTCAGTCAGCTGCAATCGTTAATGCATAATGACTTCCACTTGTTCATGGTTGTGATGTTTTGCCGTTTGGTGCAATTATTTCTCTGCTATCTGAACATCCACCTGCATAGTAGACTGGTAACAATATGTCGTGTATGGATAAAAGAAAATTGTTGAAAAGACTGAAGAAAACAGATATCGATCTTTGAGGTCCTGTAACTTCGTGTAGAAAGGTCTGAGAATATTCTGTCCGTGCTCATTTTGAAGAGTGAATTTTCTACTTCGACACGCCCGAACTCAATTTTCTGAAAGTCTTTTCCTTGTTACCGTACATCGAATAATGCAGGGAGACATTGACAGTAAATTTTGATTCTTACTTCTTAAGTGAAGATATGAATTCTTGTTAAAGGAAGGTGATTGTTTCATCTCGTTTGGTTGTAACAGCTGAACGAATATTTTAACTTGATCTACAGCATGGTTTATATCACAGTACATTATAATACCCGATCGAAGGGAATCGCAACATGCCATCGGCTTTAACTTTTGTGTATTGCTTTCTGGACGGTATCGACGAGATATCTACTCCGAGGAGCGTGATCATGGACGGACCGTTGAACTCCTCGAGACGAGGGGCGACTTAACAATGTAAATATTATGCGCTGCTCTGGATTGTTTCGTGCGCGGCTGTATTATTCTGTCTCGAATCGACCAACCGATTCATCTCGAAAAGTTCTCTCGGAACAAACAAGATAGAGTATCCTGTAGACCATCACCTGTCTTGAACCTAATTAAAATGTTCACTACGTTCGATAGAAAATCGTATGCATCTACAATCAGTTCAATTCGACAGCCCTCCCAAAGAGCATAAAAATCGATACTCAGACACACTAATATACTCAATTCCTCAGAGTTCTGAACAAAACAAGCTCGGCCAACTCCCACGCGATCTCTACGGAGCTATATCTCTCGTCATAGCACGGATCATCGGCGCCTGGGCTTGATGCTGCCCTAACTCCGAAGTTCGGCTGCCGTAGACGCTCGAAATAGCTGGTTCTCGCTTCTAATTCCGCGGTCGCGGGCAGAAGTACGCTGCTCGCATAGCCGTGAACAGCATCTGCGAGTCACGCGTCGCCTTTCGAGCCGAGAATTCTCTGGCCATCGTCACCGAAATCATCTTTCCGTCGTCCATCTTCCGCGCGACCGCTATACACGCGCCGACTATCGAGCATCTGTCGATCAGTAGGACACCGACGGCAACGGCGGCGACTGAAACTCGATTTACATAGGATCGATCGGTTTCTGGGCCGCATAAAATCCAATCGCCGAAGGATTCCGGAGGCTGTCGGCCTCGCGCGAAATCTCTTCTTCGTCATCCGGGCGGACAGCAGCCGATTCCTTTTGTGTCCTGTATCGTTGCACGAGCTGGGCGCAATCTCGCCAGGCTTGCCGATCGATCCGACGACCGACAGGCCCTGTCGGACGGACGAGCGATCTCTAACGATCGATCGACAGCCTGCGAGGGCTTTGGATCTCCTCGACCCTCGGAACATCCGATAGCAAACCGGTCGCGAGGAATCGCGGACTTCGCGGACAGCCTACCCTGATACATTCAACACTTTTTCTATTGACAGTGCGGTCTTTGGGACGTCTATGCGGATGGCTTTCTGTGAATTTAGTCGGGAAATGAATATTGAAACCATTGAGGCGTCAATTGTTTTTCTCGTCGCTTCACGGAAATCTGAAATATCACTTCTCCGGTCAACGACAATGTTCTCGCATAAAATAAGAAATTTATCAAGTAGTGCGAGAAAAATCAGGAAGGGTTTATGTCAGGTTTGTATGATTGTTGAAATATCAACGCTCTTTTCGGTAATTCGAGTTTCATTTCGAGCGGAGGTAATTTCTCGCGAGCTGCGGGCAGCGGCGTTCGAATTATCCGGTTCCGACAACCGGTTCGCTTCTGTTCGCGCGTTTTTACCGGCTGTCAGTAGCCGGCAACGATACCGGCAAGAAGAAGACTGCTGGCCCCCAGACCGGATGGACGCCGGAGAAAGAAGCTAATCGAGAATCGCTTCCGCCACGTTTCCGCACACGCAGACAAGAACGCACGTTGCAGCCCCCTTTGCGTCACCACCCGCAGCGAATCGATTCTTCGAAATCGCACGACGACGCCTTGCTTGGCTTTGTCGTTTCTTCCGCGACAAGTTGCTCAATTGGGTCATTTTCGGATGGAAGTTGGAAACGTCGACAAGCTTCGTCGGTTTCGAATTAAATATTGGGTTTCCCTTAAAAATCGTCACGAACTTTCCGGACAACTCAATACTTTCGTCCTGTATAATTCTCTCGAAATCAACGAAGTCCGCTGACACAACGAAGTTCCATTCAAATAATAGATTGTCGATTCCAGTCAATTCGGATAAAAGTTCAGTCCCGCTTAAAAAATCTTGGCGAGCTCCATTGAGCTCGAATTAAATCAGCAATTATATTTGTCCTGTATTATTTTCCGCAAGTCCACAAAGGTCGCTGCGTTAATGGAAGAATCAATTAACAAACGGCTAAAACCTGTAACAATCCCATTGTTGAATTACCCCTGGGGAAACCGGCGTGCTCTCTCCGCCCGGAAATGTGTGTCGCGGTCCCTCGAACGGATCAAATTGTTGTTGACATTTCGCCACACGTTCGCCCCTCTGTCGTCTAATTTCTAAAGAGGTAGGCCGGCACGCCGGGATAATGGAATAATTAACTAACAAACGGCTATTTCAGCGGGGCACATTGGACTAATGAAAAGAACGTTTCTTTCCCTGCTTGATACAGAACGGGAGCTTGTACTGTAATTAGGCAGAAACAACAAACGTTACCCTTTTTCTTTTTCTATCAATTTAAGCGAACGCTCCGCGGTAATTCGGGTCGCGGTGCCGAGCGTGAACAAGTAGAAATGCATTTATAAGGGAGAGGGAAATGCGCGTCCGCGTTCCTGGAGAAGTGGGTTGGCAGAGGCAGACGACTCTAAGCTACGAAATCGTCATGCTACGCCGCACAGTGGCCCAATCGATGAATTAGAAAATTAAATGTAACATAAAACACGTATCAGTGAATTTTCTATATACTATACATACGTACTGTGTGTGTCGACAGCCGGCAAGGGGGAAGTTTCTTCCGCGAAAGAATTGAATTACTGTGACGCGAAGTAGCGTCGGTAATCAAGGGCTGCTTCCTCCTTCTGCTACCTTTGTCCTCGGCACGAGAATCATTCGCTCCAGCGAGAAAACTCAACTAATATTAGTCTCTGGAAAAGTAATTGTGATCCAGAAAACCCTGTCAACTTGGATATATTGTGGAGTAATAATAATTATTCTTTAATGAAAAACACGTCACGACGGTACCACCCCACCTCGCTTGGATTCGAACCTGGGTCCTCGAGGTGGAAGCCAAGAAGCTAGTCTACTTTACCAATGAGTTTGCATTGGCAATACGATACTGTGCAAGCATATATCTTATCTAAAGAAGTCGACTACGCTTCCTTCTTACAGTTTCACTTATATAGCGATTAATACCGAGACTCTTTAAAAATAATTGCCGTTCTACATAAGAAAACAATGATTAACTTCACATGTCTGCCGACGAGAAACAAGCATATCCGCTTTACTAGCCTCTACTGGCTCAAATGATACCTTTGATAAAATTTTTTAAAAGCCTCTCGGCGACTGGAAAGTCTTTTTTAAATGCTTGCCAAGGCGCTAAAAAATGTGGCAGTGGGTTAAAGCGGAGTCTAAGACATTTTTCAAATAATTCCTTCTGTGTCCCACTTCATCCTCATTCGTCGAATTTCCTTCTGGCCTAGACCAGGCACTGAATTTTGAACCCACAAAAGTGACACTCATTTTCTCCCGAGCCTGACACATCGATGAACATCTTTTCGACAGCTGATCGCTGCCTGATCCCAGCATTGTCAGAGTTTAGCGCGACCCGGGGCCGCCGTCTTCGGAATGAAAATCGGCGGCGCGTTTCAATCATCAAAAAGCAATCAGAAGATCTCTGGTTCGCGCCAGCGTCCCCGATAAGAGTGCTAGGCCGGTGTACGTCGATCGTAAATCGATTCGACGATCGAGCGACCCGCGTCATCACCAGAGAAAGAGAGGGGGAGAGGAAGAGAGAGAGATAGAGACAGAGAGAGGGGCAGACAGACAGAATGGGAGGAAGAGTAAGAGAGAGAGAGAGATACATCGATGCTGTGGGTATGCGTGTGTGCGTCGGCCTAGTCTGCGAACTTCGCCCCCCTTCCCCACACCCTGTGGCCCCTTTCTCCCTTTCTTTCGCGCATCCATGACGTCACTCCGCCCCTACCATCGGTTTTCACCATCATGCCTGCATCCCTCGCTCGGTCTCGCTCCAGCCTTCGCGAAAGAATCTGCTCGAGGTCGATACACCTCCCACCCCGTCAGCTCGGAACCAACTGGCCTTACACTTCTTCCTGCCTGAATCCTGGCCGAGTCTTCAAACTTCTCATTCTCTCTTGGCTTCGTGTGCCCTCTCGTTTTCCTCCCCATTTATCTTTCAACCACCCTCCTGCACACCTTTCTCAACCCCCGTCGACATGCGGCGATGTAACAATCCACACTTTACGTCTGTTATCACGCGACTACGTCGTCTATGGGAATTAAAAAACTAGTATATCGGAATCTGGAGCAATTTCACTGTTGTGGAGCTGCCTGATACACGGATCTATTGTTGCTTGAAGGACGGGCAGTTCTATTGAGTCACTTGAGATAATGGTTTTTTCAATTTTATGTGAAGAACATTGACGCATTCGATTGGAGTCAAATTGTATCTTCTTTTATTGACTGCTGTCACTCTCCCTGTCTCTCTTTCTCCTGGATCGTTTCTCAAGTCAGTGACATTGTTTTCGCGCAATGCAAGGTATGTACAAGCGTCAAATATTTGATCAGTGCATCACAGAAATCTGAAATGTTTCTATGCATCGTTCCTCCCTAAATCGATCATTCATCTGCTAAACTAAAAATATTAAAAATAATATTATTAAAAATATTTCTCCACAAACTGAGACACGTATCGTATAATTTGCATAAAATTAGCGGGGGTTTAAGTCATCATTTTCCTGTCCTTGACATTGTCAACAAAATACAGTCCGTCGAACTTAGCAGTCTGACCGAAAGACACTAAAAGTTTGTCTTACTGAAACACGTTGTGCTTACCAATTTTCATCTCGGAAACCAGCAGTAGGATTGAACTAAAATTATTTTGCGTTAATCTAGAGAGTCCATACAACATTCACATAAATGTTCTCAACCGAAATATCAATTTTGCGATGTCTGCAATTTTTTATGTTCCAAAAGACAACGTCCAATTTATCAGCATATTATTTCGTGTCAAATCTGGAAGTCTTTCATCCACCTCGTACAAATCATGGAGGTATATCGAAGAGTGTGACTGAAGAGAGAGAGAGAGACAATCGCTATTATTGTTGAGCAGTATTACGACACAACAGCCCCGTTTTCATCGACATCGCGCGATCAATCGCCAAACAACAAACGCCGTTCACCGATTCGTCCGTGTCAGTGGCGCTCAGCTATCCGAAAAGGGGTCGAAGGACGGGAACGATGGGAGAAATGTGCGAGGCAGATAAACGGCTCCCGAAGAAGCACCGGACACGGGGACACCGGGTAATAAGGGCCACTCGTGAGCGCGACACAGTTCGGAGTCTCCCGGACAGGAAGGGGTTAACCGGGTCTGGGATAAAGGGATGATAAGTAGACGCCGGTGTTGGAATGTTAAAGCGATCATTCATGGGGGTTGACGTTGTAGAATCGTTGTCCGTCGGGCTCCACCTTACACAGCACGCCTCGTACACTGCTAATCCCGCACGACCCTGCATTATTCCAACCCTTCTAAATTTATATCGACCATTCTGGAAAGTTGGAATTCAGATGGGTTAACGTGCACAACCCTTTACCTCTAGCTTGCGTCGTGTTACTGTAATCCGTTACTGTCGCTTTACAGTCTACCCTGGACCTGCACCGTGACCCATAAAATTTGCAACATGCTTTAGACATTGTTGCTGAATCGTTTTGCCCTGGTGGTTAACCACTTAAGTTCTCTAGGTGAGTTTTGTTGAACATTGTAGAGTGGACGTTCCAGAGACGTTAAAATATTGATGTGTTGATCTTTGATATGTTTTCCGAAGTAATATCTTCTTTCGGAATTGTTATATCAAAGTCCTTATTTCAAAGAGTGCAATTTTCAACTAGAACATAACAACTGACCTATAGAACCAGTCGTTCTTGCTCGTTCAAATTTATTTTTTCAATCGCAAAGTCGCCGGGCGCCTCGAATAACAGAGCTGTCCATAAATCGGCAAGGATTGCCGCATTGTTCCAAAAACGAAGCAGAACATCGCCACCAGAAAATATTTAGTCGCGCTGTCCCATAAACACGCTTAACCGCAGTCGAATAGTCCGCAACAATGGCGATGATTTAGCCATTCCGGGGCATTCAACGATCCACCTCAAGATCCAAACCCCGCCGTTGCGTTGGCTCGCGATATTCGGGCTCGCGGATTATCCGGGTCACCGGAAATAATACTTTAAACCGATAGTATCGTTAACTTCTTGCGTCACGGGGGCCCATAACGATCCTGGTGAAAAGTGTAGCTGCCGAATCGGCCGGCTCGCCGGAATCTCCGGGGTGGAAACGGGGGATGAAATGGCGAGTTACCATTCTCGGTCGAGATTTCCGAAAAACCTACTCCCCGTCGCGTCTCTTGGAAAATCGAACGCGTTTACCCAATTTCTGTGACCTGTCGCGGTGTCGGAGACTTAAGGGTGGCGGGGGTGAACTGATTTAAGTAGATCGAGCTGAAAAATTTTGGTAACTCGACGAAACTGTAATGAAGAGGTGTGCAGCGCTCCAGATAAATGAATTGCATTGGTTGGTTTTGTGAAAAATCTTGAAATATCGCCGTTTTCGAATGGAAAGAAAAAGAAATTCTGTTCTTAAGCGGGAGCAGGGCAAGTTGCCACTAGGGGTTGGTCGCAGGGGTGGGGGCGAGCGGCAGTCATCCGACACGACCCCTTTTCCACGTGTTGCTCGCCCCTTCGTTGTCCTAGTGCACTGGCAGAGTGCAGTTAACGAGGACCCCGCCCTTGTGACGTCATGCCGCGCGGCGCTTGCGTGTGCGTGACGTGCACGCACGACACACGCACACGCACCCTCCTCGCGGACGAGGCCGAGCGCGCTGCACACCCCCACGGCACATAGCGCGCTTGATTTCTTGCGCTGACTTTTTCCACGGCCTTCTCCAACCACCACCTCCTCCTTCCAGTTTTCCAGCTTCTCCTCTTCCTCGCCCTCTGCAATTTCCATCCTCCTCAGCCACCCCATTTTACGCGAGGATTGTGTTCCGGCGTTGTTTAGTTATTCTCGGTGAAAAGGGTGATTCTTGAATCGACCGGGAGTACAAGCTGTTTTAGGAAACTTTGGGAGAGAAGGGTGAAGGTCTTTTTCTGGGTTAGGGATGCATGGGACATAGTGTAACTACACAACGTTACGATAAATTATAACACGGATGGTACATCAGTTATTGAAGTTTAGGAACGTATTACACTTTTTAATATTTTTAAGCAGACGAGAGTGTACAAATATTCACGAGCAATGATGAATATTTTTTTGGGAACCATTATTGATATGCAGGGGTGGCAATAATTTAATTGATATTCAGGGGAGATTGATATCTGGTTTGTAAACCACATGTACTCGTTTATTTTGGAATATTTTCGAAACTATTAATTCTGCAAAAAAATTTACACATTTCAGAGGTGTTTTCATCCCTTGAATATAAATCAGGTCCGCTAGGAAAATATACGTAAAATATTTTCCCAAGTTTTATATTGCGTATGCGTCTCATAAAAACAAATCCAGGGATTGCTTGATTACATTGTTGCTAACAAAATAGCTGTACTAGTTTTATATTAAAACCTCTGTTAAACAAGAATTTCATTAATCTAAAAATTCTTGATCTTCTAAAATTCATGAAAGAGAAATCAAGTTAACGAACAAGTTCGTAAGCACTATAAGCAGCGTGCAGAACGAAATGTAATCGGTACCATTAACAATCTAGCCACTAATCATTAACCTCGCGAGAAAATCCAACAATAAAATAGATTGACAAACAGCCACCCTCTCGAATCAATTCCTTCCCCTGCTCGATCCACTCGAACCGGAAAGAAAATCTCACGAGTAGTATGAAACAAAGCATAGCCGCATAAAAATGAGAAGAGCGAAAACAATTGAAGCAATCGCAACAATGTCCCAGCTTTTTCTATACCACCGCAGGAAATCTCGCGAAAGCTCGCCGGAACATGGTCTCCGATCCGCGACGACAAGTATCCACCAAAAACAGAGAAGGCAAAAAATACAAAACAATAAGCCGAGGAAATAATTCGGAAAAACATCTCAGAGTTACGACAACCGCGGATCGAGAAAGAGAGAGAGAGCGCGAGTGAGGGCTGGGGAGAGGGGAGTGAAGGATGCGCATCGAATCGGGAACAAATTCCGACGCGAAATTTCGAAATCCACCCCCGTAAACCAAAGAGGGAATTCGAAGTTCGTGCAACCGAGTGGAGGAATCCGGCGCATCGACGTACCCCGAAATTCCTGCATGCAGCAACCGCGTTGCATATAAGAGGCTGGAAAACGGTGGCCGCTCGCCGGGTACCGTGTTTCGAAGTTAGTTTCGCCGCCGGAGAATTTCTTGATAGCGATACCCGGTGGCGGATCGAGTACTCGAACCTCGATTTAGATCGGGGAGCGTATCGACGCGGCAACAACAAAACTCGAATCGAATCGAGACGAACTCTCTCTCGATTGGCCGCAAACGTCTGCGGTTCGCAACAGACGTTGCTAAGCCGTTTCGCGTTGCAAGCCGGTTCCACGAAGACTTTGTTGAACGTGTTAGGCATTTTTGGGGGTCATTCAGAACTTTTTGGTTCTGGGGGTACTGCGGAGAGATCGGTGACTCAGCACTCTAAGCACTCTCAGCCCTCTCAAGGCACTCGAGAGTGATCCTCAGCAGTGTCCATACGAAATACTATCAACAGCAACTCTCGATAGTTTCACTCTCAAATTGAACTCCTAACTTAATATCGCGTTGCTTTTGATTTCCAACTTTCAATCATCATTCTCCGAAACATAGTTGAATGACCCACTGCGAAGACAATTCTGTTTAGTTTCATACTACTCCAAATGCTTGACCCAAGTCAGAAACCCATCATAAATCCTTTGAACGCTATGGTTTGGCAATTAGAGCTCGATTTTAGTTGAAACACGTTGCCGCTAACAAGTTGGAAGATCGTTTCGGCTCCGTCACCGGACTTTTAAATATTCGCAGTGCAGCGGCGAACGACGAAGTTGCTCGCCGTAATTTCGTTCGGCCGTGGTCCCGGCGGACCTTCTGGGCACCGGAAATTAACGGACGGCTCTGCCGCACGCGTTTTTCCCCATTATGCAGTTTATTTACCGGTCACATCGGTACCCCAGCGAATATCGTGGCCTCGCACGGGATTGGAAAGTTTCGCGATCGATCGCGAAATCTCGACGGTGTTTTATTTATTTTGCTGATCGCGCTTCGGTGGGATTGTGGCGGGTGACGTTAGCGAATTTTATGCAACCTCGGAGAAAAGGACAGGCCATTAATGACCATTTATGCAGATTTGTAAATTTTTTCGAACGCTATCCTTCATTCTGGTCGATTTAACGAATCTTTCCTTGCTAGTTGGAAAACAGAAAGTGCTGCAATTCGTTTTATTATTTCCAAATAATGTGAAGAATTTCTACAAACATATTTTTCATAGCGAGTACTTTTATATAGTTATTCTAATCTAAATGTTGAAATTCTATTTCCGTATCCGTCGAAATTCTGTCTTTTAATTAAAAGTGGACCCGGTTACTGTCATCCAAATTTTGGTTTTAATTGAAAGAAAACTGTGTATGATGTCAAATGATATAGAAGGGTATATGTCATTGTGGTAGACTGATATGCAGAACTTGAGTATATGGATTTATTAGATCGAAACTGACATTTGGTTTGGACCCACTTTGGACCGGCAGTCATTTGATTTATTCACACATTTATTTTCAACATGGTGGCGCCAGAGGCGCTGGTATTTAGTTTTGTTTCTCTCGTTCATTTTGCTCTGTTTGGGCAGGTCAGCGTATTTATGTTTATTAGTGATTACTCTTCATTGCATTAACTTCCAGGCTGTTTCATTCTCATTGCCTCATATTTCTTTTATTTTTTCATTTTTGCTTTTTTCTTTCTCTCGTACGCGTATGAAACAAAAAATTGCATTTATGAATTTGACAGGATCTCGCATTGGGATCGTTGATATTCTACGTACACAGCATTGAAATATATTATATTCATGACTGTCACCGGCTTATTGCCGCTTTTTTACAATGCTGGCGCGTGACGTGTTTATATTTTTCTCGCAAAAAACGCGGGATTCTGTGTCTGGCTCCGAATATTTATTACAAACCCGGGAAAGCTTGTAATCAGCAAACGAAATGATTTGTTTGCTACTTAAGCTCAAAGACAATGGGGAATTGACGGGGGACGACAAGTAGCTAATCAGAGTCGCGTCGCGGATTACGCCTTGGTCCTCTTATCGCTGTCAAGACTACTGTTATCGTAATCATACGTAACGACACGGCGAACGTCATTCTTAAGCGTCTCATTTCCTATTGTCGACGCGTGTCACGTATTAGTCTCGTCCTGTGATTAATCAAACTGCTTCGGACGTCACACGATGAGATCAAGTCTCTCAATCTCCGTGCGTAATTTACCTGTTAATAAAAATCACTTCGTTATCAAACTGATAGAACTACAATATTTATAACCCGATTAAAGAAATCAAATAAAGTGTACAAAGCACGGAATAATCCATTGAATATTTAAAAGCGCATAAAGAGATACAGCTTGAATTTTTATTTTCTCGTCCTTTGTTTTGAAACAATGTTTAAAACCACCGACAAAACCGCCGGTTCAATTTACGGGAAAACAATTTCTCCAGTACAATTCATTACACGATTAGCAAAATTTCTGTACTTTCTGGCAGCAACGCGATGAAACGATTTTTCTTTCGGAGGAAAAAATCGCCCGGATTATTCCGCGTGAAAAATTATAACGCCAGGAATGGACGGCACAGAATTTAAATAATTCTTTATCGGTCACGTATAATTGATAATCCACGCGTTTCGAGGCCGGAGCCCTTCTGAGCGAGCTATTTAATATAGATTAAATATCGATTGTATTTCACGTTGCACGAATAATTCCTTCGACATCGCCGGTTCATGCTTCCCTGGTGTTGCGACACGGCCGCGCACACAAGCTTAGAGCGTCGGATTTGACGCGAGAGCTCGGGAATTAATGTAACGCACCGAGGGAATAATCGGTAAAAAATTTAATTTGTAATTTCCTGTCGCGAATTTCTCACAGCTCGTGGTTAGCGAGCGACATTTCAGCCATCTAGATTCGCTAAATTAATCACGTCCGTAGTTTTTCGGATAATTTAATGGTTCCTGATTAGCCAAATTGCATGAAAACTGAATTCCTTAAAAAATTGCAACATTTTTAAATTGGAATACTATTTGCCGAATGATGAAACGAGAAGGACTAAACCAGATCAAACAACGCTCTACAATAACCTGCATCGAAGAAATGAAAAGCAAGAAGAACCAAGAAATATAATAAACTCATAAAAATATCAAAGAACTGAAAATATAAATGTCAAATAAAGATTTATAGAGTGCAGTAGGAACGAAATTGCGTTCTGAAAATACGATATAAACAAAATAATATTAAGTCCGGTTCGCCAATAATGAAACGACCAGCACAGAATCCTCGGAATCAATAAAATAGCACCAAATTGACAGAATTTGTTCGGATTTTGATAGAATAATCCGTGAACACTGAAATTTGCATGTAGGCGGGAGCCCATTTGGCATCGTGTTCGGAGGCTTTTGACTCGCGAAACAAATTCGGTACCGCTAAAATCGCCCGTCGTGGCGAGTTTCTCGTGCAATATTAATCGAATTCATTGGTCGACGGGTCAGATGCACTTGCTCGTGCTGGTTTCGGCGCCACCTGTGACTAATACAATTGGCGGAGTGTTTCGAAAACGTCGGAGACACCGTCGCTGGTCTGTAAATGGCATTATGTCGCGATTGGCGACGGACTCTCGACGTTCTCGATCGATTCCTCCGTCGTCTTTGTCTTCGTCTTTGTCGTCGTCGTAGTCGTTCACCGAATAAAATTTCACGGAATCACGGTAACCGCGAATTATTCCAACTGTCCTGGTAATATACGTGTATATATGCGCGCAGATACCCAGCAGCGCTGATATCAACGTATAAAAACGTTTATGCGAACAACTGCGGGGGCACTTCGCCCATTAATAATTCACTCGACGAGAATTTTAAACAAGAGAACGTCGTATCAGTTACATCCCCCCTAAACCCAGCGCGCCACTTTTATCCAGCAGGTTATTCCGCCTCGACGGTAATAATATCAATGTAAATCAGGCTAGTAAATTTTGAGCGGACCAGTGTATTTACCGTGGGAATTTATAATGTGGCTATTCGGAAAATTTCACGAGATATCCGCTGGCTGGTCGAGGTCTCGCGGTTCGCTCGTTTCCGGCTTTGCCGCTTAAGTCTCTCCACTTCCTCGCTTTCGGGATTTTTTGAAAGGAAAATAGTGGTCGTGGTGGATTTAAAATTTTGTGGTCATATTCAGTAGTCTGTAGAGAATATATTATATTTTTTTCCTATATTTCCTTCGTTACTTTCATTTTTTAAAAAATCGCTTTCGGCCGCGATATCGTGCGTAACAATGCAACTGGACGAGCAGCGTCTTTTCTCGTTTCGGTATCGCCTGGAAGGCTTGTTTCACAATAGGCGGCTGGTTTCGCTGGATGTATTCGATACGTAATTTGTACTCGATACTCGCGCAGGCTCGAGTTCTCACGTTCTCCGGGCCGGGATATCGAGTATTTTGGCCGCGGGACCATTCGCCGAGGTTAATCGATGCACGGGGACCATTCGTCGGATTCGGCTGGATTTCGATAACGCGCCGGATGCAAATGTTTCCATCGACCGGCGGGTGGTATGGTTGTAACAGGGGCTGTGAGGGAAAAACGACGGCGGCGAAGTAGCTGGCCCGATAAACCAGCTCCGTTTACGAGCAGAATGATTCCTAAGGAGGCACAAGTTCACCGTTATTTATTGGACCAGTGTAAAAAGCCCGGACCGATAAATCAGCTCCTTTACTGTCCCGGGGTTTACGACACCGGCCACCGTAAAATTAGCTATTAAAATTAGCCAGCCAGTTTGCTCGGAATTAGCAGGACGCCTTCGTATCGAAACGGGTCGGCGAGCCAAGAATCCCCTCTGTTGCACAATCTCCGTTCGGTTTTTCTATTTTTTTTTCTTTTTTTGTTTCAGTCTCTGGGCCTGTTTTCCGCTGGCGATCGACAATCGGTTCGTTAGAGCCGCCGGGGGAAATTTCATGGTGTCGCCGTTCCCCCCTCAGTTTTCTCCATTGGGAGCCGAGTCATTGGATTAGCGGAGCGGCAGGTAATTCCTCGTGTTACAACGGAACGGAAATGTAGAATGAAATTTTTCGGTACAAGGCTTCGTTTGCGCTGGAATCGGCTTTGATTCGATGGCTCTGGCCCGGTGCACTCGGCTTCGGTAGTCTGACTATCGCTCACTCGTTCTACTGGCATTACTGTTTCCAAATATTGCTCGGCGTAGCTGGTTTTATTTTTTTGGAAGCAGTCGGCGATCGAATTACCGGCGAAATGGAATTCGTCGCGGGAATTCGATTAAGTAAAATTGGCCAACTGCGGTTGGACACTTCCGTAGTGGCTATACTGTGTTGTTAGTTTGTTTTCTGGAATCTAAGGTTAAAAAGATTTCAAGGGAAAAAAGAAATAATACTACTATTGCACAAAGTGGATTTACACATAGCGTTGAATGTATCGCATTGTCTTTCTGTTTCTTGGGACCTGATGCTGACAATACTCTTAGGGTTGCAAGCAATAATACCACCATTTCCGGTACCCTCTTAAGTAGAATTGGACGGCCGTGGCCAAACAGGGTAATATTTGCTCTTTTGTATTGTTCTTTTGTCTCTTGGAATCTGATGCTGAGATACCCATTGGAGAAAAAGCAATAGTGCTGAGATTGCCAGTAGTCCTTTAAGTAGAAGTGAGAACGGCAATAGTCAGACATCTCCAGAACTGGCAGTACTATGGCGACGCTATCGTTTTTCGAAATCTGGTGGTAAGTAGATTCTCCTGAAAAGGTAATTCTGTATAATCGCTGGCGTTCGATTAAGTAGAATCAAAAGGCTATGATCAGCCGTGCAATTATTGTTACAATCATTGTGTGAGAATGATGTGTTCTTAATCTGATTGGCGAGAACACTCCCAAAGATAGAATAACGGTCTTATGGAAGCCTGCCCAAGTAGAACTGGACAGTCATTGTCAGACAATCCGATACAATCATATAAAAGAGAAATCTCGTGTAACAAAAATTCAGTATTTATGATTCTGACATCGTTCTAAATGGATATCACTCGGTCGCGTCGAGGAATACTTATTTTTGTGGATTAGTTTAATAATTAAAAGCTGAATGGTCAGGCGACTATTATGCGTCAGCCACGTGACAAAGTAATGTTTAAATTCTCATGGGCCCCGCATGCTTAATTCTCACCGCAACACCACCGTGCCAACCCCAACGCGACTCAGCACTCGTCTCACCCCAGACCGCAAGAAATCCCCTAAAACCACAATCCTCGTGGTCGATTCGCCGCGGCTGCAGTCAGACTTAAGTAACACCCCGCCGTTCGTGAAATATCCAGCTGATATTCGCTCGCAGCCGTTGGTCCAATCGGCACGTAACGATCCGACTTTGTTTCCCGATTGGCGGATGGCGTCTCTAGAATTCAATGTGCCCACTGGAGCCTATAATCCTTAAGTAGTATCCTGCCGCGTGAATTCGCTTGACAGTCTAACTGCTGCGTCGATCCGATCACCGTACAATGATCCTGTTTCCATTGACAAATCACGTCACTCCGGGCTCCCGGCATAATAGCCGTGCGTGATAATCCGCGTGACTGACTGTTGCCTGGCTGATTTCACTTCGAGAGAATCTTCTTGCGTAAGTCCGTCCTGGAACTTCCCTCGAGAACTTTGCTGCGACAATAATCATGGTCGAGGAACAATTGCTTAATGCATCAAGTTGTCTAACAGTTGTCATTAGTTAACGATATTACTCTATCATTGTTTAACAATCTCGCGGCTTGTTTAATCGATGAACAACATAGAGAGAAGACAGAGTGTATTAGACAGGCTTTGCAATTTTTGTGGTTGAAAAAGTTTCGTTCACATTTAACCGAAGAGTCAATTGCTAAATAATAATAGTTTTTAACTAGATTTCTACAGTGCTTAATGTTAACAGTTGAGTGAACAACGAGTTACAAAAAGAAACACACAAACGCAACTGGATAGATGAGCAGCCTGTCTGCCTGACTATGGCTGACCTGCTCTACTGGTTTCATAATATGATAATGAGTAGGAAGTGCATCATGTGGCATACATGGAAAATTATTGGAGCTACAGAAAAACTTTATAAAGCAAACTCGCGTGTCCTTCCGTAAGGAATCCAGGCATCCAATCAATTTCCCAAAAATTGTACACACCGCATCAAAAGTGGAGGACTAAGTGCTTAATTTAGACCATCTCGGGATGACTAGAGATCGTTGGGGTAGGTGTTACGGCGATAAAAGTTGAACGATAGAAAGGTGCGAAATCTGCTCGGGTATCTGTCGGAGCGTGTTCCGAGGGGTAGATTGCATTAGAACCGAATCTTGAGCCTCATCATCGGTAATGATCGCGTCCCGTCTTCGTCGACAGATAATGCGAGGCGAGCGCAGGGCCCGTATCTCGTCGCCGGTACCGCGGGGAGGCCAAAACGAAGGAGTTCGTAACTAGTTTCCCCGCGGAGCGCGGCGCATGTCCTACGGACGGGAACAATGCCGATACACGTACACGCCGTGTGCACTAATACGCCGCTGGGCCGACGCCAGAGAGAGGCCTGCACGTCGGAGTTACGACAATATCCCGAACTTACCAACGGCAAACTTTCGGCGAAGAGACAGACGGAGAGAATGAGAGCAGGTTGCGGGGGCGGAGAGGCTACGTTGACGCGTCCCCGTCAAAGGAACCGACGGCCGCCGCCTTATGGATGCCGAGGCAGGCCGGGAGAGAACGAGAGAGAAGGAGAGAGATGGTTTCTTCTTTTTCCCTCTCTTCGTCCTTTGTGTCCCTTCACCCTATGCCATATCATTTTACGGCGTAATTTTTTCTCGCCACAGTGTGATTGGCCACTTCAAACACGGTGAACGTGTTTGCAGATTGAAGATTGTGGAAATAAGAGGGCTCTTTCATTTTTATTTTATTATTCGACGAGATTGTTGACGATATCATGATACAGTGTTGATAAGAATGGGATTGTTTGCGAGGAATGTGTAGAGTTTACAGCGTGTAGATTTTTGTTACTGAGTTTGCTTTGCGAGAAAATTGATCCGAGACATTCGTTCGCTTGTCTGACCGTTGCAGGCTGTTTCTACTTCCTGGGAAAATTGAAGAATATGTTGTGGTATGTCTGTACGAATTTATTTTTACGGGCGGGATTTTTGATAATGGATTTATGGAACGCGGTATTTCAAGGATTTGTGAATGTCATCCCATTTTGAATAACAAGAACGATTTAATTTATAAAATAGGATTTTATTTAAATAGTGATATATATTGATCGATATGTAATATTTTTATGATGCAAATATTGTTTCCCTCCCAAAAACCGAGACACGCCGACATTAATATTATTTCAATTAAATCCCATACTTAATTACATTCAAATTATTTTGCTTAAACCCCATACCTCGTTAAATGCAAATTACATGAATAATACTGGTGCACTGGTTAAACGAGCCTTAAACCAATCGCAACCACATTCATATTAATTCGATTAAATATGCAATCTTAAATATGTATGCCAAATTTCAGATTTACTATCTCGACCAAAATTTTTTTTGTACTCCTATGTTCATTCGCCCGGGATGCGAAATCATTAAAACATGACTTGGCACCCAGAAATACAAACAAACGAGTCCACCACGATCCGGAAAATCCCCCCAAAAAATAACTGGTCACGAATTTGTTCCGGTGTCCAAAGAGAAATGTTTATATTAATTTCGGACAGTGTCCCCAGGAAAAGTAATGCGAATAAGTAGAATCCGCTCGTGGTTCACTCGGTTGACCCTCGAGGGTGGTTTCATCAGCGAGGAATGGGGACAGCCCGGCTCCCCGTTAAAACCCCATACGTAGCTGGTTCCACGTTGATGGTAGTCGGCTGTTTTTCCCGGTTAATACGGCCGGATGAGATCGTGCGCGGAACAACGCACTGTCCATCTTAATTTGCCCTGCGCACGCGTTTTTAATTCGATCCCGCGTCGCATTCGCTGCGCGCCCGATCCACGTCCACGGGCACTGCGGGCCTGGGTACCGTGAGCCGTTGTAAACGGCTGCGAAAATATTTGCTTGCGTCATTGCTTGTCAACGCTCGTAGATTGCGTTTCGACGTTGTCGTTGTTTTACCTGGACAACGAAAAACCAGAGGGAAACAAGAATCCTCGGAAAGAATTTCCGCGCACCACTGCCGCTATTGCGATACGCTTTGAATGACCAGGAGCCGTTTGGACAAAAACCACTAACTTGGAGCTACACTTCGCCTTCTTCCGTTCACTCTCGTTATTACTCATATTTTTGTCGGTCTATCGGAGTGGAGCGGTGGGGGATTTTTGGTTTATTTAAATACACTACATTGATTTCCGACAAGTATCACAGTGCTCATCCAGCTACGACTTATGACAGCATAAAAATTGAGTAAATCATCGAAGGGATGACAAATAGGTCTAATCAAATTCCTGTCAACCCCCCTTACAAGCGTATCGTTTAACCGCGAAGCAGTTTATGAATCAGAGTGGTTCGAGAGGTAGCTGAGCCGTAGCGGAAACGCGGTTTCATTATGGTCGAAATACTTGATCATCTGGATTTGCTTGGCGCTAAAAGGATCCTTCTTGTACCTTGTTGCCGGCGAGTGCTTCCGATAACAAATTTCGAAGCCGAGTTTTACGAGCTTCCTTCCCGCGGCGGGAGCTGTACGGAGGAGCTGCACCGCTTTATAACCACGATTTTTCAGGTTTCTTTTCCCCGGCTGCGTCGACGGGGGAACCGTGTGGAACTGCGCTCGACCTATCATCCAGACACTTCACAACCTAATATCGTACATCGGCCGCACTTCCGGCGGCCGCGTGGCCATCGGAAATTCGCCTGCGGACCCGCGGCAACTCGACAACCTTATAAGCGGGCCGCGGAACTTGAGGCACGATGGGCGAGAACGCGAAATTTGCAACGCAGATTCGCCGTTTCGAGTTACGCCGGTCGACCTATCGCTTTGAATCTTCGATGCGATTTGGTCAGCCGCGAGCCATTTCTAAGCTGCAATATCCTCCGACATGGTAGACGTTGCTGGAACTTAAAACATCGTTCCCGAAGATCGTTTATTTACTATAGATTTTGACACGTGCATACGTATATGGATTTCAAACCATGACAGTCAAGGTCCAATGCCTGCCGGCCCCCTTAACACTGATTTATGCACTATGTAATGCTTGATGACCTACGACTGGAAACTAGAGTAACTCTATATAATAAAAACACGATGAACCAACGCTGTACAAAAGTCAATTTATCTGATGTATTTGTATACATAGGATTATACTGTTTGGAATCTGTTGTCTATTAGTTAGACCAAACACGAGGCTTGATTTGATTTGATTTTCGGGCGGGTGGTAAAGGAATTAATGAAATGCAATGTTCTTTTAATTTTAAATTCCTAGGTAAATTCCCCGTAAATCGTTTTCAACGCGGTACCGAACAGTTCGTCATTTTTAAAATCCGTGGCTGAAGACTTTCCAGTGGATTTTTCAGCTGCAGAAAAATGTTTTTAACTCAGAGCAGCCATAAAAATTGAGAGCAGCTCGGCCCTTCGAAGGGCGGTTGGCCCGACGTGAAATTAAAGGGTTCGGGTTCCTTCGATCCGCTCTCCTTTAAAGCGTCGGATCGACCAGCCGCGGCGTGGGAAAACGAGAACGAATGGAAGGCGGGCCGATTGTTGACGTCGACCATCGACAGCCCCAATCAACCGATTAACGTTGCCACGTCGATGTCGGCGTTATCATCGTCGTCATCGGTGATCGTCGTCCACGTCATCGTCGCAGGGGTTGCGCTTGTACGTGGCCGATCGCCGATGGGCTCGGCTGCGTCTTCATTGTGGTGGCCGCGTCCGTGAATACACCCTCGGGCCGGTAACAACCGGCCTGGCAGCGCAACATAATATATTCCCGATCCGGTGGCTCGGTGTTCTAAAGGCGACTATCAAGTTGTGGTCGCCTAATTTACGATCCCGGCAAATGGACCCCGGGTTTAGTGGACGCGCGGCTCTTCGATCCACGGCACCCTCGAACAGCGCATTTCCCGTTTTCTCCGCTGCGGAAACCTCGCGGGTTGCCATCCGTGCGATATGGTTGCGGGATAATCTAGTGTTCGAGCTCAGAGGGTGTCAGTCGGCTCTGAGCGACTCTCACTTCAGTAGAATAGCCTTCGTCGACAGACACGATGAATTTTAATGGAGAGATTGGACTAAACCGAAAAAAATGTGTTTTTGAGAATTTTGTCTGCAATGATGGCTCGATGAAACAACATGATAGTTTTGCTATCTCTTCGTTTATAGCTTAAAATATAATGAGAATATTTTTTCAATTCCATATGTTGAGAATTAAGAATTAAGAATAGCGATTCTCGCTGGTCTAACAATCGTTGTGTTCAGAATTTTGTCCTCGTGTTAAAAGAATGAAAATTTTTGCCCGTTTGAAAGCCATTGTTCTGAGAAAATTGGTGACACTGAATAATAATCTGGCGTGTTTGGTATATCGCTTAAACTTTGTTTGACATTTCCTCGGACCGTCCACGAATTTCTGTTCACGATCGGCGAACGCTGACAACCGCAGCAAATAACAGCGTCGAAATCTGTTCGAGCAATGAAATCTACATAAATTATGAATATGGGTACGTGCAAGTAGAAATGGCGGCGCAGATTGATAACACAATAGGAACAAAACGTTGTCGACTAGAAATGCGTAATTGCTTTAAACACAATTAGCCAGGATCGGGGTATAGTGATCGTGTTATGCCTGCCGGCTAACGTCGCCTCTCGGCCATATTGGACATCTGGTGGTCCGGTCGTCGAGTATAGTCAGCGTACTACTGAAAGGGTCAAAATTGATCGTATCAAGTTAAAATCATAGTAGCCCGCCCTCTCGACGTGTCAATTTCTCATCCGCGTAACGTGAACATGTTTTTAGTAACATTACCTGTGTCATCGTAGGCATAGACATTTTTAGCGACCCTATTATGTTTGTAGTGCACATGAGTGTTAAAAAAATTTCATACAAAAATTGCTACCAAGTAACGCAATTTTATTGGCCACATTTATATACCAAGTCGAATTGGTGGTTTCTATTGAGCATGGTTAAAGTCCACACTAACTCAAAACAGAGGAACAATTTTTATCAGTTTGCAGAAACCGATTTTGCATGGAAATAAAAATATTTCCTGTCTGTCAGAATGAATTTCAATTGCAAAACCTCGAAAAAGCTGCAGCAATTCGATCCCACCATGCTCGACAACTCAATATCATCAATAACATCTCAATCATCGATAATCCCACCACAGGCCATCCGAAAGTAACATCTCCCACGTCTGCCTAATTAACCAGTTAAGCGCACATTCAAGCGGATATCTCTTATCCCCATTGGCCTAGGATCTGCGTCACCCGCGCTCCAGAAATCCGACTCCCCCATCCTCCCCGAAATGAAAGGGACTGCTTCGAAACGTCCGTCCATCAAACCGAACCCCTCCTAAAAAATCTTGCGATAATCTTTCACGCCAACACCCGAACTCCTACCAATAGTAGATGGACGCTGGTAGGAAAGAACCATCCTTAACACTTCGACTGCCACGTCACCCGCATCTGGGTGACGGCATAATTTCTCCAGAAATGAATTTCCGCGGTGACAGGTAGAGCGTGTTAAATTTGCTTCTGGTCTGTAAAAGGATTGCGAAAGTAATCACCACCGTAAACATTAACCTGTCAGTATTCGTTTTGTCGAACGAGTTGCTTCGATTTTACCCAATTTTTGTTGAGTAGGCGGTGAATGCGTTCAACGTACGGAAGCGTACTAAATTGCGTAAAAGTGCAAGAAAGTGTAGCCGCATCAGACAATGGGAATCGGCGAGGATGGAAAAGAAAGAAGACCAAGTTGAGCTGGGAGTAGTTTTTTCGTGGACGGATCGGTCGATGGTCCAAAGTCGACTGTCGGGCCGCGGCGGTCTGGTGCTGGCGGCGCCGCGACGCTTGCGCCGCAGGTCTCGCGACTCCGTCAGACGGCGCCCCGACGCTGGTACCGTCGGACGGACCGGTCGGTCGGGCCACCAGTCGGTTGAGTCAGCAGCCCTCTCTCTCTCCTCCGACTCTCTCTTTCTCTCTCCCCCCTCCCCAGCCCCACCAGCACACAAGGAGAAAGAGAGAGAGAGTGCGAGAGAGCGAGAGAGGCGATTCGCGCTCGTGCACACCGAGAGGGCAGGTTCGCACACTTTCACGCGGGGTCTGACGCACACACTCTGCCCCGGCTCGGAATCACGGGCTCGTTGGCGGGACCCGTCGGTGTGGACCGACGTCGGACACGCGCACATGCACGCCCATTCTCTCTCGTTTCTCCGTCGCGCGCCCTCCCAACATCCTGCGAGAGAGAGTCTCTATCCGGCGAACGACACGAGAGGGAGTCCGAGTTCCTGGCGGAGTCCCTCGCGGCTGCAGTGCGTTCCCAAACAGCCACGAGAGAGCCTCGAACGTGTCCGCACGCACGCACGCCACGCGACCATCAGCCCCGGCTCCAAGGGCCACGAGGTGGCCCTTCGACTCCGGATTCGGCGACCGCGAGAAACCGGAAGCTCCTCCCGTCGTCGTTCTCGTCCTCGTCCTCCGTCTGCGTCGCCGTCTTCGCGTCATCGTCGCGAGAACGTTCGACGTCGAGCCGACACGCGTCGATCGAGTGCTGCGACGCATCCACCACCTTTGATCCCTCGATCCTCCCAGAGGAGCCTCTCTCGTGTCGACGTTGTTTCCCGCGCGTGTGCCGCGAAGGATCGTGCTAGGACCTCGTGACAAGGACACTCTCCGTTCCTCCCACCGCAGGTCGCGAAAGATTCGCGAGGAGGATCTTCTCGCGATCCTCCCGACGACGATGGCTCGAGAGTGATCGTGGTGGAGATGCGTCGATGGAAACGGTGTCGGGGATCGCAGGCTCGATGGCGCAGCTAGCAGCGTGACTGAGTGACTCGAAGGGACGAGCTCGCAAGGACGACCGGAAGATCGGCGAAAGTGGTGGTGGGCTACACGTCGCTGGCTGGTAGGGAATCGATGACCGTCGAGGATCGCTGATCAGCTGACGGGTGAAGTGGTGCGCGAGGACTACGAGAGCGCGTCAAGCGGCCGTGCGCGTCCTGTTGATCTTGAGCGGCGAGGACGAGGCTCAGGGGCGTGTGTCCGCCGAGACTGTCCCCGTGTAAATAGCTGTACATAACCGGGATCCTAAATCTTCACTACCCCGCGAGCCCATCCCTTTAGCTCCCTAACCGATCGCTCCCCAACCGATCGACACTTCCCTCAGCGCGATCGAGTCTGCGATTAAGGGAACGAAGTTCTGTGACGTAGATAGAAACGAGTAACGGATATAAAATCGAGTTCCAGTGTCATAGAGATAGAAGAAACAAAACGGATGTACGATCGAGAAGCTATGTCGGTCGGTGGTCGGTGTGTATAAAGACATGTACAAAGATTCTAATTAGTCGAGTTCGCTTTTCGTCGCGAGTGTCTTCTTCGTGCGGTGTCGCCGCCGGGAGATCCGCTCGATCCCGCAGGGAACGACACACAGCGTGCCGAGAACACAATTCGCGAGGAAGCAAGTCGGAGCAGTACGGGTATCCAAGCGCTTTAGCCTTTTTAGCAGCGGCGCGACAATTAAGTAGCTCCGCGGCCGCGCGTTACGAGCGTTCGCTACGTCGAGCCGCGAGTAGAGAATTTACACATAACGTACGCGTAACATATATACGCACACACACACACACACACACACACACAGGGAAACGGATAGACACGATTGTACGCTAAGGTAGCAGCGAGGTTGTCGAGGGGAGGGGAATCAAATCGAGGACTCGAGCGGGGGAAGGGTGACGCGTTTCCGTCGCCGAGGATTTCGACGAGTCCTGATTCTAGATCGCTGAAAGGACGATAGGTCCGATCCGTTAGCGATAGGGAGCAACGCTCAAATTCTCGGAGCTGTCTCTCGCCTTCTTTCGCTCTCACCGTCACTTTTCAAAGGGGGACCAATTTTTCACGGTGATTATCAATCTCTATTCCTTCTCTCTCTCTCTTCTCTCTCTCTCTCCTCTGTCTTTCAGCCGGTCGTTTCTCTCCGCCTTTCTACCTTTTATCTTCTTAATCCAGCCGGCCGGCGTGGCGCGGCGCGGCGTGGCGGCGGACTATACCATAAATCTCGCCGCTCTTTCTGTATTAACTCCGTCATCGTGAGCCGACCGGCGAATATACGGGCCAGTCGCGACTCACGCGAGCAATAAATCAACGGAGCAGCCTGACTCACCTGGCGAACCGAAGATCCTGATATCGCAGTCCTCCGGTATAGATCACGGTGCCGAGTAACAGGTAGACTGCTCGCCTCTTTCCCCTTCCGCCTTCATCGATCAGAAAAACACCGTGCCGAAGAGATCGATACAAAACCTTATTGAACACAAACCCCCCGAGTAACAGGTCTTCATCGTCGGTGAGAAAGACAGCCACGCAAAGCAGCCCGTTTCACCTGGCGAAAGAAAGATTCTCCCATCAGAGTCCTCCGGAATAGTTCGAATAGCAGAGTGTCTCTTGTTATCATTTTACGTTCATCAACGATCAGAAGAAAGAAAACCTGGTGTCGAAGTGAAAGAAGAAGTCTGACTCACTTTGCCAGAAGAAAGGATCTACCATAGTGTCCAGAATAGTTTTCAAGAACAGTGTCGAGTAACGGGTAGTCTGATCCTCTCCTTCTCCATCATTCTACCTCCATTGTCGATCAGAAAGAGTAGAACATAGTGTCGAAGTGATCGAAACAAAGCCACGGGGAAGCAAGTAAAGTAGCAACCGTCTAGAACAGCCTGATTCATTTGGGGAAAGAGAGATTGTCCTGTGAGAGTGTCCTGAGTAGTTCGAAAAGCTGAGCCCACATCTTTTCCGTCATTCTATCCCCGCCATCGATCGAAAAGAGGCGAACATAGTGTTGGAGTGATTCAAGAAGAAAAAGTGCAACCTGGTGAGACCAGTCTGATTCGCAAAGGAAAAATACTCCTGTGAGCATCCTGGTCCTGGTCCTGGAGGATTGTTCGAACAGTGTTGAGTAACAGGTAGACTCTATCATTCTAATTCTACCGTTCTACCTCCATTACTGATCCAATAGAGAGCTGGCAGCAACCCGAAGCAGCCTGATTCACCGGGGGAAAGAAAGATTGTCTTGTCACAGTGTCTAGAATAGTTCGAGAAACGGTGTCGAGTAACAGGTAGACTGATCCTCTCGTTATATATCATTCTACCTTCATTGATCAGAAAGAAGAGGACATAGTTGATCGAAACAAAGCCACAGTCCGGCTGGAGAAGCCTGATTCACCTGGAAGAAATCCTCAAGTGTCCTAGAGGATTGTTTCGGCAACAGGTAAATCTCTTTCTAACATTCAATCTCGATTATTAAGCAAAAAGGGGAGAAGCCAAGACGAAAAAGAGCAACCTGAACCGCCTGGACAAAGATTGACTTCCGCAGGATACTCCCTCGTCGATCGAAGAGAGACAGAGAGAGAGAGAAAGAGATAGAGAGAGATAGAGAGAGAAAGAGAATAGAAAATTGAAGCGATCGTAGCAACGCGGTAGAGGGCCCAGCGAGCACCCGCGTCCGTTCACCGAGTATGCGATCATCCTGAAACGGGCATGACGCCCCTGGCCTCGAGATGCGACGAGACCACCACCATCCTGCTGCTGCTGCTACTCGAGCTGGCGCCCGGTGCACGGTGTTACTCGCGCGCGGCCACCCTGTCCGCCTCGACTTCGTCGAGATAGCATCAACAGTGGACGGCGAGGGTGCGAGTGATGCCTCAGCTCGGCAGCATTATGACCATCGACGCCGGTAGTCCGACAACGGCGTCCAGCAGCGAGCTCGAGGAGAACATGACGTGGTCTCGACCGGCCGGCGACTCGACGTCTTCCTCCTTGCACGAGGCCCACACCGTCCGGGGCGAGACCCAGACCGACCACGAAGACCAGCACCTGCGCCGGTTGTTGCGTTTAGCTACCGCGAGCATCGGGGACCGCGGGACCACGATACCCGTCGCCGGGATCGACCAAGGACCAAGCGAAGGACCCGCTAGCACCGCGAAAGGGAACAACACCGAGGACACTGTCCCGCTGGACGAGCGTACGGCCGAGAGGATCGGCTGCGGCTGCGAGAGGCTAGGTAATCGGTTAGGCGACCAGGACGCGTCAGCAGGATCCTCGTCGTCTGGTTTGCCACCTTTTCTGACCAGCAACGAGACCGATCTGGACGACAGGACGCTGCTGGAAGGCAGCGGTGAGGGTAGCACCATCGGCCTGGACTCCACCACCGGCATCGGTGTCAGTACCACCGACAAGGAAGACGCGCAAGGACTCCGCGAGCTCGAACTGCTGTTCGGCCTGGGTGGCATCATGGAGGACTTCGGCGGGACGTTCAACGAGTCGTTCAACCAGAATCTCTCGTACCCCTGGAACAGCAGCGATTACAACGAGACCTACATCGTCTTCAGCGAGAGCATGTACCCATCCGGCTACACCCTGCCGCACATCGTCCTCGCGTCCATCCTCGCCACCCTGCTGATGATCGTGATCGTCGTGGGTAACATGCTGGTGATCATCGCGATCGCCACGGAGAAAGCGTTGAAGAACATTCAGAACTGGTTCATCGCCAGCCTGGCTGTCGCCGATTTCTTCCTCGGGCTGGTGATCATGCCGTTCTCTCTCGCGAACGAGATCATGGGCTACTGGATCTTCGGGTACTGGTGGTGCGACATCTACTCGGCTATGGACGTGTTACTGTGCACCGCGAGCATCATGAACCTATGCCTGATCAGCCTCGACAGGTTCTGGAGCATCACGCAGGCTGTTAAGTACCTGAAGAGGAGGACGCCCGCTAGAGCTGCGCTCATGATCGCTCTGGTATGGCTGCTGTCCGCGCTCGTGTGCATCCCCCCGCTGTTAGGATGGAAAAGACCCACCCCAGCCGAAGAGTACCCCAAGTGCAAGGTGAGTCCTTTTACGGTTCTGCAATTTACAGTTGCCCGCGTCCGATTGGATCGATCGAACGCGCAATTTCGTTCTCGAACAACCTGCGAGATCGAGCTCAGATAGAGACAACGGTGCAACCGTGTGCAACCGGCTCAACCGGCCGGCTACACGCGACGACACGTGCACTCGACGACGTGCGCCCGGCCCTGCACGATTAATGTTTAAAACACAATTTTCCATGGCCTCGCCGCACGGGCCGGCAACCACCATTCGGGGAGTTAATTATTTCGCGGGAACCGGATGCGCCGTCGTGCCGCTGACAGCTTACTCGCGTCCTAGGGAGTTCGCAAAAACGCCCGGGCGATTTGCGTCACCTAGGCTAAACGATTTATGGCGGTTTCTTTGCGGTTTTGTTGGATCGTGTTAACGACTATTTTCTAGCTGATCGAGTTTGTTCTGGACACCGGATGATCTTGGTTTTAAGAGCCAATCGGTGTCAGTATATTCTTCGGATTTAACACTAGAACGACGGGAGCAGTCAAAATGACTGCTTCCTAATTTTTTCTTTTACAATTACTGGAATTGTAAAAATGTTTTCATCGGAAATTTTTTAATGAACCTCTTCATTGAAGCACATATTACAATAAAAGTTGTACGAAGTCTGAATGAGCACAGTATTGTCATTGTTACAAAGCAATATACGTCAGTCACATTTATTGCTCCGTCGTTCTAATGTTAATGGAGTAACGTATATTGTACAAATATAGGCTCTTTAAACAACCTGACCTTATTAAGTGGCTCCAAAAAATATTCGAAAGCTTTTCCAATTTTCTAAATGATATCCTCCATTTTTCGAATAGCTCTATTTATTGCGTCTGTTCTCGATCAAATAATTAACCCCCGTATGGTCCTTCGGTGCAATGAAGATGCTATAAAATCCTTATAGCAGGGAAGCGAGAACCGAATTGGTTCGAGAAGGTTGAATCTATCGATTGATCACTGGGAACGATTGTCAGGGTCGAATAGAGTAAGAATCTAAATTCATCGAACGGTGTCGGGTTTCATCCTCCGGTCACGAAAGGTTATAGGATAGGGTTGGTTCGCCGGGGAGGCACTTGGCCGTGATAGTGGGACCGTAGATCCATTTTGAGTAATTTCTCCTGCGAGTGCACGTATTATCTAGGACGATCTGGGAGTTTGAAGCATTCGATTAAACCGGCTGACGTTGATTCTATTTTCTAATCGATAAAAGCCACTCGGTTTTCTATACCGGCGTCATGGCGCTCGACTCCGAGGCGTTCCTAATGTTGCAGGATTATACAGGATGATTCTAGGAACTGGGTCGAACTATAGTTTCGTTCGGGACGGTTCTGGGAAAAAAATACGTGTAGGGATGGATGAATCCTATCAGGTCGCAGAGCGGTGGATATCGATACTGTTGTGGAACGGTGTTGAATTCACTTTCAGAGCAGACTCGTTGCCAAAATGATGGCGGATGTCCTTGAGAAGGTTATTAGGGATGCAGGGAAGTGATTAAAGTTCACCCCGAAGTTCTCATGATAGATTTCTTATGTTTTTAGTTTCCTGAGGGAAATCCGAATGAAATGGGATACGTGGTGCACAAGTTAGACTTGTACAAAATTATTTAGAAGCGTTTGCAGGATAATGAACGCGCAAATAGTGAATCGTTATAGACAATTTTCTCGGAGGAGTTAAACGTTATCTCGGGGGGTGCAAGGTAGAAATGCAAAGTCGTGTTGAGTTATTGAATTCGTTTTTGGGGTCCCGAATCTAGGATTCAGGGATCGCAGGACCACTTTTGAATCCTTCGGTATAAGCAATTTCAAGTCGGAGTATTTCCACAGTATATCCTGTGGCGGACACGCGAGAAGGGTAGGAACAGGATGCGGCGGGAGTAGAGGAGAGAAGAGGAGAGGAGAGAACGGGACCGGACGGTTGCCTTTTATGCAGCGTTGAAACCCACCCTTATCCTCAACCCCTCGGAACCAGCTTACGTTGCCCACTACAAAACGCCGTCCAAGATTGGATTTCTATGCCCGACAGTTCGATGCACGGAGCTGACTCGCACAACTTCACGGCGTTTTCCGTTTTTCTTCCATCCACGGTTCCGCCTAATTTTTCCTTTTTCCCCCCGCGAGTTTTTTTTTACGAACGCTCTTCGATCTCTGACGTTGAAAACGAGCCCGAAAAACAATTCCTCCCTCGGACACGGGAAAAATAGTAGAATCCGTTTACCGGTCATACGGGACCACCACGAAGCTTATGATCCCTATCGATCTCGCTGTTTGCTACTAATTGGAGGGCCAGAGCTCTCCGGACCCGCTGCGCTGTTTAATTAACCCCCGCGCGTGACTGGAACCGGCGAACCACTCGCACGGGATTTTTTGGAACTCTTAACTATCCGATCGTCGCATCCCTGTTTGTGTGAAGGGCCCTGCCGGAAATGTCTACCTTGGAAAATCCTCTGTTTCTCCATAGTCCCCGAGTTTTCTATTAGCTACTAAAATTTCGGGACGAGAAGATGGGATCTATATTATTTTTATTTCATTCTGAGTATTTCACGCAAGATAACCCTATCTTTTATACACTGTATACATTCTACACTCCATGGTACCCAAACACACGAAGTATTAATTTCGTAGAATTGTATTTACGATTGTTATGGAACATAGTCAAACATTTTTTTAATGTACTCATTTATTTCACTGCTTATTAATTTATCATCTGTGTTTATTATACGTGTTTGCGAACGTCCGAGAATGCGATCAGACTCGAGATTATGACCGAAGAGAAGAGGAAATTATGTTGAGCACACATTTGCAGTTCAAGATTATGTAATTAATCCACGCTTAACAAATGTCAGGTGGCTCTGCAATAATTACTGAAGTATTTCTCTCCAATTTCAATACAAAGAATATTTATAATTGAACAGAGGAACGTTCTAAATATACAATATATTATAGATAAAAGATCGGAAGACTGTGTGGTTGTAGGCGTATCAAATTCAATTTATTTTAATTTAACTTAGTTTCAGTTTAATTTAAATTGATTTAATTTGATTCACTCTCTTTGTCGTTGGTATATCTCGATGTTATTATGTTAAGTGAAATGGATAAATTTAAGAGGGTTAGATTTAAATGCAGTGTGATTAAGAAATGCTCTAATTTCGATGCGTAAATATTTTTATTTCAATTTCTCGGTAATGCTGCATTTTAATGACGACTATAAAACGAGATACAAATTATTATTACCAAAGAAACAAAATGGATTAATGTAACTACCCTTAGGAGTTAATTCAGAGCCCGAGGAAGTATGAATACTTCTTTTTCCGTTATTGTACTCTTCAACTTCCAATAAATGAGTGTATAATGAGAACGAGTCGTTATAACGATCAAAGAAGCAATGTAAAGTAAAAAAGACACCCTTCGGGATTAATTCATGGTCTAAGAAAGTATAAATACTTTAACTACCGTTTCCTGTGTTTCCCGTCTTCCAATATAATGAGTGTAGAATGAAGTTGAATCATTATTATTACGAAAGGGAGAATGTACAGTAAAAAAAATCACCCGCAGGGGTTAATTCATTGTCCCAGAAAGAATAAATCCTTAAACTTCCATTTCTTGTGTTACTCGTGGTCCAATATAATGAGTGTAAAATGAAGACAAATTATTGTCTTCAATGAGACAATGCAGACAGAAGACACTGCTCTTAATTTATGTTCTGAAGAAGCACGAACACGGGCAGGACAGTACGAGCATTATTACAGCGAGGAATAAACATAAAATATTAGTTGTTGTGTTAGGGAATCTGATTAATTGGACTGCGAATGCTCGTCAGACTAAAATAAAAATGGATCCTTCTTTCAACGAAGATCAACTTCAGTTGCTAAATTTACTACTGTCAACGTTTAAGTAGGGATCGATAAAAATTGGACACAGTCTCACATATGGTGTACCCTGCTTATAAGAAGCAATATTCTTCTTAAATTCCGCTGTCGTCTTCGCAGTGTGGCATTCCAGTTATCGAATTTTACTATATCCATCCAAAATCCGCTGTCTGCAGATTCTTCACGGGGTTTAGAAATTCCGAAGAGGTTCTAACCAAGGTTTACAAATTTCGAACAGATTCGGATTCCCATCTCGCGCCTACACCTCTCGCGAGAGTTCTTTCCATCGCGAAACAGCACTCGCGAGGCGAATGCTTTGCGAGGAGAATCGTTTTGACACCGCGGAGTGCGGCGCTCGCAAAGGAACCAGCACGGGGGATAAGCTTATCTGGTTAAGCCTAGCGTGTTGACTGAAGTCGACCATAAGTTCGCGCGAGATACGTCTTCCCGTGAGAGCGTAAAAGCCGAGCGGAGCAGAGAGGAGCGGGCGCGCGCCATTAAGCGGTCGCATCCGTGCCACGGATACATGTAATGCAAGAATAATGGCCCGTGTCGCGGATCTAATGGTTTATTAAGACGGCTCCGCTATCTAGCCCGCTTTATTAGGGATTGTTGATGCCAGCCGTGCCTCGCCCTTCTTCCATCGCCTCGTCCCCTCGCCTCGATGCTTGCGCGCCGCGGATTTATGGCAGGTCATCCGTGGATTAAGTTCTCCGGGACTATAAAGACCCGGAAGTCCTCCTACTTTTCCTTTTCTGCCGCGTAACGAGACCCCGTTCGTCAGCCGGATTTCCATGCGAATTCTCCTTGGACCGATCCCCGACCGCACGACGTCGAACCCCGCTGCTTTCACCGTGTTTACGTTAATGAAACATGCAAAACAGGTGATATTCTTTATTTTCCCGGCGTGGTTTATAGGCTCTGGGAAAGATGAAAGTCGCGGTGGCGGTCAAATTGTCAGGAGTGGGTACGAATTATATGTTAACCGTCCTGAATCGTGTCCTCATTTTTATGAACACTACTTCCTCCTCTATCTCGTTGACTTTTCAATGTATCGTGGAAAATACTTCGCACAACATTGTTCCAAAATATTTGCAAAACACTGTCGGAACGACTACAGTGAATTCTGCCTACAATTCTGTGTCTATGTTCTTCATTAAAAATCTATTGACCCCAGTTCTGTTCTTTCTAAATTGTTTCTAGATTGTATTACAATTTTTTGGTCTCTCTAACAGATTCAGGGCAGTACCATTCACTGGATCAGCAAAAAGTGTTTTTCGAACCAACCCTCTCTGCGACTCTCATCCCTCGAAGCATAAAAGAACCGCATCGCAGTGATTTTTCTCCGAGGATCGACCACTCAGAGTTTCCTCGCTGTAAGTGCGAGAATTAAGGCTAAAGAATCGCTCTTTTTAAAGTCAGTGTCGAAACGACAAACGGTCGAATGAGATTACGGGGCTTTGGGGACGGTGGGAGGGGTAGTTGAAATTCGCTGGAGCCACAGAGGCCGCGGGTAACCGTCTTCCCTTTTTCTTCTGTTCCCTCGAACAGCGGCAAGCTAATCGCGTTAAAAGATTGAAGGCACCGGACGAGTGCCGGGTCAGAGCCGAGCAGGAAGCTGCGCTCCCATCCTCGAGTATTTGTCGCTCTTCATTCGTCACCGCTCGGGAAAAATCCGGCAGGGGGGTTGGCACGAGATGGGGGCAGGGACGGCGGCGGGGTTCGCAGTCTTCTGCGGCTGCGAGATTGTCAGCCCCCGTAATAGCGAGGCCGTCGCAGCTAGACGGTGAATTACGGTTGAGAAAGGTGCGGCTGAATGTTAAGGAAGATTCATTTCCGTCGCTCCTTTCCTACGACTGCGGGGACTTTCGCGAATCCGGGGTCCTCGTATTTCTGCGACCTGAAATGCCGGTGTAATTGTGCGGGGCGACTGCCAGGAACCGTGCATTCGATCACGTTGCTACTGAAACGTACTGCGAAATGTACTCCCTCATTCCTCCATTTCTTCTTCGACAGGAAACACATTTTCCGCTTGAGAGAAACTTACTAAAATCGTTGATGGCAGAAAGAAATCTGTGCCTCGCCCCTGTTCGTCGCAACTCGTGTGCAACATTCTTGTATCCCGACCAGTTTCGCGGTTTAATTTTTAGAGGTAGATTACCCAGGATTTTTTTCCAATTGTAGTCCGTGAAATTCCCCGTCGAAACGAACCTCGTATTCCGTTGTCGAGTGCCTTTTTTCGGCCGTGTCCGTTACAAGCAAATTGATCATTTCGGTAAATTGGTAGACACGGTAAGGACAGTTCGAAACCGCCGAGCAATTACCGGCTTGAATCTACCTCCGAGCAGAGCGCCAGCCAGGAAAATAGTGGACGATAGGGCAGTCCTGGATATTGGATTCAGTCTACCTCCCGGCACGGTGTATTCGGGAATCTTTTCTACCCACGGTTCTCTGTCCCGTCGACAGATATATCTCTGATCTTGGTCACGGTGTGAAGCCGGATCGCCTGGGTCCCGACTACTCCGGAGGCAATAGACCGAGGAAAGCGAAAATTGATATAGCTAGAATTTCCCTGGGTGTCCTAAGCTCAAAGCAAATGTTTCCACGGTGTCCTTCTACCGTGCGGGAAAAAAGTGTGGAGTGCTCGGGAGATCGGAAATTCCGGCAAATTTCGAGATCATCCTGAAATACCGCAAACAAAGGCCACACGGGAACCACGTAGACAGGAGATCGTGGCAGCAGGTAGTCAGACAAATTATTTGACCGATGTAGCCATTATTAGAATCTACTGACTTTCACGGTAAAAGTTAGTGGATTTTAAGATTTCCATTATATTATTTGTAATTTGTGAAAAATAATAAAAGATGGAGCGGACCGTGGAAAAGGCTTTTCGGAAACTCTGCCTGAGTAATGGCGGAGAATCGTCGGCTCGCGTGGCTTTTGACTTAAATTCGTGTACCTCGAACGCTTCGTTAAGCAAGAAAAAGGGTTGTCGCAATAGCCGATTCACGTTTCCCAGGCTGTTTACCAGGATCGCCGTTGTGATCCATGACAAAGGTGCTTCCGCCGTGAAATATTTCGCGGAGGGTCCCGGGCGCGAGGAGGGATCTCAGCGGACACTTAAAAGGGTACCGTCCGAGAGAGGACTCGGGCACGATTAAAGTGTTTCGAACATAAAAGCGGGCCGTTCTGCTCGCTCGTTGAACGAGCCAGGTCCTTAAACCATCGACCCTCGGAAATAAAGTCGAAAGCTCGGATGGCCTGCTCGCTCCCTCCCTCCCACAGTTACACCGTTCATTAGTCTGTAATTAAGGGATTCTTTGTCGCAAAGGGACCGACTTTTGAAACATTTGCAGAATTTATAGCGGCGATGCGCGGGGGTGAGAGGGATGGTCCGGTGTTCGCGGACTGGTTTCTTTCGCCGGCGGACCGGAAGGCGGAAATAGAAGCGTATAATTAAACCGTGATCGATGGAGGCTCCGATGGAGATTGTCGAGGCGCCGAGCACTTAAGTATACCGGGAAATATCATTTTTTTTTTGTAGCTGGGTGCAGTCCGATTGCAAATCGTTTGCAGTGGCATTGGGAACCGTTCGATTGCGGAGCGTGAATACATGGGAAAAATTGTTTTCGGATACTTTTCTGTATTTGATAGGAATTCATAGAAGCAAAACGATGGTCGAAAAGTCTTATGTACTTTTTTCTGGATAACATAAAGAACCCCATGCGTGAATTTTTGCTTACGAACCTTGTTATCCGTCCGCCCAGGCGTCTTTATGGAAGAGATTCTCCATTCTGCAAACAGGCCAAGCAAAGTTTCGGGAAGTCTGAAGTATAATCTTCGGAGGCGTCGCGTTCGAAGGCGTGCACGCGGTAGATACATCTTAAATCGCGTCCAAGTTTCCCAAGAGGGGGCGAGCAAACGATTTCATTGGCCGTGCGCAACAATTTGAAAGATCTGTTAAGCAGCCCGGATAAATAGAGCTGGTGGGAGGGGAGGGTAGGTGGCGTTGGGCGGCCATTTGTTTAAGTTTCGGAGCGGCCTCCCGGGTACGGACGTGCTTCAATCTCCTAATGCGATTAAGTTCGCACGGAGCGCCGTTGCGCGTACAGCCACCGACGAGCAGCGAACTTGTATCTCCGGGGTGCATTATCCGTTACAAGTTCTAATAAATTTCGGTGGAGAAACGGGTTTCCGGTGCCCCGCGACAGTAAGTCGGTCGCCGCCATCCCCGCGCGAATTAACCCTGGGACCCTCCCCCCAGGGCGAGCATCTCCGCTTCCGCCCTTGCACCCGCACCAGCACGCGATCAGACGGAAATTCTTCCGCGGCCTGCCGAATCCCGGAACCGGGACGCTAATCTAAGCGCGGGAGAACTTGCGCCCCGAGTCTGTCTGGCCATGAACGGATATTCCACTTGGAACTACGTTAACGCGCGAGGAGACTCGGGAATTAGGATGTCGAGTCGAGTCGACTTCTGCCGTTGGTACCGAGCTGCTGGGGGATTGTTGGCTGATTTTGGTGACTGCTGAACGATTTGCAATGCAATTTGTCAATGAGGATCAGAAATGGCGGTGCTGTTGTTGTCTGAGAAGAAAAGCTCGATTTGGAACATTGTGCTCGAAGATTTTTATAACTGACGGCTTTATGGTTGCTCAGTCTTGTTTTGTTAGATTTTTGACATCTGAAAATTAAATTATTTAAATTAATAAAATTATATTATCTCTACTTTTACATGCTCGACTTCATTTTTGTTTAAACATTTCCTTGAAAATCGAGCAGTTTGAGAAGTAGTCTGTCCCTCTACTTACACGACCGCCATGAAACGAGTACGATCAACACGTCTGACCATCGCTTATCTTTTCCACTGCACGGTCGACCCCACGTTCCACGATAATTTCCTCGGAACCCGATCATTTTGGGAGAAAGTTTTACTGCTGACGTTCGGTTCATTTTCTCAAGTAGAAACACAGTGTTTTCCGTTCTCCGGAGTTACATCACGAAATGAAGCTGCGAAAGCAATCGTCGGGGAAACGACCGCAACCATAAAAAGATTCTATCGGACACTACCGGCTGGTTGTTGCTGTAGGAATGGCAGCGTACTGCACCGTCGGTGGCCATTCGCTCGAACTTCATGCATTTAATCACCATTACCGTTCGATTCGAACGGACGGATGATCCACGATCGAACGACTCGTCCGATCGTAAAGGGATGATCCCTACTGAACCTCCCTTAAATCGTGTCCGGGCCGAATGTAATCTGTTTACGGTGGTGAACGTGTGGGACGACGGAGGGGGTGTGTGCCGGGTCGCACTTATGGGTAACAACGTTCGTTGTAACGACACGAAAGGCAAACGGTGTTCGTTGAGGCAGCCGTGGCACACGCTTGTAAACTCTTACGAAGGCATACGTGATCCGACTGGTTTACATCGAGCCGCCTTCGTGCGGATTGATCCGAGGCTTTAAAGACGGAATTGCTGGGAACCGTCTCGACGAGCTCGCATTGTCGTCGACGCTCCCAGTCCTATCCAAATGTCTTCCGATGCAGAATGGCCTAATGGAATGTCAATGATCCCTTTTCAATCGGCGGCCAAGAAATTTCGGATCCGTGGAACTTCGTTCCGCGGTCCTCAACTGTTTCACCCATTCACCGAGTATCTCATTGTTCCACAGCTACAAAGTAAACGCTAATTAATTCGCCGATGTACAAAAGTACACTCGACCCTTCGAGAAATTACTGCGGCGTCTTAATTAAACCGAATTCGTGAAGAAGCCCACTCTTTCAGGCAGGGTTTACTCTGGCAGAGACCTCTCATTAGCAGCTAAATATTAACTTGTTGCTAATGAAAGCGGCTAATATATCTTACCTCTCATATATTATTCAAATAAATTTTTCAGCTTTGATTCTCTGGTATTGTTTAGGAACAATTTAAGGAACAGAAAAATGTATTTTTCCCGCTAATAATTCTAGTTAATCAAACGTTATGTAACGGTATATTTAAACTTATATCATAGTACCGCGTTTCGTTCGCTCGTTTGGTCATAATTTCATAAAATCCGCAGTTAATTTGCAATATTTTCCCGCATACCTGGTTCCCACATTTCAACATAATTAAACATATATCAAACGACCCTGGCCACGAACGAAATCGAGTTAAAAGAATCACGTTAAAAAGCGAAATTACTCATGTCCATATCAAAGCAATATATATGTAAAATACCAGCTAATTATGGGTAAAATTTAATCGTCAGAATGACGGTATATCGTTGACGAGGAGAGAGTTTCCTCAATTACTAGGACGTCGTCAAAGGAGTTTTAATCAGCATTTATGCGTCAGCGAGTTAGTGAAATAGGGCTTGTAAAAATTGTCGTATGTGTCTTGTACAAACGTCAAAACGTCGTTCGACGTTCACGTCGCCGTTTATTTCACTCGTAACGTAACGACTGCGTCGTGGATCTCGGCCAAAAGTGTTCGAAATAAAATTTGCGTGCCCCCGGTGGTTGTAGGCAGCGGGTCTCGATACGCGAACTCAATTTCCCTGGCACGTCGACGAGATCCGGCGATACCTCGTAAGTTTTGCGAGCTTTCCCCGGATCGGTTTTACTATCGAAAGCGTCCTCCCCCCACCCTCTGGGGTATCGTCGAGGAATGGCTAAATATATACGTATATATCGTTCAGTTCGCGCAGCTCCCCGAAACGGCAGAGTTTTCGAGGAAGGATAAGGAATACTGTCGTCAAGTATCTCTGTATCTCGTTACACGTTGTTCGAATGATTTACCGGCTACCAGGCCATCGTACGCCATCCTTTTGGCATTCGTTTGCCTCGAACGCCGGCTGATAGAATTTCAGATTATTGTAATGGCGTCCGATACCGTCCAAGAATGCCTCGCTACCGAATATTTTATTATCGATCTATTTATTGGTACTCGAGAACCGCTGCGCAGAAATCGAGCCCTTCAACGGAGACCAACTTCCCTTCTCCTGGAGAACGGAGAAATTCGAAATCGGAATTTTATCTCGAACCGCGAAAAAAGTTATTGGATTTCGGATAAATAAAGATCCAATCTGTTTTGCGGAAGAATTTAGAACAAATTCGATGTGCGAACTTCACGGGGAATCTCTACTATTTTGCTGTTTACTCAAATTAAATAATTGTTTGGTTGATCACAGTTTAAAATCTCTGTCTGAACATTGGAACATTTATTCTGAGTAATATCAGCTCTGTATGAAGATATTTTCACTTCTCTGTTGTGTCTGACTATTTTACGGATATTCTACTTGCGTCTGTAATTACTGTGCATCATCTAGAAAGATGTGAGGAGTGAACTGAATTTTACTCGGTCATCTAAATGAATAAATTCAAATGCGAAGTTAACAAGTTTGTCTAGAAAGTGAATAAGACGAAATGAAAAAAAAGAGTTCAAAATTAAAAGTGGAAGGCGAAAATCCCCGAGTGTAGTGCATAAATAGAAAGCAAGTTTTCACTTTGGCGAAGCAACTTTCCCAAACAGAGGCACGTATCTTCCTGAAGGGACTTCTTTTCACGAAAAACAGTTCAGAAGCTTCTCTATACTCGGCCGAATTTCGTTTTAAATTGCGCGCTGCAAAATTAAACGTTGAAAAGGATGTTCCGTGAAAGGACGTGTTCCATTAAACGAAATCAATGCAACGCGAATAAATTCCCCGCCATCGAACCAGGAAAACACTTCAACCGCGTACATTTCGTCCATCGAGAATACCGATTTTCCTCAGTAGACGATGCGCGATTCGATACTGAGGGCGTTCGATTAAAGAATTGTTTAACAAATAGAAGGTTGACAGGAGAGATAGAGAAAGAGAGAGGCAACCGCAAATTTCGTAGTTTGCAATGTTGCTGCGGAGTTACATGCGGGGAATTAGGTACTAGGAAATCCCTGTACAGTGTTTGGAGCTCGTCGGGACCGGGTAAGACTAAATCCGTGGCCGGTCCCGATGAAATTTTCACTGAAAAACCACCTCGGATCGGTATCGATTCGTTGTAACACGTGCACGCGCGATTCACGGCGACGGCGAACATTCTACTCCGCTATCCAACGTATTATTGGCGACATCAACTATTCATGAGGGTCGAGCCACCGACGGGGAACCATTACAACGCGCGAACACGTATGCAACTTTCACGGATAATCAATGACGAGCGTATCGAACACTACGCGACGGCTCCTCCGCCTCGTAATATGTAAATAAGATGTTGAATGCGCCGCCGTCGAAAACCTTGTAATGGATCGGCGACCTGTAATTTCGTCCGGGAGCCTCGTTGAGACGAGCGCGAGATCGATACGACGAGCTACACGGTAATCCAGCTCCGACGTAATCATACTATCAGCTCATATATCCATCCTGATTCATGCATTCTTCATTTTGCACTTAAAACCCCGACGTTATAGAATTTTCATCCATCTATTGCATTGATAATGCAAACGGTAAACTGTTAATATCGTAACGTGCTGTCATTTTTACAGGGTCTGATTTTTGGCAGGATCAATTTGCGAATTCGATGGAGATTGAACGTTTCTATTGACGCGGACAAATTTTTTTCCTAATTGAAATTAATGTACCAACAAAGGCTGAAGCCTTCTCTTTAAAATGACGTATCAAAAATGGTCGTACGATTTTTTTTCGCGAACTTATGATGGTTTAAATATCGTTGAATTTTGACGCTTCGAATTTGAACACCAGTGTATATATTCACTTTGTTTATTGAATTATTTATTTTGCACTTCGAACTGATATTTTAGACTTTCTGGTCGACTGCTCTATCGATAATTAAAGTAGCAAATAAATATTGTCTCCAAGAATAATACTTTATTCAATATCTCAAGATTCTCGTTGAACAGGCTGGCGTGTCTGACCATTCCTCTATATTTCCACTTACTGTAACCAAGGATAAGCATGTAGAACGTCTTCCGTAGAATTCAATTGTTAAACATTCATTCGATTTTATTGACTGTATTGCTGCTGACTGTATGTCTCTAACTTTCCGGTGCATGTTACACTAAACAAGTTGCTCCGATTTTACGGAACGTTTGAGTTTGCCGAGCCGGCGATAAAAATGCGAAAGTACGAGGAAATCTGAGGACACACGGGGGACGAATTCGCAAACGAGATTTCATAAACCGCGTCGGGTAGTTCCGTTCCTGGAACGTTGACGCACGGCAGCGATAGCGAAATTCATTTACGACCGAGGAATAATCGTATTCGTAGATTAGAACGTAACGCTCCGGTATCGCGGCTTTTTATCGTCATTTTGTGTTCTTTTCAGCGTCGGCAAAAGCGAAAAAGAAAGAGAGGGGGGGGGGGGGATGAAACAGCCCGCCACATCGAATAGCTTTCCGCGGGGGAATAAAAATTACGACTCTTAAGCTTTCGCGAGCCTCGGGAGCGAGTGGCTCCTTCAGCGCGGCGCTACAACGAGGATATATTAAAATTCTCGTGTAATAAGCCGCCCTCGCGAATCGTGTCGCCTTTTGTCGGACCGTTGCCTGTTCATTCACCACCGCAACTTTCATTCCCCGTTCCCTCCTGCCCCCGTGCCCCCGCGATATTCCGTTAGAGTATTGTAATCTCGGCCGGCGAGGAAGAAACGGCAGGCCGAGTCCCGTCGAGTAATTTTGACGCAATAATAAACGGAAGATCTGATTTCTCCGGGCCGGTTTGTCCCAGAACCTACTTTAAAAGTTAACGAGTCCGTGCCGTGGATAAAGTCCCGTGTAAACGTAGTTCCGCCGTTGTTATTGTCGAACGGCGCACTCGGCTCACGGTTGCGACTGCATTCAAAACTCGAGAAACACGATTCCGATTGTTGCCGGAGGAGGGACACGAATGTTTACGCTCAACTTACGTTTTTAGAGACGCGCGACACTTGCCGCTGTTCGCAAACCAATTTGGTTCTGTTTGGATCCGAGTTGAAACTCGCCAAGGAAACGTGCCGCAACTCTGTACCTGAAGATGTTTAGTACCATTACTTCGAAAGTATCGATTTCTCGGTATGAAAAATTGACATGCGTCATCCTGAAGTATCGACAGAGACACCATAAAAAAAATTGAGACCCTACTCTACGTTTTCCCGTTAAAATAAATTCACGAATGATTACTAGTTTCGAGGCATTCACGAATATCCTTTGCATTGGCATTATGTTTTCTTCGGTGGATCAAGCGCGATTTCTCTGGTACAAAATGGGCGCGTCACTTCTCGGACATTCTTCTTTGTCTACGAAAGAATATAATTAGAAATCATCGGCTCGTTTTCCCATTAGAATCGGCAGTTTCTCACCGCTGAGGAGCCAAGTTTTTCTAATTCGAGCAACAGATCGCCGGAGCTGGCAAAAAGAAAGCCCACTCGCTCGGAATGTCCGAAGTTCCGATCGACTAGATATCTCCTCGCAGCCGATGGACCGACTATGAATTCTAATTAGAGAGCCCGAGGCGAGAGGGAAAGAGAGAGGGAACAGCATCCAATTAACGGGCCGGCGGGCGTAAAAACAAATTCCGGTCCATGAAGCAGCGTCGAGGCCAACGAGCAGCTCGGTGAACTCCTCGGCAAGGTCCTCTTCGCTTATTTGACCGAGGTGGATCCTCCTGCCAAGTGGCATTTGCGGCGAGAGTATTTTAATCGTCGCCTAATTGTAACGAACAACGCGCAATCAACCAGCGCGCCCATACCAGACCGACAAACGAGCGAGAACGAGCAACTTCTCACCGATATTCTCACGTTTCTTGAATGTTCTGCCACTTGTTACAGAGAAATGAATTATTTTAGATTCTGCAGAAACCATCTTTATGCAAAGTGAAAATTGTATGCTTTGACTGCAAGATTCGGGGGCAATCAAATACTTAAACAGGCTACTTAAACAATGAATGCTACAGCTTCAAGAAGAAAATTTTCGTAATTTTCTATTTGTTTGCAACGGTTTGAAATAGTTATTGCCAACAGTTTCGGACGCGCACGCTTTCAAAGAAGACGAGTTCGAAGACAAATAAGGCAGGGGTAGGTTTCACGCTTCAGGGATGCGAGTTAATTTTCCCGACGAGGTTCGGTCGCCAACTATAAAAATTCCGCGACGTATATCCGCGAAAAAAAAAGAGGTTATTACCTCGTCGGCCAAGCCTTTGAGCTGATAAAAGGCTCGGCTCGTCAGCGGAACGGTGGAAATTCAAAACGCCGCAGCTCCTAAGCCCGGCATGGCGGCGGACTCGTGTAAAAGTTATCCGGTTTAATGAGAAGCTTCCGGAATATGCAATAGTCGCTGCTGGTCCCATTACGGATTCTTTTGTTCGGCCGGGGACACGAACTCAAGTGCGAAATGAGAGTTCCTACGGCCCTGCGGCTAGGGACTGTTGGAGGATGTTTGCCTGTCGATAATAGAAAAATTACGCTGGCCGTTGGAACTGAGACATTTCCCCTTTTACTGGTCCTATACTGACATCTTAAGGGCCCTGCATCCTTCAAGTGCCTTTGTTTTGAGGCAGCTATGGGAAAGGGCACCTTCTGATGAAAAACTGTGAATCAAACAGACCTTCTACTGTGATCAGGGAGATACAAAAAAATGATTAAAAAAGTATAAAGAATAAACGAAAGGAGCAGAAGGGCTGTTGGTTGGACTGTTAAGAACAACAAAATGGCAAACTTCTTCGCGGTCCCCGGAATACTGTCGCGATCGAGTGTAGTCGAGAACTGCCGACGACAGGAGCGTCGAGCATCGACAGCCCGGAAAAATATTAAATTGAGTGAAAGACAACCCCTTCTTCTACCACCTCCGGCGTTATTCCATCCCCTTCGACCCCCTCTCTACTCTGCTTACGTAACCACAGCCCGAACCATCGAATTGCTATTGGACCATAGCTCGGGTGCAACTAAGGAGGGGGTGGGGCTGTATTCATCACGAAACAAATGCGTTCCTGTCCGGCGTGGCGATTCATTCGTGGCCGATTAATTTCTTCGTAATAAACTGCGGCCCGGAACGGCTCCGTAAGCAGCCGGCCATTAATCCGGCCACTTCAGACACTAGAGAGAGAGAGAGAGAAAGAGAGATATATAGATAGAGAGAGAGGGGGGGGGAGATCCTAGATTACGTTTCGCGTCCCGGAAACCCGAAGACGGTTCCAGTCGATCCTGGAACTTGTTTGTCTTGATTCGGTCTTCGACGATCAATTAGTCCCCTGGGATGTGTCCGACCTCGGCTTACGAAAGAGTGCAACCTGGTTTCGAAACCATTTGTTCAACGTCACGCTAGAGGATCGAGATATTTATTTATTTAACCGGGTAAGTCTCTTTGCGAATTTGTTCGGGGCTGGTAGAAAAGCGCCGGGTTCGGGAGTTTTTGGAAAATAAACCGGAGCAGTTGTCGGGGTAAATCTTGAACTAATCTGTAAAGGAACTCTTGAAGCTTTTTCTACCTGCGACTGTATGGGTATTCTCATCATTTTCAGCCATGTAATATTTTTCCCCCGAGCTTGAAGATTAATGTTCCCGTTTCCAACCGATGAATTTCACTCTGGTATCTGCAAATAATTACAAGCGTAGAGCGCAAGACCGCAAATAATTACAAGCGTAGGAACGCGACCGAGATCGTCGCATTAGCATTCTAATTTTACAGTCGACGTAAAGAGACCGGTAATCAAGCAGAAATAAAATTCTTCGTGGTAGGGGTAGCGCGGATTCGCATAAACAACCGCAACCTATTAATAATTCAGCGCGTTAAAAATACAGATTTCGCCGCGTTCCGGTGTTTCGTACCCACGCGTGCCGCGAATGCATAAATACAAGCCGGCCCCCGTGTTCACGGACGATATTCGCAAGGAATAAATAGACCCGGCCTGCACCGCGGCGGCGGAACCGCTTTTCTCCTCCGCAGTCCGCTTTATAAAAGCGGCAGCCAAACAGAAACGTATTTTTCCACTAACAAGCTGTGTTCCTTTGAAAGGAACAACCATCCGTCGTCAGTCGAATTAAAATCCTCATCTTATCGAAGTTCCTCCGGGGTTCTCCACCGTCGAGAAAAATTCCTCGCCGTTCCCCTTTGCCTCCCGGCGTTTCGCGACATTCTACGAACGCGATTAAATTGCGTCATAGTTCGCGACGTGCGCGTTGCCATTTCCACCGGGTCTGCTGACGAAACCCGATCCCATACCGCGTTTATCTGACAATGTTGCGACACCGATAAAACTCGGCGGGTGCGCGATTAGGTCTCGATAAATTACATCCTTTGTTAATTTTAAAGATAGAACGAATAGAATCACTGCAGAAACATTTACGGAATGTATAATGTACTTGACTCATTGGAAATGTATTAGATAAATAATTCGGAGAACGCAAGAAGGGATTAAAAAATCCGATTCGATTTATATTGGACCTATAGAAGGTTAAACAACGGTCGGACGCGGAGCAGCGTGTTTTCGCCTAATGCAATAATAATAATGGAGGGATCGCGCAAATTCCGCAAAAATCGTTGGCAGGAATCGGGCCGGTAATACAGCCGTTATTTTATCAGGGAAGAATTTTCAAGTATCGGGAGTGGTAAAAAAAGGGTAACGACGGGACGGCCGGGCGAGGATTAATGGCTCTAATGGCACAGCGGTGGACGCCGGTTCGATTGTTCTTTACGCGTGCGCTCGATTACCGGCTGCCCCAAGGGGAAAAACCGTATGCAGCGGCCGGTGCATCGCCGGAAAAAAGGGATCCTGGGCCCAGCGGCATTATTTACCAGCGACAATAGCATCGCCGATGTAAATTTCGCGCGACTCAACCCGCAGCTCGCAATTTCGCGACGTCGTAGGTCACGCTTTCGCAATTTGCTCCTTACCACCGTCTTGTACCACGTTTATGTTATTTACCACGCTTTTTTCTGCTTCTTTATCTCTTTCGTGGCAAAAGTCGTTTCTATTTATGCAGAATTTTCTAGACTAAATCTCCGGAACACGGCCAATAAAGCACTATCGTGCTCTGCCCGACAGGGCTGAAGGGGCCCTCGAAATCCAAGATGTCTGCGAGTATCGGCCCGCCCTCCGGACACTCGTAACAAAAATCAGAATAGCCGAGGGCCCGCGATAAATCCGCCCCGGCCCGATGTTCCCCGTCTATAACCACGGTTAATAGAAGCGGCAATGTCGAGCAATTAATTCACCTGGAAACGGTCCCGAGCAGGCTCGGAATTATTATAATTTACCGAGCACGATGACCCCGAGTGTATCTGAGTGAAACCGCGGCCTAAACGTTGTTACATAAATCCTGATGACACGCCAGCCCATTCCGGCTACAACAATTAGCGCTGACTAACACGGCCGCGTTACCATAACCGGATGCATCCTGCTGTGCCCGTTCTACACGGTCTCTCTTGTACCCCCGACGATAACATTCTTTTTCTCCCATTGGATAGGGACGGCGAAATTGTGCCGGTTACTCTCGGGGAAAGTACTATTCTTCTAGGATCTTAACGGTTAGGGGATAGCGCCGGTCTGAGGGAAAAGCTACCGAGATTTGTCGACTGGACAGCCTTCTACCTAGACGATTATAGTGCCCTCTTTGCTGTTTCTGCGATACTAAATCCTCTGGAAAGACCTCCGCGATTGTAGACGGAAGCCATGTGTTTCAAACGAATGGTTCTCCTTTTTAATTTGTTGGAACTGCCAGTGTCGATTCAGTAACCCTTATGTCAACCACTTGGTACCGACTTTCAATTTCTTTTAAAAGCTCCTTTAATATCGTTTTGTTGACAAGTATCAAAATTAGTCTGCATTTTTATATTTTCGAATGTTGGTTATTCAATTCCAGTATCCTGTAGTTTAGCAGTTTTTCAAAACACATCTGAAGGAACAGGGAAAAGCAATGGAAATTTCCTACGCTCGTGGTGGCAGACACTAATTGAAAGTTACGTGCCTCGATTGTGCGGCCCCGACGCAGCCCGAGTTTTTCATCCGAAGGAAAAAGCTGCCTCGTTTCGATCATCGTCTCATTTCCCTCTTTTACCCTACCAATAAAACGATCCCCGTCGAAGCAGCGTTAATGGAATTCGGCGCACGCGAAAGAAACCATCGAACTTCCACCCTGCAAACTTTCCTCGCATCTACCCCCGCATCTCTGTCTTGTTTTCTACTCGTCGCACTCGGAAATATCCCGTTAAGGGTGAAACACCATTGGGTGAAGACCGCGAAGCCGCCGATGGACTTTTAACAACCCTTAACCGAATGGGTTCCGACGTGGTCCAATAATTTTTCTTAACACGTCGAAATTTCCTTCGGAACTACTCAATACAATTTATCTCGCGTTGCGAAACCGCCACTTACTGTTTCTAAGGGGTAAATGCAACCAGATTTGCACTGGCTAACAAATCTCAATTTTCCCTTTTTGAATTCCAAACCCCGTAATTCAGTTTTCTAAAACAGCCCTTAATAATTTTTCAAGAATTACTGTAGACAAATTTACAAGCTTTTTCGTTTGAGATTGATTTAAAAAGTTACTCTGTCTCCGAGGATCTATTGGACCATCAAAGGGTTATAAATCATATCAAAATGCAAGCGTAGGGAAAGACTCGATTGGATGCGTTGGTTGCAATATTTGTTACCCATCCACCGGTATTTTTCTCGAGAGAAAAATATAATAATTCCCGAGGAGCCTCGTTGGATCGTGCCCTCTCGTAAAATTCTCCGATCCTGTCCATTACCCAAATCAACGCGTCCGCACGGATTTTCATCCCCCATTTCACAGGGGGTGAACAATGTTCGTTCATTCCACGCGAATTCAAACACACGGCACACCCTCTGAACTTAATCACGGGTCACGAATGACCCTATATAACGCTTCCCACCAAATTTCATGGAGAAAGACAGAAAAGCACATTAAAATCCAAAAATGTTCGAAAAATGTTCGTCACGTTTGTCCAAAAACGCGTCGTTCCAGAACTTAAAATGCGAAAAATCTGGCCAAACGAAGAACAAAAAATGATCATCCCTCTGCTGCAAATGGAATTGTGAAAATTAAAATGCCGCGGGAAAAATAATTAATGCAGCCTTGGAAGAGAGACAGTGATCAAATTGTAAAAGCTTATTTTAACGCTCCTCGATTGTTAATTTCCTATTCTCGTTCTTCACATTAACTAACAAAATTATATTCCGTTTATCACGTCAACTTTTATAGAAATACATATCACAAAACTGTTAGAAAGACAACACAGAGCAATCATTTTACAATATGTAAGAATAGTAAATAAGTTAATTTTTACGAACAAAGAGATCAAAATTTACCTTGATAAATAATACGAAGGAAGAAGAGAATTACGTACCGTTCATCTGGGATATTGCAAGACGATATCTAAATAGAATAATTACACAAAATTGTATAAGGTAAATACAATAATTACACTAGATCTCCTCAATTATTTACATACTTACGAAAATCGTTTCCAAGTGGGTTCGCGAGAGCTGGAACTCGAGTTCCAGCGAACAGGCACGTTGATCATTGTGCGGGGGGTTAAAACCGGCGCAATAAACACTTGTCAGTTAGCCCTTTAAGCCCTAGCCTCTTCTCGCCTTTCCGAATCCCGAGTTACAGTTTCCTTTCGCCTCTGTTTGGCCTGAAGTTCAAGTCGCGACGCCTTTCATCAGCTAGCCCCGAATCCGCTAACGTTGTTTAGCCTGTCGATAGGCGGCCATTGGCGGGGTGACAAAGGCGTTTGTCTGCGCGATTCTCACCCCCGGCGAGGTCGACCTCGATTTGACTACTGGCACTCAGCCGATGGCCACACTCGGACCGCGGCCGCACAGGAATCAACTTAAACGTCGATGCGTATCGATTTCATTTCTGACCGGCCCTCAACGCCGATTGCCTGGTTAACTTCCACCCTCGTCAACCGCTGCCGCCGCGGAATCACCTACGCGCCGAAAAACATAGGAGCGACAACTATTTTCCTTTTCCACTGAGACGGTCCTTCGATTTCACCGACGAGACTATTTTCATTTTCTTCTTTTGGGTCACTGTGTCACGACGTTGCAAATATGTAGCATTAAAACGAAGGGTAGTGCAATTAATTAAATGGTACTATAGAGACCCGAAGTAATTATTTTTAGATTACAAAACACAAAATAAGTACAAAACACAGCGTACATTTGTATACGCTCGTTATTTCTAACGAAGAATTAATATGCGTGCTTTCAAAGGACATAATCCTTGTCCGCGTTATCTTCAACATTAAATGCAATGAAGCAGATGGTTCTACAGGGATACAAAATAGTTATTAATGCTCTGCAGGGAAAGCGTGTATTTTATTGATATCCGAGGACGTCTATCACCAATAAATGCGCGAATACACGCAGTTCTGTTCCGCAGAAATTCTATTCGAGCAAAACACTGCTCGCCAGCTGCACGTAACAACCGGATCGCGTATTCCACGCAGTGACGGCCTAACGGGACGCGCGGAAGAAACTAAAGCAAGTGTCGCGGCGTAAAATTTTATGAAATTCTCTGGTTCGCGGTAGTTTCGTTGAAAAAAGTTTCTCTTTGACGCGAGTGCTCGAAACTTCCCCCTGTGACAGCACGAATTTGCACGAGCGCGAGACCGTCTCGGAAATGGCTCCCAGAGTCCGAATCGATGTGGTAAGAGCATGGACTTGCAAGATTTAACCCTTCGCGAGCTAGAAATATTTTTACTTTTCTGTCAGTTAAAATGTACCTTCGGGGAAATACCTGTAAACTTTGAACGTACAATTCGATTACCTCTAGCGACGCTCTGCGGGAGTATGACAGGAGTAAGACTGTTTAGCCTGCAGTTAAATTTACTGTTGTTGAGACTTGCTCGAGTGCGCGTGCACCAAACAGCAATGAATATTCTAAATGGACTATTTATCTTCGTGGAAAATAAAAATTGTCTGCGCCGATTCCAAGGCACAGAAGCTACGTAAGAATTTTTTCTTTCTCCTACAACTTCACAAAACTGAAAATTATTATTTCTGATCTTTTTAGGGTTTTAAATTTCTTTTACTCACTTGTACCATGAATGCGTAAGAACGAGTTGGCGCAGTTCACAATATTCGACAGATTAAAATTAGTTTAGGATACATTGTTGCGACTTGTTAAGATCTGATTGGTGAAAGGGAGAAGCTGCCGTGTGGTCGCAGATTCTTGGCATTGACGCAATTTTTAATTTACTTTAAAATTCGCTGATTATTAAACACTGCTCAATCTTTTCGACAATATTCGATGGTGCAGACACACCTCTGGTCCAATTGTACGACCAGTTACGAAATACGCTGCATAGAATCGAAGCATCTTGCAGAAGGGTCCACCGTTCGAACGAGTGGCGAAACCGAAACACGGGCAGATTGTACCGACAAGGCACCGTGTCCGTTGCCAAGAAAGGAGACTTTTCTTTCTCGCTGGCAGGTTTTCAAACCGCGATGCCCGTTTGTTATTCCGCGCGTCTTAGCGTTCACGCGCGAAAGGCCACGAGAATGACGTCGCCGAGCGGAACGCGTGCCTTGCAGGGACAGGGCAATTTGCAGGCAATTCCGCGGCGCAATTCGCAAGGGCGCGCACGTAGCCTCGAGTACGTGGACCGGCGAGGTCGTTTCTCCCCTCTCTCTTTCTCTCTCTCTCTCTCTCTCTCTCTCTCTCTCTCGACGACCTCCCGCATCGTTATCTCGCGCGCGAAACGTACGAAAAACGGCCGATTCAATTTCCATGGAGTTCCGCGGGAATTCAGCGCGAATAATAATCGCGGGCAGATTACGATCGAGCGAATTCGGATTTTCCCGCGTGTTTGCGCCCGATCCGAGCTTCCACGCGGGTGAAACGGCCGGGAAAGAGCAAATGAACCCGCTCGTGGACGGAGACGCTTTTCCTGCACCCGCCGGACAATTTGATCGCAATTCCTGGCTATTCGCGAACGTTAGCGGCGCGCGTTTCCGCGAAATAAAATTAGTTTCGCCTCCGAGCCGAATCAATAAGACAGCATCACCCCATTCTGTTTATTAAATTATTTTCGTTCATTTATATGTTACTCAGTGTTCGCGCACAAGAGATTTCCATTGAAACCTTCGATCACCAGTCCAAACGAAGCAGACGGATTACAATTAACGTCGCGTTTGCCAAACTACCCGTCCAGGAGAATGGACCAACGTGTGCGTGGGCGGATAGTAAAGCGGACAATGAGCGAATAATTTTTCGCGCGGCGTTGCGGGCTAAGTGCTCGCTCGGAATTTTATGACGGCGTTAGTTTACGCGAGGACGGGGGAAAGGGATCGATACCGGCGACGACGCTCTGTACAAAACGACGACAGAAATTCCATCTCACCCTGACCCCCCCCCCCCCCGCATCATCCCCCGTGCGCTGAGCCCTACAGGAACCCGCCCATTTTAAGATAGATCTCGATCTTTCCGTCCGGCAGTTGATTAAACGGAACCCGGTCCCGCCGATGGAAATGCGCCCGGTTCGAACGAAAATTGGGAAACTTTCGTACGAAATATTCATGCCGCGGCTAAATATACAGTCGCTCGCAAAAGTCTGTCCTCGGTGTCTGCAGAATTCGAGGGTGGAGGGTCTCTGCAGATTTTGGGGACTTTGATCAATATTTTTGGGCTGAAAAAAATTATACTGTTTCCTTACCTTCAAGATTTAGTTGTTTTCAGATAGACAAGCAGATAGAAGAATTTACAGTTTCGTGGAATCTATCTGATTTTAATTATTATTTTTGGGTCCCAAAAAATTTCTAGACAAGTCTACAAGAAATTGACTGTGCAGGAAGAGCATGTTATTATAGAATCTTGCCAACATGTTCAAAGTTTTGTTGGTTTGAAAATTATTTGAAATTCAGCAGGTGTGTGGAGACTTTTGTGACAGACTGTCTGGCGGAAACACTGAATGTCGATCACGAGAAAAGCATGTAGATCGTTTTTAAAGGGGAACTTCGTCGAGGCGATTGGAAAAGTGAAAATGCGAAGGCTTCCGATCTTCTATATGACAGTTCTAGTATTTCCGAGTATATCTTCAGGCTTGAAGAACATCTTTAAAAAGAAATCGTGTATATTCTCAAAATACACATAAAAACTCCTAAAAAATTTGAAATCGAAGTCTCCACCAGTTTTCCTTGAAAAAATTCCGAAGTATCACGAGCATTTTGGCTCTCATAACTTCCTGTCACCACGACATCATGAAGATTCGGTGCAATTTGGAAAACGCAGCGGAGAATCGTTCAAGGAACGGGGCGCGTTAACGTTAATCACAGTTGGAAGTGTCTTAAGATGCACCTCTGCAACTCCAGGCATTCGGTAATAGTCGTCGTAGATTTTAATGAACGTAGTTGGAGGGTCGGGGGGATGGCGCCGCAGAAACGGGGTTTACGAAACGTCTCGCCTTTCGAAATCTCTGGAACGGTTTCGTTAGAACGTAACTCGGCTCGGTCGTTACGAAACGCCGAGGTAGGAGCGGAGCGGATTCGATCATCGCGATTCGATAATTGAAGGGGAAATCGGACACCCGTCTCGCAGTTTCCCGTCATCGGCACTTAAAATCTATCCGAGGATCATCCCACCATCATCTCCGACGAATTATCTTCGAGTCTGATGGAAGAGAGATGATCCACGGTCGAGGAAAGTTCGCGGCGGTCACAATTACTCCGTGGAGCGGGGCAGAAAAGAGAGGGGAATTGATGGTTAACGGCGTGGCGGTATCTTGCCAAAAGTTCCGAGTTTCTTAAGGGTCTCGAAAAAGTTTAACGAATCTTTCTCCGGAGGATCGTGGGGTATGAAATACGCTTGGCCCCCGCTGTCCGGGATGAAGTATAGAGACGGCGAGCGAAATCTGGAATCGCATGAGCGCGCAATAACGATAGCAATATTCGTTATCGCCGCGGATCCTCCGGCTCTGTCAGAAACAGGAGAGTCGCGGAGCCGGAACGCTCCTTTGCGTCGAGCGAAATTTCTACGAAGAATTCGAGTATTCAAAAGTTTGAAAAATCTGGCAAGAATTTTAGGGGAAAAGACAATAGAGATAAGCATGCGAAGATATGACAGACGAATTTTAGAAGAGAAGGTATGTAATTAAGATAGATGAGTGAGTGTGGCATAATAATTGGTAACGTTGTGGACTACTATCATATTTTGTGAGTATTGCCACCTATGGGAGTATTCTACAAGTTCTCGATCGTCTTTCGTTGACTATGAGCTATTCTACTTGGGTACCGAGTTTGTCTGACCATTCATGGGCCAGTGTTACTAGGTGTTGATCCTACTTAATCATGTACAAGGGAATTCCAAGAGGAATTCGACGCGTCTGGCCGCTTTATGAGCGGTACTACTGGCTGCTTATCGCATTTAATCATAATCTGGCATGTTCTATTAGCTGATGAACATGTATGATGGTATTGAACTCTAATCTAGTAGGTACTGAACGTGTTTGACGATGTACGAAACTATTCTACTGGGTTCTTGAGTGGGCTGATCGCATACGAGCTTGTTCCACTGAATCTGGGTTAAGACCGATCATGTGAAAGCTTGTTGTGACACGCTCCGGGTAGTCTGATACTATAAGAGTTTATTCTACTGGGTATCGTACAAGTCGGACTATATACGGTCCTACTCTACTAAACGGTGAAGTACTTTGATGATATACGTGGCTATTCTACTGTATAATGCACAAGTCTAATCATAGATCTATCGGTTCTATTAGGAATTGAGCATGTTTCATCAAATACGAGGCAAATTTACTCATTACTGTTCCAATCTGTTTGTAAATGAATCTATTATGTTAGAAATTGTATACGGCTGATCATATACAAGCTCGTTCTACTGGATACTGAATATATCACAAACCGATCTAGTTTAATGGAAATTGTTCGCGTCTGATCCTATATGAGACTGTACTACTCAGCACTGCTGTAATATAATCATATGTCAATTTATTCTACTAGGAATTGGACTAGTTTACCGAGTAAAATGATTATTCTACGATTATTCTACCGAGTACTCTATAGTCTAACAATAAATCCATCTATCTAGGAACTTCACGCGTTTCGTCATATATGAGGCTGTTCTACTAGGTACTCCTAGGATCTGACTCAACACTGTCTTTTTCTGCTTGTCCTCCAATTTGTTACTCATGACTTACATACTGTATATCAATCTTTTTGCATAACACCTTTAAGAGCAATTCCGACTACGAAATAATGGTGTACGAATCATTGTCATCTAAATGCCATGAACAAATGCTGACGCCTAACAATAAGGCCGAGTAGCCAAAGAAAACGAGTGCTGGAGCACACGAGACACAAAATCGCAAGCGAGCGGTATCCATTTCCGATACACATGGTTACAGGAGCGGCAGGCAGGCTAACGGACATTCCATTTCCATTTACTCGGAGCTTTTAATATTTCATTCGAGCCGGAGGAATCGATCGCGTCTCATTAATGTTTCCGTTCCGCACAACATTCGCGAACCCATTTTCCCTCGGTCGCATCAAGAATTCATACGATTAAGAAACAATGTCTTCACATACACACGAGCTGTGCGCGCCCGCGCGTTCGCGCGATCATTTCCACGATCCTCTTCCCCCCTCTCTCTCTCTCCCTTTCACTTTTGCAGACGCATCCAGATATCGACAAAAACGACTGGCAAGAAATCGTCCGTTATCGGAGCCTGTTATCGCCCCGGCTCCGATCTTCATATCGAATTCCGGGTCCGGCCCAGATTTCCATAATTTATGTGCTTTTAGTCGGCAACTCCCATAGCGCGGAGTGCCTGCGAAAAATCAGTCATCCGCCCCACACCCTCCGCCCCACCGAATCCCCTGGCGAGTGATTTTACACCCCCCGAATTTCTTCGCGGACTGCAATCCTTCGGGGATGGGGGAACGCGAGAGACGTGCATGCGCTCGCATCGCGATTCCGACCTGGCCGCCCGCGCACTTCATGGAATAACTTATAAGATCCCCAACCCCGAAAGTTTTTCGCCACCCCCACCCTACCCACAATCTGGTATTTCACTATTTTCGACATCCGCATTGTGCCACTCGGAGCACACCGCTTGTTACGAAGCGATTTGCCCGCGACTTTCGTCTCGGCGAAAGAAACTCAGCGGACAAAATGAGGAATTAATTGAAAAATGGTCGTGTCGTTCAGTAGATCGAAACTAGGTCTATTCGTAAGCTAATACTTGAGGTAGACTGACAAGGGAACAGACTAGTGTCTCGAATTCGAGTCTCTTAAATTTGTTTTTATTCTACACGCGTTCCCAGTCAGGTTAAACAGGGGCAAAATTGAGTTTGTAGTAGAAAAACAGACATTTTTAGGAAGCGAATAATCGACGGTAACCGCACAGGCAATTTTTAAATATTTATCTAGCGACGCCCACGTTTTCCTATTTGTTCGGGAAAAAAGCCGGCGACGTAGTTTAAATTGAAAATATTATTCCACCCTTTTCTACAGGTAAAAATGACGGAGAGTGTTGGCCGCGGAGTACAATATATCGCAGAAACAACAGAGACTGTTCCCTTGCTACAAAAGTAAACGTTGAATTTGCGAAGTAGGTTTTCCCGTTAGAACTAAGCTAACACCTGGATGACAGGCGAGGTGTAGAAGTATGCCAGACACCACATGGGGTGTCTAGCGGAGGAGGGGGTCTATGGAAGGGAAGGGGTGATTTTTAAACGTCCGAGTAATTTCGAAAGGGTTCTGTCGGTGTATTGTCCGATGTTTAAAGAGATTCTTTATGTACGATTGAAGAAAGAATCGCGTCCCTTTCTTTTTGTTTCACGGTGACCTATTTGTTTTTACGGGTTCTCGAGGATTGTGGCTCCATGAACTTTTGTCTTCGTTCGTTGGTCGCGAACGAGGAAGGGAGTTCGAGGCGCACGTTCCTGCGAGCTTTCCAACCCCATTAAACATCCCTTTCTTCCGCGCTCTCATTATCTCCCTCGCGTACCTTCATATTCCCGGTGGTTGCGCGGTGAGTTACATTCCACGGTTTTCCGTTACGCAGGATCCACGTCCGCCACCCCCGCTTTTTCCCGCCATTCCTTGGATTTCGTATGCGAACCGTATACCAGGGTATTCAGGCCGCGTTCGCGCCAAGGAATATTCTCCCTGACGATGCCATAATCGCGTCGCCTGGCTTCGCAGCCACGGAACCGATTAAATTAATCAAATCAACGAAACCGCGCCAGCATTCTTCCTCAGCAGTCGTTATTATCGTCCCGCACGATCTAATCATACTTGATACTGAAACTATACAGGATTATTTCGAACCAGCGGAAATTTATGATAATAATTTTAGACGGTAGCTTTCCATATTAATTGAGATTTTTACAGAATGTTTCGACATTTTCCTTATTGCGGGCCTTGTCTGTATTTAAACTGTGATCATTCTGCGAAGAAAAATCGGAGCATGTTGAATTTAGATGCATTTGAAAGTAGGGAGTTTGTTTTTGAAAACGAGCTAAAGTACGATTTTCTACGATTTTTTTTCCTGAAGCTGTACCAGTTCAAAGACAGACTATCATTAATTGAACAATTTACTGAAGGATGGTCATAATGAAAAATTTTCTCGATTTATAACCACAAAATCTAAAGAATATAAAACACTTCAAAGCTAAATCGTAACGAAGAGCATGTAACAACTGGAAAGTTAGTAATCGATTATCCCAAGTAGGAATTAAGTCAAAGAAAAGTAGTAGAACTCGCCGAGAGCTCAGTCCACGCCCATCCAAAGGGGACAAAGGGTTCTGTTTCCTTTGGCAGCACCTGCATCTTTTTTTAGCCGCTTCTGCATCGTTAAAGTGAACACCTTGCACAGCCTCGAAGCTTCTTTGACCGGGGAAATGCCTCGGCGGCTCTCGTGGCCGCACAAAGTTTCCAGAAAAACATTTGCGAAAGTCCCTCGCGGGGTAATTCGTTTCCACGGTCCGATGATTTTTATTAGAAACGCATCTTGCATCGGCGGATCATAGTGGCCGAAAGTTAATCGCCGGGCAAAGATAAAAGGGCCCTCGTATAAGGATCGCTTTGGAGGAGCCTCGGCGATCTTCTGCCCTCGGAAATTTCCAATAAAACCACCCCTCGCTCCGCCAACCCCCGCGGGGATCGCGAGAACGAATATTTGGAACGATGATTCGGTCTTCGGAAATTTCGCAGCGGTCCGAGCCTGATCGGGAATCGCTCGCAATATTTCCGGGCCAGGCATTTACACCGCTGCTCAATTACCCTACTAAAATCTATTCACTAGCTCGCGAATTCGCGTGATCCCGCATTCTTCTTTTTTCTTTTTTGTATACTCGCAGGCGGCGCTTCGAACTGCGATCGGATAAAATGCACTCTTGTTCGGGGAATGTTTCTGCTGGCATTCGAAAATGTTCCATACAATTTCTGTCATTTTTACAATGCATGGAAACAACCCTATAACAGCTAAATTAAGGACAATGCATTATAATAAATTCGTTTTAATAATAAATTGAACAGGTTGAGACTCTTAAGGACACGTTGGGACTCTTTCATTAGTCACACGATAATTCTATGCATTCACTTTAAAAATGAGTAAGTGCAATTTTAAGCAGTAGACAGATTTCAAGAATTTAAGAATTTTACTCGGGAGAAGACATTTCAATGAGGTTTCTATGTCTTACAATCGAAAGAAACAATTTTTATTTTGCCTAACAATTCACTGTCTGGTCATCACAAATACAAACCCTAATTCGAGCTCAGACTTTCCAACAGGAGACAGAAAATAAAACCTGGCGAAACAGAACTTTAAAATACAATTTCAGGATTAAATTAGCACATCATTTTTGCAAGCAAGGACTTTTCGTTATCACACCAATTTCTTGAGTAATAACAAAGGGTAAGCTTGAAGAATCGTCTCTGGCGTCACGTGCGAACTCCAGAGAAATGCGTCCGTGTGACATCCACTTCGTTGGGAGACTGATGATCGCAAGGTATCATCGCTTCGTCGAAGCACGAGATAAAGAGAGAGAGAGAGAGAGAGAGAGAGGATATCTTCTGCGGATATTCCCTCCTGAACGGTTTCCATTTTTCCGGGGAAAAATCGCTCCGTTTTCCGGCTGGGCCGGACTGCGATCGAGAGCAGGACAGCGCCATCCACTTCATGGGAATTTCGATACAATATTTCTCCCCCGGTACTGTCCGTTGCCATTCATCCGAGCGCGGCGGCGACTCTCGCTCGAAACCATGGCGAAAAAGAGTCGAACGATGGGAAGAAAGCCAAGAAGCATGTACAGAAAACGATAAGGAATTCGAACAGGCCCATTGAAACCTCTGACCCGGTATGTCGACCAACAAAGATTTCGACCAACCCTCTGATCCCCCATTTTCCTTTCGCCTCTGTTCTCCAGGCTCGTTTTCCTTTGTGTTTCGCCCTACGACCGCATACGTCGAATTCCTGGCTATGCGTTAATTCCGAGAGTTAAGTATGTGCTCATTAAATGATTACCAAAGAATCTTTTAGCAGAAGGTGCCCGAAATTCGAACGAAAATAATACTTTTCCTGTGAAGAATCGTTTGGAGATGGTTGGAAGGTTTCGGTTGAGTTTGTAGAGAGGTCTTGCTAATTTTATAAAATTTTAACCACAGAAGAGCCCCCGCCCGGAAGTTCCGTTCAGCAGCTGTATTTAAATCTCTGCTTCAGGTTGTAAAGGATGAAAGGATTTTTTCAACGGATATAATGTATGTTAAAGAGCGTTCCACTAATGAAAGTTGGGAAACAAGAAAAGAAAATGGAAACAGGTTGGGAAACTGCGATACTATATCGTGTTTCTAGGCGGAGCAAGAAAGAATTTATCGCCCGTTAATATACGCTCGAAAAAAACCCACGCGAATTTATGGGACGACCTAATAATTCGAGCGTGTGGTTATAGATCCCGGCTGTCTGCATAATCTAATTCATTAACGTCCGTATTAAACGATATTAAATTACGTGGAAAACAAGAGTGGGACGGGCCAACGGGGTAAGGGCGTGTTTCAGGCGAGCTGACAGTAAACTTAACTTACACAACAATCGTTAACAAGAGAATGGTATACGTTGTTGGAATTTATGTTGAGGAGAATGAGATGTTAGGTACATATTGTTCAGAATTTTTACAAAGAAATTTAACTAGAATTGACACCGTCTTTAAGTAGAATTTGAACGTTGGTTGAAATTGGGTTTGCCAGACCTGTGGTCGACCTATTCTACTAGCACGATCAACGCCAGTGTGTTATAGATTTCAGTATAGGGAAACTGTATTGTATTTGACTGACTATCGGCAGACACAAACAGTTGTCCAATAACCGACCGACCTATTCTACTGACCCGATTAATGGCCGACTCGTACTACTTGGTTGTATTCTACTAGTGGATCATTCATGCTATTTTTTAAATCAATTATTGACTCGCGATTCACCTACTTATTGACTCAAACTATTGATGCTATTTACCAATGAGAAGCACGTGGCACTTGTCAGATCAGAGCTAGTTTTGTACCACTTGTCTGATAAATTCCAGATCCACACTACTTGACTGACGATGGATGTACTTCTCAATTTGTTTGATCAGTGAGAGACTCATACTACACATCCCACAATGACTACAATTTTTTTCTCGGCTGACGAATGGTGAACTCGTACTACTTACACAATATTAAAACCCGCGCCCTCCCGTGGATATTAATAAAATTCCTGGTTCGTCTGTTACTGACAGCCGTTCGGCGATGAAAAAGGGCTCTAAAAGAAAAATCGATAACAGCGTGAACAACTATAATTACAGAAGATTAATATCTCACATTCCATCGCAACTCCACGCCCCATCGGGCGCTGTACATTTCCGCGTCCCGCAGATGGCTCCAATTACCCAGGACAAAAATTTATTCTCCCGAGTGTCTTAATGACCGGCTCCTCGCCGCGGCGAAGGAAAGAACGGTTCCGAATAGGCGGGCTTTAATCGTCCTCGAATTACTGGCCGCCCATGGGAGACGGCAAGGCATGACCATTGTTAATCGCAGTTTCGCGCGTCGGCGTTTAACACCGCTTAACGCGATCGCCGGTTCCTCTGTTCACAATTAGTACGTCCCGGGGACGACGACGCGTAGAAATTCGCGGCCGATTTGTACGGGTTTTTCATCTCTGTCCGACGGGACCGTTCTCCGTCGGATATCATTTTTCCGCGAGTCGGACAGCCGGCCGAATTAATCCCTGGAAAGACCGGACCGATTCCGTCGGTGAATGCCAGTGATACAGATCCCGCCATCCAGCCCCTCGAAATTGGATATTTTCGTGGACGCGGTTACACCGGTAATACGCCGCGATGAGTATTTACTCGGGAATGGAAAATGCCTTCGTCGAAATGCCCACGTGCCGTTCCACGAAGATTGATGTCCATATTGTTGGCCCGCTTTCCGCCCCGTCGCTTGATTATTGCTCTTTCTTTCTCATTAGGCATCTGCAACCGCGAATGAGATACGGTTCAGCTACACACTGACAAATTTCTAGCAAATCTGTGGCTCCATTTATAGGCGACGCGATCAATTCAGTGGCTCTGAAAAGGGTCCATACACATCTTTTAGTGATTCCCTATAATCAAGACAATGTTCTGGTCAGTAATGCATGAATTTAGTCCTTAAAAGTATAGAATACTGTGTCCAAAATTATTTTAGTCTACGTAACTTTGCTCCTCCGTCGAGTGAAATAATAGAGTATTAATTTTTAAGGGGAGTAGAGTTGAGGACGTAGATTTTATTGAATGGAAGATCTACCAATTAAATTTGTGAGGGCCAAGAAAAACTTCTGTTTCACTCCCCCGCGCGTAATTATACATTATTGGGGACACGGCGGACGACAAAGTAGGTTTCTATTGTAGCGCACAATTATACGCGCGAGCCGTGCAGAAAGAGAATATTACTTTGAAAGGCTTTCAGCAGAATTGAACCGAAATTATAGAATATTTATTTAATAATTATCGGACTGCGGACCGTACGCACCGGTGGCGTCGGTGTCCGCTAAAACGCGGTAATGTGAAAGTTTTAATAAAGTTTAATGCACACTCACTTTGCCGTTCTTTTTTGTTAAACAAAGTGTGGGCTTTACGCGTTCGCCACAGGTGTAACCGCGTAGAACGGTGGCGGAATAAAAACCTTAATAAAGTTTAATGGACTTTGCTTTCAGTTGCACGCGATAATAAATAAACCGCGGATTTCATGCATTCATGGCGTCGCGAGTGTGCAAAATGCAAATAAGGAAAAATATTAATAGCACTTAACGATGTTGATTAATGCAACGGAATAATATTATCGCGGAACGGTACAATTAAACTTGCCGAGTCACCGGCTGCATGAATTGTTTGCGTTCCATTTGGGTGTACGAGTTCCATTAAACCTTTTGCGGAATAACATTTGCCATCTTCGCTAACCTCTTCTAGGATAGCGATGCGTATGTGTACATTTAATTCCAATTTGATACTGCTGCACTATGACCAGCTATGTGGTCGCTGCTAGCTCCAGCATTTTCGAAATTGTGTTCGTTCTTCTTCGGCTTAAACAACTCGTATCTGTACAATCTTGGTGAAACCACAACTTAGTGGAAATTAAAAGCATTCCACTGGGCTGACAATATTGTCACGCTGAAATCAGATTCGGACCTTGCAATATCCTTGTAACTGCGTTTAAGCTCAAATCCTTATGAATTATTCTCTAAATGCATTTATCAATTCTTGTAGGATGTACAATATCAATGGCTACTATAAAATTAGAGTTTTGATAGAATGTTTATAACTCCTGATCACAGTAGACCTCAAATAAATTCTTCGGTCAGAAATTGCACAAAAATATATCCTTTACGTTGATAAATGCAGTAATTTAATTAACGTTCCCAGAAACACACGCACAAAATAGATTTACATCATGCACGCAAACAGAGATGCATCGAAGCTCGTTAATTTCGATTCCGCAAGCCACGTTGCGAAACAAGGAAAAACTATGAATAGGAAGTGTTGTCACAGAGCAGGATGGCTCGCCGAGGAGCGATGGGAATCGCGATTATCCTGTCGCTGGAAGGCATTCAGGATAATATGTATCGCAGCGGCGTGATTTCGCGTTACCGCAGCTGGAACGCCGAACATTAGCAATAGTAATTAATACCCTGTAATATCCAAATAGGATGAAATCGACGTTGTGGTAACGTATCGATCGGTAATATCTCCTGGCTGGTGGCGAGCGTTCCGTCCAATCACGGCCGTGACGCTGGTTTAACTTTCGCCGGGATGTCGGCGATCATTCGCTGGAGCCATTCGCGTTTCGGTCTGCGAAAATTCCGGGGCCGGTAAAACGCAATCTCCGTGACACGTAGCCGCGCCATAATCGCAGCTCAGACCCGCATACTAGACGCTTCCGGGTAGCAGGGGTTCGAAGCTCGAGAGTCAGCGGGGAAATTGCGGCTTTCTATCCGCTCCCGGCTCGACGATTTCGTTTCTTCGCGCCTCAACGCAATACGAAAACGACCCGGAAGTGTATCGGACCGCATTTCGGTCATGTAACTCGCGTTTATGTTTTACGCGGTCCCAAGCACCACCAAGAAATTGTTCGGAGGACGCGAAGTGCTCAAAAACTTGCTCTCCAGATGAGCACAAATTTTCAAATGGTAATTTTCACAGTTCTTACAGGCTTCCTTCACTTATTTCACGAGTGGATGACCTGTACTACTTGTTTGATAAATAGTTGACTCATACTACTCGTTTTGTCAACCTCCAATTCATACTACTTCCGTGACTCATTCTTGACGAATATTCTATTCATGTATCCATCGTACCAGCGATGGACTAGCACTAGTGGTTCCACGAATGACTGACTTGTACCACTTGTTTAACCAGCACTGCTTATTATAATCGCTTTAAGAGGCGCATCGTGTGTGCGTAGACGGCTCTTCGTAATTTTTCGCAGCCATCAGCATCGTCCGCGTTAATAGCGATGGCATCACGACCGGAAACAGTTCGCTGCACCTCCGGTTGCTCGCGAGAAAATGTTTGTCGTCGCCTCGATCGCCGCCTCGAAGAAAATCTCGCGATCCAGGCGGAGAGAATCGAGATGAAGTTTGCTTCAGCGAGAAAGTTTGCGGAGCGTCCTCGAGATGAATTCGCTGGAGGGTGCTGGACGGGGTCGTGTGTGGGTTGGGAGCTGGAGGATGACGGCAAGACGAAACGCAAGCAGGGAAAACAAAAGGAACGGAGATGGAAGAAATACAACAGCGTCCAAAAGTTCCCGTACACGTGTTCCAGAGCCGTGGAACGCGGAACAGTTGTGTTCTAGTCGAATAAGCTACGATTTTTCGCCCGAAGGAACGTCAGAAATGTATCGCTAATGTTTTCCGCGCTCCGTCGACTTTGTCGCCGAGTGGAATCTTCGATGATCGTCTCGAGAGCACGAACAGCACACTTTTCGAATCATGAATTCACGGTTTCCTGTTTTTCTTTTATTACGTCACGTTGCTCAATATCCAATGACATGTTTGCGAAATTATTTCTGAAGCAAGATTTCCTTGTTCTTAGCAGCTCAGTTAACGTTCTTAGTCTTTCAGGTAGTTAGATATAATATAAGTTTCTTCTTTACGGTTTCATTCTTGCAATATCCTATTGAACGTTTCATTATTTGCTTCAAATTCATTTCATTAACAATCTTCGCCAAATTGCTTTCTGTTGCTCCAAGTTTATCGTCGAAACAGTTGCTTCCCGAGGATTCTAAATTATATTAATTGCAAGAACGCGCAGCCAGAACCAACGGAACGTGAGATCACCGGGGAACGCGGTGGCAGAAGTTCCCGTTTTCTCCTCGACCATTTCCCGATCCGGCGTGCTAGGTGAGAAAGGAGGTCGAAGAAAGGAGCGCCCTCCTTCATTACCAGGTCCTTTCCCTTCCTGGGCATAGGACGGCTTGGAACGCGATCGATGCCGCTAAGAGAACAAAACCCTCTCCCCCTCCCCCTCTATCTCTCTTAGTTCACCGCCGTCTTTCTCTTCCTCGCGCGCCGAAACAGTTTGCCTGAGCAGCACCTCGTGAAGCCGAGCCGAAGGTTGTTGGGTTCTTGTATCTTATCGAGACCAAGGATCGATATATACGATTCCCAGTGTTTCCGCCTTATCTGCGAATGCACAGGCGCCTGGTCTTGCGGACGAGTGTCCTGGAGCTTCGATGTTGCGCCGCTGAAAGGCTGCTCGTGACCTTCGAACACGTGTCACCGCGCGTGACCGACGAGTTTCATTAGCTGGCCTGGGCGACGATCGAGCGAGCCACCGATCGAGCCTTCCCGCGACAGATCCGGCACTTGTTTTTAACCCGTTATACCCTCACCACCTTATCCGCTCAATGACAAACCGAGGAGTTTCGTTTGACCGTGGAAAAACCACGGCCCTGGCCAATGGTACTGTAACATTGCTTGCATGCGTACTGATCGACTTATTTCCTGTACTCAAATATTGACAGTTCAATTTTATTTTCCCCAATAGGGTCCCCTTGTCCGACTTTAGACAGTCTCATTCTACTTGCTGAATTATTGGTTGTTTTATTCCGTCCGATCAGAGACCGTCATATTATATTCATCGTTACAGAGCCTGTCCTGTTCTACTCGTCTGGCTACACGCAGTTCAACTTTTCTCGACATAAACTGTGTCACCCTATTCGTCGGACTACAGACAGTCTTGTTTTGTTTTATTTCGTGGCCTATTTTCCTGGTCTGGCAATTGATTGCCCTATTCTACTTATCACACATACTCGTCTGTGCTACTTGTCCGACCAGAGATTCTATTCCTATATGCATCATGCCTACAAATTACACTTGCTTGATCAGAACCCGTTTCATTAAAATTGTCGGAATATTGTGGTATTTATTCCATTTGTGTGATTAGTATCGTATTTATTCCACTTGTCCGACTATGATCGTATTCGCTCCACTTGTAGTACCAGCAATAGGCTTATACCACTCGACTGACCATTGACAGTCTCCCGCCACTTGTTTCGCCACAGTTATATCCACGCTACTCGTCCGACCAGCGGCGTCTCGCACCACTAGCTCGAGCAGCCGGGAAATTGAACGTGGAATTAAACGTGGAACTTAAAAGTTTACTTTCAGACCAGAAGAGATTCCCAAAGGGGTCTTCGGCGAACTTTATTATCGAAACATTCTTCGCATCCTTGGAAAGGCAATTTCCCCGGTAACCGGATTATTTTTCCCGCATTAAATCATTTCGGACGATAAAGGCCGCGCAAACGAACCGGAGGAACAGGAGCAGTGTTCCGGGACGACGTATCTCACGGAAGGGAATAATTAAAGGGTAATACGATAAATACACCCGGCTTCCCGAATCAAAAGAAAAAAGATAAAGAAAGAAAGGGACGGTCTATTAAAGGGCATAAATCATTAAGCGTCGGTTCAAGAAAACTCGACGGGAAAGAGATCGTTTCTCGAGAGGAATTCTCGAGAGCCGGAGTTTTGCTGGCACTTAATCAATTCAATTGTGATTCGTCAGAGGCAATCCCCGAAGGTCCTTGTTTCGGACTCCCGCCTCTCTGTTGTTTTAATTAATGTTCTGGAGTACTTCGCCTCGGTCGCACGAAAGTCTGGCCACTTTGCCCCCCGGACAATGGACTTAACGAATCACAGATTACCGGGTTTATACTCTAGCACAGCTGCGTGGACCGGGAATTAACTCGGGAATCGAGTGTCTCTCCACCTTTTGAGGAATTTCTCCTCTTTGGGGAGCGTTTTCTCCGGGTATTATACTAAATTCCTTCGACACTAATCGTCACTCGTTAAAATTTAAACGCCAGTTTAACACTTCTAATACGCCCGTTCTTGTCTTGCGATAACGAAAATTCAGAAAATCAATTTCGCACAATAAATTCTCTCTTCTCAACGCTCGGGAAAAAATTGTAACTTTAGAACTCTGTACCCGAGCATCACGGTACTTTTTAACGAGTATTTACAGATTAATTTCCCCGAGAATTCGTTCGTCTCCTTGACCAAATTTCCCGCGAGACCGAGCCGTTTAGCGAGCACCGGGATTTCGCGGAACATTTAATTCTTCTTTGTCTTGGAAGTGGAACAAGTTTATCGGCGCCGCTCTCGCGCAAGAAGCGGAGTTAAAAAGTGCGCCGGCGAGCCGGGATTGGTTACAAAACGGCGATCAATCCAGAAAAAAACCCCGGGCTTTATAAATACGTTCTCGGGGCGCGGCGTCGACGTTGGGTTCCTCGTCGTTACCCCTTTCCGCCGACAATATGCTCGTTCCCTGGATGTTAAGCGCGTCTCATCAGGACGGATACAACAGTCGATAATTCTATCAAGTCCCAGCTAACGAACCGGCCAGGATCTTTTGTCGTGGGCGTGGTACGTGACCGATTAATTACATTAACGCGCGGCGTCGCTCTGAAGCGCCTCATTAATTGTCCAGACCGGAAGTGACGGGGATCGACGGCTGGAGGCGGTTGTTTTTCGTAAGCGGGGCTCTTACTGAATGGTCGGCTACATAAAAGGACGACCGAGGCTGCAAATCCCTCGGAGTAGCACAACAATTATTTATATTGTTCCTTTGGCTGGAGTTGTGAATTATCGAATTTAATTTAATTTTTTCTTTGTCGTTTATAAGACAATCTCAGAAGGATATAGAAATATCAGTGAAACCATTATCGAAACCATTTACCTACATCGAGTTCTAGAAGATCGAAACGGGCACAAATGCGTGAAACCCGCGTACGTGTGTTGTAACACCCTGTTCGAATTGTCTATTTTCGCACGGAGAACAAAAGCTCGACGAATTTAGCACAGTAGATCTCTTCCCTTGCGAATCATTTCGATCTCCGGGCTATTATCTCGACCGTTTCTCCTGGCTTTTACGTTTCCCACGATGCGAAGAATGTTTGTAATTACAATACCGACGCCTCTTAAGCTCCGGCTGGTGTTTACACGCATCGCGAACGTCCATTTGGGATCGGAGTGCATTCTTGTTGCGTCAGGCTGCCTTAAAACACTTCCTGACCGGCTCGCATTATTTCCAGGCCCGATTCCAAGTTATTTCGGGAGTATTACGGTTTACGTCGGCGGTATTCGATTCAGTGCTCGAAGCAATGGGCATCAGATGCGCCGTGACCAGTCAGACAGACCGATACGGCTAGCAACGGCTCTCTGTTTCACTCGATGGGAGCAACAGTTGCTTCATCGTCTCGTTCCCACTCGGCGAATCCTTAAATAAATACCCCCTAAAATTGAACTCTCCGTTGAAAACTACACTCTCCGGCGCTGCACGTAAATAATAAACAATCCTATCGCGTAGTCAATGCGGCCCGTAAAACGGGTTACCTACTCCGCTACGGAAGCGTTCCGATAACCGGAAGTCTGCGCACAAGCCGTTCGATGGCGATATATCAACTTAGTTATTCACTACCGTGCTCTTCAATTTCCCATTAAATAGACTTCACAAAGGGAATCATCCCGCAATTTATGCCCGCTTATCGTTTCACGATCATTTCTGTCTGGTATTTGCTCGAAACTTGCTGTTCAATCTTATCACAGTTTCTATCAACCTCATACGGCCCTCAAAAATAATTTCGAAATAAATTATAGATCAACAATCGTCTATTCTCATTTCACAGTTTCATTCGACCATATTTGTCTTATTTGTACTCATTTCTTCACAATAAGTACTTCAAATCTTCTTACTGACTCGTGGTTGTTTTAGTTTCTGTTAGTTGTTCGTTCTGAAACGGGTACAGAATTTTTATTTATGTAGAGAGTAAAATGAAACAAAAA